>LPNX010278601.1:44166-110274 GCA_001517045.1 Pseudotsuga menziesii | reverse complement strand
AAATCAGAAGTATGTGAAAAAATTTCTGAATTGAAGGCCTTGATCGAAAATGCCTCTGGGCTTAAGATCAAGATATTGAGATCTGATAATGGAGGGGAGTATGTTAGTAATGAGTTTCTATACATATTCTCCCAAAGTGGTATTCAGGTCCAACATTCAATTCCCTACACCCCCCAGCAGAACGGAGTAGCGGAAAGGAAGAACCAGTCTCTCAAAGAGATGACCACCTATATGTTGGAGTCAAAGAAGCTTGCTGAAAATTTTTGGGCTGAAGCCATGCATGCTGTAGAATACATTCAGAACAGGGTGCCACATTCACCTATGAAAGGAAAGACTCCTTTCGAAGCATACTTTGGACACAAGCCAGATGTGTCAAACCTACGGGTGTTTGGGTCCACTGCATGGGCCCGGATTCCGCTTGATAGAAGAAGGGCTTTGCAACCGCAGAGCATAGAATGTATCTTTATTGAGTATCCTAATGAATATAAAGGATTCAAGCTGCTGGATATCAAGACCAAACAGATCATCATTGAGAGAAGTGTCAAGTTCGATGAGCCTCTTCAGAAGGTGGAACTAGTGAAGGAGAAAACTGTTGAATTTCCTTCCTATTCCACTGAATATTTGGATGATGAAATTGGGGGTGATGACCCTGATTTGGATCCTCTAATTTCTGATATCAGTGTGCAGCAATCATCAGATGCTGAATCAGAACCTGAAGTTCAAAATCATCTTCCTACATGGGCCCAAAAGACACTCTCCTCCGCAGGAGACAACATTGGAAATCCGGATGATCCAAGGAGAACCCGGTCTGATTTCCAAAGAGCAAGTATTGCGCTCTCTTGTTCTGATAATTTGCTGTTCGAAACTTGTTATTTGATGATTATTTCAGATCCAAAATCCTACTACCATGCTCGGAATGATCCGAGATGGCAAGTTTCCATGGATGAAGAGATGAATTCTCTTCAGAAAAACACTACTTGGGAGCTAGTTTCTCTTCCTCTAGGAAGGAAATTGGTTCAATGCAAGTGGGTGTTTCAGACAAAGGTTGCTGCTGATGGAAGAACCTAAAAATATAAGGCAAGGCTGGTAGAAAAATTTTTCTCTCAGGTCCAAGGAGTGGACTACCATGACACCTTTGCACCGGTTGCAAAAATGGACTCCATCCGCCTTGTTTTGGCTATTTCCGCATCCAAGCACTAGGAGGTGCATCACATGGATGTTAAGTTAGATTTTTTGCATGGAGATATTCATGAGGAGATATACATGAAGCAGCCTGAGGGATACATCACTGATCCATCTTTGGTTTGCAAGCTAAAGAAGTCACTATACGGGTTAAAACAAGCTCCAAGAGAGTGGTATTCCAAGATGGATGCCTTCCTTCTCTCGCAAAACTTTCAGAGATGTAGATCAGATCCAAATGTGCATTTACAGTAGCATGATGGTCATCTAATTATCATTGTTTTATATGTTGATGACTTATTGATCACAGGTAGCACAATTACCTCCATTTCAGCCATCAAAACTGCTCTCCACAATGCCTTTGAAATGAGTGATTTGGGGCTTCTAAAACAATTTTTGGGGCTCAAAATCAAGAAAAATTCTGATGAGATTATGGTCACTCAGTCCAAATACATTTCAGACCTGTTAGTCAAGTTTAATATGGCTGAATGTAGACCTACACCATTCCCTTTCCTTTCAGGGATCAGCCTTGAAGAAGGAAAACACACACCTCCCATGGACTACACTATCTATCGACAGATGATTGGTAGCTTGTTGTACTTGACACATTCTAGGCCTGATATTTATTATGCCGTGAATGTTGTATCAAGATACATGCAGCAGCCTCATGATCTTCATTGGAAGGCAGCCAAGAGGATCCTCCAGTACATTCAGGGAACCAGGACCTACGGCATTCACTATGCTGCAGACTACGAGCTAGAGCTGATTGGATACACAGATTCCGATTGGGCACATGATTCTATTAATCAGAAGACAAATTTTGGATATGTATTCATGTTTGGTGGTGGCACTATTTGCTGGTCAAGCAAAAAGCAGGCTACCATAGCACTATCTTCAGCAGAAGTCGAGTATCGAGGAGTGGTGAATGCTTGCATCCAAGTAGTTTGGTTGCAAGGCATTCTTTCAGAGTTTGATCTTGGTAGTACTTTGTCTACTGTCCTCTTTTGTGACAACCAGAGTGCTATTAAGATATCCATGGATCCAGTTACCAGGCAGAGGACCAAGCATGTAGATATTCACATGCACTACATCAGGGACCTAGTGCATGACAGGACCATCATTCTGCAATACTGCCCGACTGATGAGCAGATCGCAGACATCTTCACCAAGAGATTTTCAGAAAAGAAGTTCACTTACCTCCGTTCACTATTGGGGGTGATTTCATCAGGGTGATCCAGACTACTTTCAGTGTTCAGCTTGAGGGGGGGTTTTCCCACTAGGTTTTCCCTCTTTTCCTCACTTAGTTTGTTTTGAGCATTGTTTCAGTTTCAGCATTGTATAGGGTGACCTATGGCCTTAGTTTCCAGGGCCCTAGCATTTTTATGCATCTATGTTTTCTAACTCTTCCTGAGTATAGCTTAAGGGGGGGTGTTGGAGACATTTACCATCATACACACTCTTTTGGTCAAATTGGCCTAGTTAAACCACTATCCTAAGTATAATTGACATTAATTGACATCAGTGGAGAATTAATTGCCATCATCCAGTCACACCCATGCCTTCCTACAGTCAAGGAGGCTAACTTAGCCTTCTCCTACAGTTAAGGAGGCTAACTGGAGCACTCCGGGGGTGATCTGACTGACATTACTGCACCTAATTGCTAACTGGCGGTTACAATCAGTTCAACCAGTCAGTTAAGGTGCCTCCTATCATTAAATATATTATTTAATGATTATTTATTATTATTCAATGATCTGAAGTCAACAAGGCACCTCCACCAACTTCTGATGGTCAGTTCAACTTCAGTTAACCTCATCGGGGTTCATTGTAGTCATGGAGCACTAGCACTTGATGGTTGGCTTGCTATGACATGTGTTTGATCTCCTTCAGTTAAGATTCAGTCATTTATTACACTCCGACTTCAGTTAGGGTTTGGTGAGTCAGTTAGGGTTTTGGTCAAGTGGTTAACTGAGTGTGATTGAATGGCTAAGAGTTAGTTAAGCTAGAATCACTCACTGAATTCGAATTGTCTCCTTAGGTATTCGAATTCTTCATGGATTTAAGCTACTGCTTGACATTAGTATTGTAACCATTCATTGTTTATTAAATATACAGAGAAGAAACCAATTCTGGTTTCGATTAACACCAATTCATGAGTATTTGTTAATTATTCTTTGATGATTTTGATTCCTAGTTCCTAGATCATGTGCAAGAATTAATATGGTATCAGAGCATACGGTGGGACGAAGATCAATCTCTCAAAAACAAGATCTTTGAGAGATTTCTCCATGAAAAGTGAGCAATAGCTCAAAATTCCAGCACTGCACCAGAAGCCAAGGCTTACCACTCAATATCCCAAGTAAAGAACTTGTTGATCAAGCTTACTTGATTGACTATGCTGGGTGTGATGAAAGCCTAGAATGTGCACGCTGTCCGACCTTATTTTTCCCTTTCTGTTTTGATTTTTAGGTTTCTACAGGTGAAGCATTCGCTACAGCATATCCAAATGGCCTCCTCAGTACCTCTGTTGACTCCATACAATTTCCACACATGGAAAAGTAAAATGGAGGTTCAGCTGCTTTCCAAAGGACTCCATGCAGTCACCATGGACACTGAAGTTGAGCCTAGATCTGCCATAGAAAAATCAAGATTCTTGAACAAGAAGGATGAAGCCTTCGGTTTCTTGTGCCTCTCTATTTCCAATGACCTTCTCTTCCATCTTATGGATCTGAAGACACCGAAACAAATATGGGACAAATTGGAATCTCTATACGGAAAGCATGATGACTTGAGAGTTTACCAACTTGAAAATGAACTCATGTCTCTCCAACCTTCCAATTTCGAGACTCTGAATGATTTCTTTACAAATTTCAAGTATACTATTTTCCTCTTGAAGCAATGCAAAGTGGAGAAGGAGGATGATCAGCTCATCCTATCCATCCTCTCCAAACTTGAGGCTGATTATTCAGTTTTTGTTTCTACATTCCGTGCAGGGAAGCTCACAACCCTCGGATGGAAGATGCCTACACTCAATGCCTTCATTGAGTCCCTAACTAATGAACATGACAAGATTGTCCAGATGGGGATCATCCGATCTTCCCGTGATCAAGACCTCCATGTCTCGGGGCCCAAAGATTTGAAGGGTAAAGGAAAGCAGCAGAAAAACCAGAAAACTAAATTTGATGCTCCCAAGCCTAGAGTTGAAAATCAGCAGCATGATGAATCTTCCGGCTCAAGGAAGAACAAAGGAAAAGGGCACAATGGGAAAGAAAAAGTCAGGTGTTCTTACTGCGGGAAGGGTTTTCACCCTGAACATGCCTGCATGAAGAAAAAGCTTGATGAAGCAACCTCTCTCCTTGAGAGGAATCACATCAATCTTCTGGAGAGCTTTCGGAGGAGAGATCACTGAGATTGGGAACCACAGCATGAGAAAGGTCATGCCCTCATGGTAAGCACTTCGAAGTCCAAAGCACTGCTGATTGATAGTGGAGCTTTGAATCACATGATGGCTGAAAAAGGCTCCTTTTCATCCTTGGAGACCGGAAAATCCATCCCCATCCACAGGGGAGATGACTCCACCATCATTTCCGAAGGACAAGGTACTGTAGATCTAGAAAATGTTTTTTTTCTAATGTTTTGTATGTATCGTCTCTAGCAGTAAATCTCCTTAGTGTCTATCAGATGACACATACAGGAATGCCTAAGAGAGTCTCTTTCAGCCCAAATGATGTTGAGATAACAGAAATTGCATCCGGGAAACTCATTGCAAAAGGCCTTGCAAATCATCATGCAAAAGCCTATGAGTTCTCTCACTTTGTTGCGGATGCAA
Source organism: Pseudotsuga menziesii (assembly GCA_001517045.1). NCBI lineage: Eukaryota > Viridiplantae > Streptophyta > Pinopsida > Pinales > Pinaceae > Pseudotsuga > Pseudotsuga menziesii. The sequence goes on along the minus strand of LPNX010278601.1, from coordinate 105,266 downwards.
AGCCCACTACTCTGCTAAATCATGGAAATGAGGTTAGTAGGATGTGGCATGAGAGGTTTGGCCATCTTAATTTCAAATATTTGCAGCAATTACAGAAAAACTCCATGGTTGAAGGCCTCCCGGTCATCAAGGCAACCACAGGAGTCTGCAAGGGCTGTGTGATTGGAAAACACCCTGAGCACAAGTTCGATCGGGGGAAGGAAAACCGAGCTACAAGAATATTGGGGCTGATACATTCTGATATCAGTGGTCCAATGCCTGTCACGTCCATGAATGGATCAAGGTACCTCCTTACTTTTATTGATGATTTTTCAAGGTATATATGGGTTTTCTTTCTCAAAAAGAAATCAGAAGTATGTGAAAAAATTTCTGAATTGAAGGCCTTGATCGAAAATGCCTCTGGGCTTAAGATCAAGATCTTGAGATCTGATAATGGAGGGGAGTATGTTAGTAATGAGTTGTTGTACATATGCTCCCAAAGTGGTATTCAGGTCCAACATTCAATTCCCTACACTCCCCAGCAGAACGGAGTAGCGGAAAGGAAGAACAAGTCTCTCAAAGAGATGACCACCTGTATGTTGGATTCAAAGAAGCTTGCTACAAATTTGTGGGCTGAAGCCATGCATGCTGTAGCATACATTCAGAACAGGGTGCCACATTCATCTATGAAAGGAAAGACTCCTTTCGAAGCATACTTCGGACACAAGCATACTTGGTTATTGCTTGAATTCCCACACATGCTACGATGAGGAGAGGGGTTCAGCTTTGGGACATGCAAGTGTTTTCCTTTAATCCGAGGAGTCCTCTATCCATTTTCCCAAAACTAATCAAATATTTTAAATTTTTTTACATTTTTTTCATCCATTTCTTTTAAGCAATCTCAAGTAATAAGAAGGCCAAAATAAAAATTGAATTCAATATACCTAGAAATCATTGTACATTTGTTTTCAATAATAAAATGTTCATCTATCTTTTGTGCATAATAATTGTTGTTTGCAATTTTTTCCTGAGGAAAACTTATTTTCTAAAGTAGATTTAAAGTTAATATTCTTATATATCCATGTGCATCTTCATTAGTATCTTTAAAGTAAAAATTAGCTTGATAGCTATAGTAGTAACTATTAGACAAGATCATGCCAAAAGCAATAGAAATAAAATAGATTTAAAGTCAATATGCATATCTCCATGCTCATCTTCATTGCTATCTATAAAGAAGAAAATAGCTTGATAACATTAACAACTATTAGATAATATCACACCAAAAGAAATAGAAATGAATTGAAAATGAACTCTTGATTAAAGATTCTCTCTAAAACATTATGTCCTCGTGTTACAATGCTTGAAATCTCCCTCTTGAATCTTGGAAATGTTTAAACTTTAGAGAAAACCATACTTGAATTACAATATAACACAACTCTTATTACTAATAGGAGATAAAATTGAGTGTGTGATAGGAGATAAATTTGAGTGAGTAAATATGATCCTATCATATCTAAATGGATTTGATTCTTGTATTGCCATAAATTGCCATAAATATTTAGAATAAAATCATATCTTATTATTTTATTGATATATTTAATGTGGAAAAAAATGTAAAACATACCTATTAAATAATTTTAAAATTTTAATTTCGTATTTATATTGTATTATTTTTTATTGAGTAAAAAATTGTAAATTTATATTTTATGTAAAAGAAAAATAACATTGCAAAAATGTCTAGATTGACTGTTCATATAATTACACCAATAAAAATAAATTTAGAGTTAGTTTAGAAAAAAATCCCAAAAAGTGCAATATTCCCTTCTATCTAAAAGACCAAGGTGACCCCACACAACAATGGTTGTCAACTCATTGGATTTTGAGTTGTGTTCCTTATAAACTTAAACAAAAGAGATTTCTTAAAAAAACTTAACAACTTATTTGATTTGGTCTAGAAGAAGGGACACAATTGGTTTTTGAAGTTTGAAATCATACTTAACCATTTTATCACTAGCATTAAGTCATTAAAGACTTGAAGTTTTCCACATTTTAATTAATGGAAAATTTTAAGAGGAGTTTAGGGCAAACCAATACCTATATGTTCTTTAAAATAAACTCAAAAAAAGATTCCCACGACAAGTGCTACCTCACTTCAAGCCACATGGCATGCCCATTATTTAGAGCTTCGTAGAAGGTATTTGGTCTTGAATAGGATTTAAGTGGGCATTAAGTTTTTTGGGTTTGCTTACAAAAGCACTATATATCTTCCCATTTATGCCATTGCTTTTAAAGGCATTACGAGTAACTTCATCCTTGAACCAAGCTCTCTTTGGACTTCTCTATTTGAGATTCATATGATGGTCTATCATTCAACACTAGATTTTCATTATAGGCATCACATATTAAAAAGCTAAAACCTATACATAAACACTAAAATGCATCGACAATTTCTTACCATAAATATGATTATAGAATAGTTGAGTTGATCCAGTGGCTTGAGTAACTTGGTGAGATACTATTCGTAGATCTATTGGTAATCAAAGGGGCAACGAGGTTCCTCAATAAAGAATCAAGATGAGCAAGGCTCTACTTGAACCTATTTGGTAAAAGGAATAATGTAAAAGTGACTGACATCCATTCATAAGCATATGAGAGATAACCTGAGAGTGCTTGGACAAATGCAATATTTGTGTTTTCGGCAGTTGTAAAATTAAAAGGAATTTATACTGAGTTTGTTGACTAGGAATAAATTTGTTTAAACACTTTCTTTTCCATAGTAATCCACTCATGTGAAGTCTGTCTATCGGTCCTGATTATGAAAGACTAATCGGTCCATGGATATGACATGCTTTAAACCATGGGTAACAAGGAATACGATCCTCCCTATATCCAATGATGTGCAACCACCATACCCAACATTATATCATTTAATGTTGCACAACAAGGTACATAGTGCTTACATAAATGCATTTCCCTGCCTTTGCAATTAGTGCATATAATATATTTGCACCCTTTTTTGACAAATTTTCTAGCTAAATTCCCACTAAAATTGTTGAAATTGTAGCTTTAGAGGGTTGGAATTTCATGCTCGTGATTCCCCAGGGTTAATAGAGGACATTGAATCCATTTCTATAATCAAAATTTCAATTTAAACAATACAAATTGTGATTTCCGCAAAAATCATGTTTCCCACCAATGTTTACATACTTGGCAGCTCTTTTAACTCATAGCACCGATCAACATATAAAACCCATAGCTTTGTACAATGCACCAAAACTTGTATCCTCTTAATATTCACACAATGAGCTGAGAGAAAGTCCTCCAAAGATGCCAATGTTTCCATACATGGCAACTCTTCCAACTAAGACCACCCATCAACATACAACACCCGAAGCTTTGTACAGTGGACCAAGCCCTTGTATCCTCTCCAACTTCACACAATGAGCTGATCAAAAGTCCTCAAAGATGCCAATGTTTTCATACTTGGCACCGATTTGCAGGATTAGGGTTCATTGTTTCTATAGAGAAAGGTTTTCGTTAGCGATTTCAATACAATTTGCAAGATTTTGGTTTCAAAGAGACTAGATAAGACCAGATAAGAGAACAAATCGGGTACTATGTTTTTCGTCTCCTCTTCATATATATCTATGTTTTCCTTAGAGCATGTTCGATCTCACGTTATATCAAGGATGGTCAAGTATAAACTTCGCTTCCATATATATTTAAACCAGATTACATCTCTTTTATATGTGTAGAAGTTTTACAAAAGCATTGAAGTCTCTCTTCGTAAGTAGTTAATGTCATGCCTTTACAGGGTTTGTAATTTGTTAACCAAATGTTAAGTTAGAGTATATCACTTGGAAATACATTGAAAAACTTAAAAATGTTATATATGTTATTAAAAATGTTATATTTTTTTTTACCTTAATTGATTCCTTAAATATAATGTTTTGAAAAAGCAAAAATAACACAAAACTAAATTTGTAAATAACTATTTATAAACTTAATTTCCATTTAGATACAACCCAAGATTGTGCTTATTAGTAGAGATTGTTTTACTTTAACATGAATATAAATATTGTACTATGCAATGGAGTTTGTTGGAAAACAAAGTAATTGAATTTAACATGAATATAAATATTGTACTATACAATGGTTGTTGGAAAACAAAGTAATAAAATCAAGGTTGTTGGAAAACATAGTAATAAAATCGAGGTTGTTCGAAAACAGATATTTGAGTTCAATGTTTTATTTTAATTATATATAATAGGTAGTCATTATTCTACATTTTTGTATGTTGTATGGCAATATATAAAAAAAAGATAACCTATTTGACACAGTTAAAGCTAACATAAATGTTTTCAAATTACATTGTTGTTCACTACATTTTTGTATGTTGTAAGGCAATATATAAATATTGTAATCTCTTTAATACAAATGAAGCTAACATAAACATTTTCAAATTACAGTGTTGCTCACATTTGAATTTATAGTTTGACACTAAAACGCTAAATTATGCTTATCTCTTCCAAGCTTTCTAGCTTGGAAGGTCTTTTTAAGGGGACTAAAACTCTAGATCATGGTGTTGTTGTCCTTTTTTCATCAAGTTATCTTGGATATCATATCAATCACAAATTATTGCTCAATTATTTGGTAGAAGGGTTGGAAATTCAAATGAATAACATTTGTCAAAATTGTCGGTTTTTACCAAATTCTATTTTTTTTTACATTATAAGCCAATTTATGACGGTCTTCCTGGAGTGTTCCCGTATTTAGCGGTTAAATTGACCTATGATGGGAAATTTAGCTGTCAAGTTCCATAGTCGATTGGTAGTAACACAAAAACTTTACTACATTTTGTTCCTTGATATGTTTGAAAGGGTTGAACATTGTCCTCATGCAAATTCAGGTACATTGCAAGAAGGCTCATTGTATAGGTGTATTATGTTCTCTCATGTCATTTTCTAAAACTTTAAATAACTATTATTAGTTAAGATTTTCAACTTAAACTTACCTAAGATTCAATGTTGCAAACATAATGAATACAATACATGGTGTTTCATGTTCCAAGCATATAATTTACAAGTGAGCACATCTAATAAAGCAAACCCATCCAAATCCCTTCCATGCTATGGCTATGTGGGTATTTCTCATAATCTCGATCTCTTTTTGTAATTTCTTATAATATCGATTTGATTTTGTAATTTCTCAATCTCTTTTTATCAAAATATATTATAAGACTAGTAATACATTTACAATTGTTAAGTTTACATGTGGGTAGACATTAGATTGAAGGACACTTTTGGTGTGATTTGGGGCCCATTTTACAACAATACAACACTTTGTGACTTACTACATGACACATGTTTTGAATGTGGAATTTAAAGTGCGATGTTTACATGCATGCATACTTTCCATCCTAGGGAATGTGATGCATACAATATACTCCCCAAACACTCCACAAAACATATGTCATATGTCAGTGGGAGAATAAAAATTCAATTTCTATAATCCAATATAAATTACAAAACTTAATGATAATAATGTATAATGATTACCTTAGGGATAAAAATAGATGGCTCAAAGTACATGGACTTATCAAATGTATACAATGTTTTTATAAATATTTTTACCTAGATGTAATAATAAAATTTCATCCACTTAGTATTTGAATACACCAAATTTTTGGAAATGTATATGATTCCCCTTAGCTTCATTGAACACTATATTGATTAGAGTGGGTGAACTATTAAATGTGTTTTTGCAAACTTTATCTTGAAATCAATTGCATCGATTTCTACTTGTTTGGTTAAAAATATCTCAATTATTTCATAAATTTTCTTGCAAAGAATTTTATTTAAACACCATATAGTTTCTCATGCTCCATTTTGAACATTTAAACCAAGTGTATATGTGCCTACTTGTTTGGCTTAAGAAATAACACAAATACTTTATAAATTTTGTTTCAAAGATCTTTATTCAAGCAATAGTATTTAACTCAGTAATCAATTAGCTAGGCAATTACAAAGATCCATACTTCTCCTAAAAACTTTGAATTGATGTCTTCTTTTTAGGTCCATCAAAATAAAAATACCATCATCGATCATTATGCCAACTTGGCACCAAAATTAGAAAAAAATGCAACTATGGAAAAATGGGGGAGTGATTATTCTAAGCCACCTCCCATGATAAAGAATTTGAAATTAATGTTTGAAATGACAATCAACACAATGGATAAGTGGAATCCTAAGCCCAAGGAAATTTTTGTTAAAGCCACCTTAATAACAAAGCCAAGATGCAATGCCTCAAGCATGTATAGATGGTATTTCTTCGTGCCATGAACCTTTGGGCTAAAGTAAATAAACTTACATTGATGGCATGGTCTTGTTCATGTGGGAGAGCATGAATTAGGCCCCGCTATGCAAAATTGATGACCGGTCAATTTTTATTTGATATGAGGATGGATACCATGTATCCTATTCAATTATCTTCCATGTGCATTGTCTCAATATTGTATTGCTATATGTTGAGTTTCAAAGATGAGAAGGGGTTTCAAGCATGTGCAAAACACATTGAGGAGCTATAGGAATGTCATAGATCAGTGAAACACCTAGATCATTGTTCACTTGTTTTCTGGAAATAAGAAACCATTTAAATCTTGCTTCATTTGTCAAGAGAGAGAAATCCCATGTCCCCAATATTTTGTCAATCACGTTTGTTAAAATTGTTTTGGAAGCCATGGTTTCAACAATTCTAAGTTTTGTTGAGAATCTTCTGAATTTAGAGCACATGAAGATCAAGATAGTATTCCCTTGATTGGAATTTTTTTACTGCATTTTGATGTACTCTTCATAAGTATGCAAAATTTGCTTCATCTTTATCGGGAGAATAAAAGGAAAATAATTACAAAACCTGGAAAGTGTGAGCTAATTTCTTTCTAAATTGTTGGGAAAATATGCAACACAATTAAAAGTAGTGAATCAATTTGTTGATATTGATGATTAACAATTCATAAAGACTAAGCATTTCATCAAAATACTCTCTCTTTAGAAAGAGGTTTTGCCAGCTTTGGGTGACAGCAGTGATATGAAAATGCTAACTGCATTTAGTCTATGGCTAACTTTGTCTACACATTAGAGGAAATTTCTACTCAAAATGGGCCTTTTAACCCTAATTCAAATTCCATGTCATGATGTGTTAGCCAATGAAATTGCTATAAAATTGAAATACCGTATAGATCTTAAACAATTTTTTAATATAAATTTGGGGATAAGTACCATAAAAAAACTACTTTTTTGTTCGAATTTTCGACATATCTCCCTATGTTTTTACTCAAATTTCGATCAGGAGAGCTCGTTGGATGTGGAATTAAATTCCGCATCCAACAGGTACCCACTTGGCATACTTTTGACGGACCCCGCTACCCCAAAAACAAGAAATAGTTCTTTTCTTTTTTTTCTCCAAAATTAATAAATATTATTTTATTGCTTTAACTATTATTTTATTATTTTCCTTAGGAGGCCCATTTTGAATTGAAATTTCCTCTAATGTTTAATATTTGAGTGCCTATTTATGCTATCCTTGGAGGGATTTTTAAAGTTGATCATTCCTTGGCCTTCCCTACAACACTTATACTTGATTTGTGATGGTACTCAAGGTAGAAGGTCAACTCCACACCATTGAAAAATTGTAGTCCATGTGCTTTCTTGAGGTTTTTTCCCAAAACACAAATTTGATTTTAGTTTACCCCTTTAAGAGATTTCACCTTCCAACAACAACCTACCGACATATTGTTGCACCTTTTTGGGGCAATTGCTAGTATTATTATTATTATGTTATACAAGTAAATGGATAATTAAGAGTGGGGCTTAAAAAGTCCACCAATATGGAAGATGAGATGTTCAAGGTTTGACTTTGTGACTTCTTCACAATTTGTTATATTATTTTACTCCTTTATTAATTAGTAAAATAAATATATAATTAATTATTTAAAATATTTAAAAAAAATAAACTCATCTAAAGTTATAAATTTCTAAAATATATTAATACAACATAAGTCCATTTAACTACTTAACTTTGATGGAACATAATTTTTTATATATAACCATTTTACAACATTAATCCATATTTTTATATTTGAATTATTAGAATAACAAATTAAATTTTAATTTTATATTTGAATTATTAAAATAAAAAAAATACAAATTAAATTTTATAATTACATTGTCAAAATTTGTAAGAAAAATTTTAGATTTTTTGAAAATATATATATATATATATATATTTACACTTTTTGTATTAAAGTGTTGTACCAGCCTACTTTAATTTTTTTAAAATAAAAATTTAAACTATAACCATTCCATTTTAAAATAAAACAGAATAAAGAGTGTAACTACTTTTCATTAAAAAAGTAATCAATACATTTATATTTAAATCGATGAAAATGACAATGCTTAACGACAGCTGAACAACTCCAACTCCATAGTTAGACGTTACATTATTTGAAAGCCACTATACTTAAATTAAGTACATTATGCGTTATGTAAAATAAAAGAAAGAACAATAATTAAGTTATAATGATTTTATAATAAATTGATGATAATCGTATTGTTGATATCTAAATGTTGGTGGACAACTTTAAAGGTAAGAAAGGTGACTTGATTATATAATCAAATCAGTCAATCAATTAAATTTTGATGACACAAATGATATTTTTATCTCCATTGAAAGTACTTTTGAAAAGTAAGGTTCCAAAATAATATTCAGGCCACTCCTTATAATTAGCTACAATAGTATGGAATATGCTTTAATAATTGATAAGAAAATGGATTTAATCACTTGTTGGCAAGTGGAAACTCCGCACGGGATGTCAAGAGAATAATTATATTTTTTTATAACCAAATGAAATAAAAATACAATAACATTGATTGAGTGAATAATATTGTTAACGATGTGGTTGTCATATCATGACATGTGTCGGTCCTATTGATGATAGGATGGATTATTTTTTTCCGTTTGCATATCTATATGTAGAGATTTTGTAAGAATATTAATTTCCTATTTTTGGTATTTTAAGTTGGGTAGGTGTTCACGGTTGTGGTTTAATCATTAAATTAGATTGATATAAAAAAGTTTAAGGATAATTTTTTCAAAATCATATGATATTTTTTAATTATTCTTTTAATTTTTTAGAAATTAATATGATAAAAATAAAAAATAAAACCTGCAAACCCACAACAACATTATCAAGATAGTTATTTATGTGATGATAGTCTTAATAAAATGAGGCAATCATATTGCTCAAGTTTTTCTCAACTTTAATAGCAGTAATCTTGAACAATTTAGAATCTTCATGGATTATCGAACATAGCAGAGTTTCCATGAATATTTGTCATCATGGCACTAAGAAATATGGCGTCTGTATTCGAATTCATTGAACTCGTGTGTTGTTCTAGAGCCATATTCCTTTCTTGTCAATGTTGTCCAGTGTATATGTTGTTCCTTAACTTTTAGTTCTTGATTTTATTTTCTAGGTGGAACATATGTGCCTATCCCACTCCCTTAATTCCACTATCAAGTTTTCCTCCCAAGTCCCTTTTCACTTATTCCACAAGAGACTTTCATCACCTTTTGTTGGGTTTTTGTTATTCCCTACTATTGTCCACATAAATGTTCCTTGAACTCTACCATCTCACAAAAAAAAACAATTTTGAAAATGCTCCATGAGGACAACAACCAAAAGAACCTCAGAGCAACTATGTCGAATAACCAAACTTGACCTCCAAGTCTCCCTTTCCCCATACTTGCAACCATATAGAAATAGGATGCTATGCAAATTCCACAAAATTTAGTTTGATTATGACCACGAGGCGAATACAATCCCACATAGATCCTCAAAACTCCTTGCTTTGCACAATTTAAACAACCTTGCCATCATAATAAAGAGGAATGAGAACAAGGAGATTGGACTATCTTCTCATGCACACTTAACTCTGCACTTGGACAACAAAACCATTAAGAAATTAAAACTCATTAATTAGGGGATGGGTGTGAAAAATGGAGCCCTCCCAATGATACTAATTGAAACCCTATTTTTTCCTAGTTCCTAAGTTGGCTAATTTATTGACATTCTTCTTTTGTGCTCTTAAAACTTGAAAGAAGGAGATACCATCAGATTGTTGAGTCATTTCCAGTATTCTTTAAATCAACCTATTTAATCCACTAGATTGAGAAGTTGAGTGTTGGAGAATAAATCTAATAATGATGGAGGAATTGCCTTGATGTCACTTATTTATTCTCTATGTAGCCTTTGGAAAATTGACAATGCTTCTACTTCATTATTCATGGAATTAGCAAATCCCCTAGTGAAATTTATTTATATTTTTCCTCTATGGTCAAAGCCATATCCCACCCATGCCTACCACCCCTAAGTGTCCTCCTTCTCTTTCTAAAATCTCATTCACCAAATTTAATCACGTGTAGACACTAGTATTAAATTAAATTATGGAGTGGTAGGTGCAGAGGGAGTCATTTTAGACTCTGGAGGAAATCAATAAATTATGTATGCATGGGGAATTAGAACAATCACAAATAATGGAGCAAAAGCTTTGTCTTCAAAGGCCTTCTCCATCCTAAAGCTCTAAGAACCAAGGAGACCTATGTAGTGAGTGATTCAATGATAACTCTTCAAGTAGTCCTAAGCAAATATATGACTAAGCATTCACACCTAGCTTGATTAGTGAAAAGAATAAAACAAGAAGAGTTACATTTTGATAAGATTGAGTTCTACCATGACCTTTGACATAAAAAAATCAAGAGTAAATCATTGAACAGATGTACAAATTTAATAAATTGGGTGAGTTGTTATCAAAACCTCACATAAACTTAAGTTGGGACATGATAGGAAAAGGCAAGGGAATCCCCATGGTGAGTTATTTCCCTTCAAGTTGTTAGGTAATTATGTCATGGAAACATCATGTTACTTTGGTCTTGCTTTCACTTATGCAAGACATTACAAACAACATGGTTATTCTGTTGAAATTTCAATGTGGATTTTATTGTTGCAACATCCAATGAATCCAACTCATTTTAGGTGTTCGATGACTCTCTGATATAGGCTTGTTTTCTTTAAGTGTCTATCCTCTAATGCTTTGACCTTTAGAGGGAGATCCTCTCCCTTAACTCTAAGTTTGTGCTACCATATTTCTAGTTTGCTTGTTTTTGGTTTGGTTTCTATGTTATCTTGACGCATAGGGCACATTACCATTACATTATGGGGTGGTACATTTCTTATGAACCAAGGAAATTTGATGAGACCTTATAAGGATGGTTTATATATTGAGGTGCACAACATAACAGAATGGAACCCCATACAACAAAATACAACACAGAAAGTGCCAATTATTATGGCTTGCTATTAATTCATAAAACAATTACAGGAAAATGTATAATCAGAGTTAAAACTCTGCTTCAATTGGTTTGTTCCTCTATTCTCCCACTACTGCACTTGACCTATCTCTTGTCAAAGGTTAAGCACCTCTTTTGTTGCTCCAAACTTGTATTTATAATGACCCCCTTCCATAAATCCCACCCAAATGGTTTCTAGAATACTCCAAGTGCTTCGTTGGTCCGACTTGGCCTCCTTAAATTCTCATCTACCATCCTCTGGCGTCTCTTGCCGTCTGACATTTTCCAAAAAAAGCCATCATTGTGCAATAATTGCTCTAACTACCTTCACACTGCTTTCCCTTTTACGCCCGTCTTTTCGTCAGCCACCATTGGCTTCAGATTTTGACTCTTCCTAGATTCTAGTTGGTATGGTTTCAACATTTTCTACTCTACTAATCATCATGCTCTAATTGAGCTCCATCACCTTTCCTCGTTCTTTAACCAATCCTCTGACTAATCTTCTATCACAGACCTCAATTAGTTGGTATCCCACAAATACCTCTCATTGACTACTCATTCTGCACTTTTCTGGAAGCTATCGACAATCCCCGAGACAATTTCAATCATCCTACCTTCGACTAGTCATGTTGGGCCATGATGCCCCTACATTAGTCTCCCCATATGGAAAAGAACTATGCCCATGGTTCTTCAATTCCTCGAAATTCTTCTCTGAAATCCACATTGCATATTTCAAATCTTTGTCCTTCCATCAGACCAAATGTTTCTTTTTCTTTCAGCTTCTCATCCTTCCGACTTATCACTTATCGAGTACTTCAATGACTTATTTTGTTGATTGTTTTGGCATATGCTCTTTTTGGTATATGGTTGTCTCCCCTCCACTCGTCGATCAATCTTCATACTTGTATAAGTCAGTGACATTGAATGTTACAATAATCCAACTCCTTAGGAAACTTTAACACATATGCATTATCATAAATTTTCTTCAAATCTTGCAAGGACCAATCTTCTTCAACTTTAACTTTAATTTGTTATATGTTCCCCTTGGGAACCTTTCCTTCCTAAGGTGTGCACACACAAAGCCTCCTTCTACAAATGATTACAGTCGTCTCTTCTAGTCGACCCTTAATTTGTAAGTAGAGTTACTCTTATCTAGTTATCGCCTTACCTTCTCGTGCACTTCCTTCATATGGTTGGAAAATGAATTTGTGTCTGCACTCTTCTGTATTTTCGTCGGCAGTTTTACTAAGTGGAATACTCCATGCAGACTTCTTCCTTGAATAATCTGGAAGGGGCTCATTCCAATCAACATGTTCACAGAATTGTTGTATGCAAACTCTTCTTAGGCTAATACATTTTTCCACCGCTTTGATCAATCAACGATCAAATATCGAAGTAAGTTCCCCAAACTCATGTTTATGACTTTAGTCTACCCATCGGTCTACGAATGGTATGCAGAATTGAACTGTAACTTGGTATCCAACTTTTTCCATAGGGTTCTCAAGAAACGACCCATAAAATTCGTTTCTTTGTCTAAAGTTATGATCTTCTGCAACCCTTGCAATCTCACAATTTCTTTGTAAAGTAGAACAACAATCCCGATTGCATCACTTGTCTTCTTACAAGGGATAAAGTGTGGCACCATTTTGAAAAATTTGTCAACTACAACAAAGATGGAGTTGTTACCTTGATGTGTCTTAGGTAATCTAAGCACAAAATCCATACTTATATGTTCCCATAGAACGGTCAGCACTAGAAAAGGTGTATTCCATATTTTGACTCCTCCCTTTGGCATGCTGGCATATCCGACATTATTGGACCCACTTCCTCACATCTGTCGCCAATCCTAGCCAATAATATTTCTCCTCAACCAACGCCTTGGTATTTTCGATGTCAAAGTGTCCTAACAATCATCCTCTATGCAGCTCTCTTAGCAAAATTTCCCTCATCAGTCCTCTAGGAATGCACAATCGGTGTCCTCTAAAAAGGTACCCTTCCTGGTTGAAATAATCCAAGTATGGAGTCCTATATACACTCCATGGATTCTCATACACCTTCCATGCTTCAACAAAATATTTTTTGACTTCATTGTCGTCCTTTATCAATTCTAACCCCTCTGACTAAACAATTGTGATTCCCAACAATGCACTATTTGAATTAATGCATCAGTGACTTTGTTGGTATTTCCCAGCTTATGCTTCAAAACAAAAGTGTAGCTATGTAAGAACTCAACCCATTTCACATGGCTCTAATTCAACATGGTGTGAGTAGTCAAATACCTCAAATCCTGGTGGCTGAAGAATAAAACAAATTCTTTATTGATCCATATAGGTATAGGTGGCCAACCACCTATTCCATTGGCTCAAAACAATTTCCATATCGGCAATATTCTTGTAATTTTCTACAGTTTTCCAGGTCCCGGTCTTCTGGGGTCGGTTTGAGGCCCTAAATGACGTTTTTTTGTGGTTTAAGGGGCCAAGTAGTTGCAAACGACACACATTTGGCCCCAGTTGAAATTTGTAAAGCTTGAATAGACATTTCCAACGAGCTATAGAGAACCCAAATGGATATTGTATGCAAAAGATGACCCCAAGAAGTTGATTGTTCAAATAACCACCTTAGGGCTGCAAACTTTATGACGATTCATCGCCTAGGGTTAAAGGCTTAGCGTTTCTACCTCTCTAAGGATTTATGATAAAAGGACCTTCAAACTCCTTTTGTATTCAACTTAGCATGAGTGAGCGTACCCGCCACATCTCTTTTCAGAGATACAACTACCACGATTCTAGCTGCTTTTGTTTTGTAGTTTGTTATGTTTCATAATAGAATCTGATTTTATTGTATGATTGTGTTTATTGCCATATATATGTGTATGTGAATATGTGTCTGTGTGTGTGTGTGTGTTTTCATTTCGTTCTCATATAAATCTAGATCATTTTGGCAGCAAATAATGCCTCCAGTTCTTCAATGCCTAAATAATGGCATAAAACTCCTTGTCATAGAATAAATTATTATGCCCAGCGTCGTCAATATTTTCGTTGAAAAACATGATTGGTCAGCCTTCCTAGATTAACACTGCTCCAATCAACAACCCAGTGTCATTGTAGCCGACCTAAAATAACTTGTCGAAGTCAAGGAGAGCTAAGACCGGTCTCTCAATCACCTTCTACTTCAACTTCTCAAATGCTTGTCGAGAAGCTTCTGTCCACTTGAACTCGCCCTTCTTCATGCACATTGTTAATGATGAACATATCTGACTAAAATATCAGATGAAATTTCTGTAAAAACTAACAAGTCCATGAAAACTCCTTACCTTAGTGGCATTCGTTGGTTCATACCACTCTAGGATCACTTTCACCTTATTTGGGTCCATCCTCAGTCCCTAGATGGAGATTATGAATCCCAAATATACCAATTCCTCATGCATAAAGGAACATTTCTGCAAATTCCCCAACAAATTTTATTGACTCAGATTTTGTAGCACTTGCTTCAAATGAGCCAAGTGTTCGACCTTGGTCATGCTAAAAATTATAATGTTGTCAAGGTAGACAACGATGGACTTCCTTAGAAATTGTTTCAGTACTTCGTTCATCAACACCATGAATGTGCTTGGTGCCTTGGTCAACCCAAATGGAGTAACCTGCCACTAATACAACCCATCCTTCATCTTGAAGGTCATCTTCCACTCATCACCCTCTCTAATCCTTATATGGTTATATCCACTCTTTAAATCAATATTAGTGAAGTATCTTTCTCCACTCAAGTAGTCGATTAAGTCGTCCATTCTTGGTAATGGAAACCTATACTTAATTGGGATCCTGTTGATGTCCATCGAAGTGGTGCACATCCTCCACTCTCCACCCTTCTTTGGTGCAAGTATGATCGATATTGCACATGAAACCACACTCTCTCTGATCAATCCCCTATCCATCAACTCCTGAACCTATTGGTTCAACTAAATGTTTCCAGTTAGCATCACCCTTTGTGATGCCTTGTTTTGTAGACTTGATCCTGGGATCAAGCTGATATGGTGCGATATACTTCTCGTCGACAACAATCATGTCATCATATCATAATCTGTATTTATGTGAGAATGAAATGAAATAAAAAATAAAGAATCATAAACACCGACATATTGCAAAGATAATAGAGATACATTAAACACATATTCTATTAAATGGAGGAAATAGAACACACTATAAATACAACACCTACAATGATGGTATCTATCTCTGAGAATATATGTGGCTACTACACTCATCCGTGCCAATCTGAATACAAAATGAGTCCAAATGACCAATTTAAATAAGCATAAATGAACCGTCATAAAGTTTGCAGCCCCAAGGTGGTTACTTGAACAATCAACTTCCCGGGGTCATAACTTTTGAATTCGATATTCGATTTGGGAGCTGGATAAACCATTTGAAATTTCTATCCAAGATTTACATATTCCAATTGGGATCACCAAAAAATGTCGTTTAGGGCCTCAAAATGGCCCCTGAAGTTTGGGACTCAAAAAACTGAACTAGGAAACTGCCATAATGGACAATTGTTTTGAGTTAGTGGAATAGGTGGGTGGACACCAATCTCCATCTAGATCATATCATCAACCATTATGCCCTTAAATTTCAACAATATGTATTCAAGTTCAATCAAAGCATTATTCATCGGCTTGTCGACACTTAGTTCCTTGGGAATATCCACGAAGCAATATTATTGCTTCGCCCCCTCCTTCAAGAATTCCTTAGTTGAACACATTAGCACCCTCTTTTCCCAGTAATGGTTTTCGTTTCCTTGTTTATTATGGCCTTTAACCAAGGTAATTAGTCAAAATATCCTTATATTCTTCTTGATTGTGACGGTATTCCTTCCATCATCATACACCATGTTTCTATCATATTTCCATGGTCATCCCAACAATAGATGACAAGCATCCATCAGGATAACATCACACATCACACTATCATAAAGCTCGCTAATATTGAAATTTATCAGAAACTACCAAGTCACCATGATATGATGTCCTTTCTGTAACCATGACACTCGATAGGTATTCAAGTGTGATTGACACTTCAAACCCAACTTGTTGATGACTTCCATCGAGACCAAATTCTATTAAGTTTTACTAATTGCTTAGATGATATTCTAAAACAACTTACAATGGTAGGATCACTGAAAGAACAACAAGTACAGTCACACGAAATAGCACAAATATTTATCCTGGGAAACACTCATGGGGGAGAAAACCCAACAAAACTTCCTTAGTATAGAACCCAACTAAAACAATGTAAAACCCCAAGACAACTTCTCCTTTCTCTTTCTGGCACACTTTTTCTCCCTCTAACGAACTTGCTTGTATGAAGTGACTACAAATGAAGGAAGAGCCTCCCTATTTATATTTTACTCTTGACTTTACCTAAGCCCTAATTGGGTCGAATTGTCTAACTGGCAGGGCCAACTTGACTACTAAGACAACAAAATAATAATTATTATTATAATGACATATGGGTACTATTGACCCGACTTACATATGGAGGTTTACATTGATTCTTTTAATGACTCTTACATGATCAATGACATCAGTGAAATCTCTTGAAGGATTAATACAATTAGTACAACTAGAATATCTTCCGAAGTTACAATATTTTAACACTCCCTCTTAACTAGGAAGGTATTCTATACCAGCAACAACCACTACCACCATTGTACATCTGATTGGTGAGTCTCTATCTGTCATAGGAAGTTTTGGAACATCATCATGCATATTCATCATCAATCATCTTCTACAACCTCAGTATGTGAATACTGAATCATCTTCTGCAACACTAGTATGTGGATACTAAATCATCTTCTTCTTCAACATCAGTATGTGGATACTGAATCATATTCTTCAACATCAATATGTGGATACTGAATCATCTTCTTCAATCATCAGTATGTGGATACCAAATCATCTTCTTCTTCAACATCAGTATGTGGATACTAAATCATCTTCTGCAATATCAGTGGACACTGAATCATCTTCTACCATATCATTATGTGAATACCGAATCATCTTCTGCCACTAAAACATCAATATATAAGTACTAAAGTTACAACAACATCTTTATCATGTTAGTGCTAAAACCTCATCATCAACAAATAAATATTAGATCATTATTTACAATATCAATATAGAAATAATGAAGCTGCCTCATCCTCATCAGCATGGAAATATTGAAACTACCTCATCAACATTAGTAGATAAATACTAAAACCGCATAATCCTCGTCAGTATGGAAATACTGAAACTACCTCATCAACATTAGTATAGAAAAACCGAAACTACCTCTTTCCTTTTGGCCATCTGGAGACACATCATGGTGGTTTCTTTGGTTGATCCACTCGAGTGTTTGTCTAACTTACTAACCCTTTTGAGCCAACAAGCCTAGTCAAACGGATGGATCTCCCTGGGGACCAAACAAGCCTTGTATGGCTTACTAACCCTTTTGGTCCAAACAAGCCTAGCTAGACATACTAATCCTCCTAGGATCAAACAAGACTCATTTGACTTACTAACCCTTTCGATCCAACAAGCCTATCCATACATACCCTACCCTAGACTGAGATACCACACCAATCCAACTTAAAATCTTCTACCTATTCTTCACTCCATCTTTTGAGGGAGGTCCTTTTGGAGTAAACCAAGCTTGTCTCGAAAGTATTCAAAATTTACTCGAGACATAGGCTTAGTCAACACATATGCCACTTTTTCCTCTGTGGGGATATACTTGAGCTTTACAGCTCCCTTATGCACCATATCCTGGACGTAATGGTATCTAATTTCGATATGTTTCGACTTATCATGAAACACCGATATTTTTGTCATATTAATACAACTCCGAAAATCACAATGGATATCAATCACATGTACCTCTGCATCAAATAATCTTGCCAAGATCTTGCAAAGCCATACTGCTTAGCTACAGGCTGAACATGCTTCAATGTATTCAGCTTCTGTCGTGTTAAATGCAATACTGGACTGCTTTCTACTGAACCATGAGATCATGCATTATCCCAAACTAAAGCAACATCCTAAAGTACTCTTTCTGTCTTTGGCACTTCATGCCCAATATGAATATGTAAATCCATGTAGTCTGATATCACCATCTGATGCCTATCTAAGACCATACTCTAATGTCCCCTTCAAGTACCTCATCACATGTTTTGCTCCTACTAGGTGAATATGTATGGGTTTCACCATATACCGACTTAGAGTGTTTATAGCAAAACCTATATCTGGCCTCGTATTGGTTAAATACTTTAGTGAACCAATAATATATCTGTATAAAGTAACATCCACTATCTTCTAAGAATCATCATTCAAGAAATTCAAATTTGTTGTCATCAGAGTAGTCATCGCCTTACAATCCATCATCCCAAATCTCTTCAGGATCTCTACTGTGTATTTTCCTTGGTTTAGGGAAATCTTGTCTATATACTACCATACAACAAGACATAGAAAGTAGTGCATCATTCTAAGGTCTTTCATCTCAAATTATGCAACGAGCTTCTTCTTGCATTTGTTGATGGGCTTATCTTCACCCGTAAAAACTAAATCATCTACATATAGTAGTAATATCATAAGACCATCATCTTCAACTTTATAGTAGAGGTCAGAATCTACTTTACTCTTGGTAAATCCCAAACTCATTAGGAAACCATCAATTCTTCCATACCATGCTATGGGTGCTTACTTCAACCCATACAACGCATTCTTGAGTCTACATACATGAGTTTTTTTATTATCTGTCTCAAAACCTCGCGGTTGTTCAATGCATACTTCTTCTTCTATTACTCCATTTCGGAAGGTTGTCTTTACATCCATCTGATGTAACTTCCACTTCATCTTGGATGCTAAGGCAAGGATGGTTCTAATTGAGGTGTACCTTGCTATTGGTACAAATGATACGATGCGACAATTCTCCCGGGGAATCCGTAATTCGTATCGGCTCATCTCCTCAAATGTCGCAAATACAAAAGGGAAATAATTCTGAGATGACAGATTAAAATAAATCAGACATTAATATCAAATACATCTTTGAGGACAAAGATTCCCCTAAGAGGAAGGCGAGGTGGAGTGGGGCGGCTGGATGGCAACAGTGGAGAGGTGGCGGTTGGTAATATTATTCGCTTACACAAATAATATTACCAAAAGACTTGGAATATTAAATAAGCCATAATAATATATAAATCAATGATAGAATAGATATGATACATTTACAATGGTTGGACTTATATACATCCATTCGTGACTTTCCAACCTACAGTCATGACTCTTTGATAATTATTAATTATCTATTAATATTATTTTTAATATTTATATATTTTATGTTCGTTACAGAGGTCAGAATCTACTTTACTCTTGGTAAATCCCAAACTCATTAGGAAACCATCAATTCTTCCATACCATGCTATGGGTGCTTACTTCAACCCATACAATGCATTCTTGAGTCTGCATACATGAGTTTTTTTATTATCTGTCTCAAAACCTCGCGGTTGTTCAATGCATACTTCTTCTTCTATTACTCCATTTCGGAAGGTTGTCTTTACATCCATCTGATATAACTTCCACTTCATCTTGGATGCTAAGGCAAGGATGGTTCTAATTGAGGTGTACCTTGCTATTGGTACAAATGTCTCCTCATAGTCGATTCCTTCCCTCTGGGAGAATCCAAGGGATACAAATATTTCCTTGTACTTCTCTATACTGCCAACTGTTGAATGCTTTGTTTTGTAGATCCATTTCGAGGATACTACTAACTTGTTCTTTTGTCTTGGTACTACTTCCCATACATAATTATTTATAATGGATTGGTATTCCTCGACCATGACATATACCCATTACTTCTGCTTTATATCTTCTTCAAAGCATGTAGGTTCTTTGTCAACGATATTTCACATCAAAGCCACATAACTGGGGTATTGATTTAGCTTCTTTCTGTCTCTGATGGTTCCTTCTGGGACACCATATCTTTCTGCTTCTTCAATTACTTCTTGTGCCCAATCAGGCCTTCTTTTGCATGAGATCATCTCATTAGGAAATTATTCAGGTCTCTGAGGTTCTATCATGTCATGGTCCTCAGGTATATGTTCTTCCTCCTCATTTCTGACTGGCTTAGAAACTTCTGCAACTCTAGGAGCTTCATGCTCTTCTTCGACTTCCTTATCTTTGCTTGATTTTTTGAAAGCTATATCTTTGTCAAAAGTGACATCTCTGATTAGTTCAATTTGATGGTATCCTGGGACATAGATTCGTTAAGCCTTTGATTTCTCAATATATCCTACAGACAATACCTCCTTTCCTGAAGGATCCAACTTCAATCTTTTCTCCTTGGGAATGTGTATGTATACCGAACAACCAAATATTTTCAGGTGGTTGACTTCGGGCTTTTCTCCAGTAAACATCTCTTCAAGAGTCTTATTCCCAAGGGCACTATGGAAGATTCTATTATGTACATATACTATTTTTCTAGTTTATTCTACCCACAGGTACATAGGTATATTTTGATCATGGATCATGGATTTTACAGCTTCCATGATAGATCTAATATTCTTCCTTTCCGCCTGTTAAGGAGAAAACTTCCTATGGCTTGGGGTGTACCACAATAGATAGAGAAACCACAAAAATCAATCCCTTCCCCATATGCAAGAGAAATACAACATCTAACACTAAAGGATCTCGAAACATACCTTATTCCAGACGGTTGTAGTAGATCCCCATTGAGCTTTTTCTAATCCCGCTTGCATTAGCAATTTACTCTTAACAACAGTAAACAAGGAAAGCATGCTATATGATATAGTGCTAGGCCTAATCTAGCATATATAATCAATGATACATAAGAAATTAAACACATCCATGGATTCAATATTCATTTAAATTCACATCATTGGACAGGAAAAGATATTTCTATTAAATAAATCAGAGATTACACAAGTGAAAACCTCTGTCGGCACGTCTGCAAACCGGAGAAACTGAGTCCTCCACCTGGGCCTCCACCACCTCAATCCTCCATCTCTTGATAGCAAGCTCACAAGCAAAGGCAAGCTTGGGAAGAACACAAAGTGCTCCAAGGGATAAAGGGATGCAGACTCAAGTATAAGTAAGCTACGACAACAATGGACTATAGTTTTCTTGCTCTTAAATTCCTCCTCTTCAATGTATCCAAAGGGTTCCTTATATAGTGCTTCAATGGGGTAATGGAAGGTCAAATCCGAGCAATCTCAAGGCATATGGAAGGCCAAGAGACAAGTGACTCGGATCCACATCAAGGAAAACTCCAAAAACATTTGGCCTTTTGTACACATCCCAATGTACGCAGGTTTAGGGGTAATATCCGCGTATATACGCGAGAAAGGGATCAAAAGTCGCGTACAACAAATAATGGTGTTTTTAGGGATGATATTGGAAACATCAAAGGTACAAAAATAGTCTATGGGGTCCAAATAGTTTGCAGCGGGACAGGGAAGGCCATAAAAGTGTGATCAGCCATGTGTGGTAAAATCAGCTATAACAGATGCCCCCTAATGTGTGAGGTCAGAGGGGTAACATGATGGTCGAAATACATTATAAATACATCCCAGAAGTGGAGTGATGAAGAACCAGGTGGAAGAACTAGCCATCCAATAGTATAATACAATAATGAAGCTCAGCACATGACTGCCAATACATATAGCAGTCCCTGATACATAAGAGTACAATGGCCATGAATAGGCATGATATACGAACTATGACATGTGTGGTCATCGCCACGTACAATATACAATAGATCAGAATCTTCATGATGAAGATATACAAAGGATCAAGATCTCCATGAAAGCTAAAGATATATCATGGATCAAGATCTCCATAATGGCTGAAGATATCTGACATACACTGGAATCAAATCACGAGAGATGAAATCTCATGAACACTGGCACAATCAAGGAGGTAGTATATAGGAAATGCCACCAATTTGGAAAGTCTTCTACACAAACCACTGGGAATACATGTCCTACTATGTGAATAGAGGTGTCGAGGTCGAACATAGTAGTCCATCGTCTGATTACCGGTCATTGATGTATACCGTTAACAGACGCAAGATCACCCATCGATAATGAAAATGGGAATCAAGGTACTAGAGTGCAATCTAACAAGTGCGAATAAATGTGTTGAGGTCGAACACTTGGAAGAATCCATCGATCAAGGGACATTGATGTATTCCCAAAACTATCGATGGCGAGAGAACCTACCACTAATGACTATAAGTCTCAAGGGACTCAATTGACTCTAGACTCCTATCCCAGAATAAATGATCTGAAGTCAATGGAATGGAATCCGTTGGAAGGAGGGAATTAAGGCATCCCCCATCAACCAACACGAGGTACCTAGCAACAATGTATAATGTGGAAGGACTCGAACAAGATGTGCACGAACTAGTAATAGTACCGAGAATGGCTGACATGCAAAGTCAAGATAACTGAGGAATGGCCAAATCAGGATTCAACTTCCTTTGAACAAGAGCATAAAGGTGAATGGTGACTAAATGTAGGCAGCATAGACTCAATATACAAAATTGGGACATCTTTGCGACGCATGAGGCATCGACAGAGACTGGAAGCTTAACCAGTCGGTGGAGGTAAACTTAGAGATACGAGTACAACTACTAAAGTCAAATTACTAACCCAACCAACGGATGTGATATACAATGCTCTGTTTGAAGGCGACATGACTCGACTGCTGCCAAAGATAACATCTTTTCCTGTACGGCTTTTTGGTTTTTTGATTTTTTTTTTGACTTTTTCAGATATTTTGAAAAGCTTGAAAAAGAATAAAAGTGCTTTAAGTTACAAATATAGGAGCAGACGAGTGTCAAAGGGAAAACAAACTAGTTCCAAGCAGTGGAACATACCTATGATCAATGCAAGGAAACATGTGTAGGATAACGACACTCGAGGGTAAGTCCCCTCCCGGTGAAAAATGGGGAATCAAGCTGCAAAAGATATATAAAATGGCTCTGCTTGTCTAGACATGAGACAAGCTCGGGCTATATGGCTGATAATCAGAGTCAGGGAAGTCAGCATAAGGCTCAAAAAGGTAGGCAAGACTCATGATAATGCAATTACAACTTGACATATACAAGGGAGTCCTGGGGAAAAGGCTAGAATAAAGGTCAAGAGGAATATGAAGCTCTTGCTAAAATTCATGGTGGTACTATACAAAGGACTCTCACACCCTAAAGGAAAAATGTCGGCATGGGAACCAAATGCAAAACATGATCTAACTAGGGTACCCATGTATGGTAAAGCTCTACCATTCTCAACATGTCACTTCTAAAAGCAACAAGAAGGTTCTGTGACAAGGTGGAATGGGTTCATACCTAAGGTTAAAATGAAATGGTCATCAAGTCATGCAAAATGCAAACGGATGTGAAACCTAACCTATATGTCAGTTTAGACATCATACCTGCAGTAGGCATGAACGGATCAAAGCCACAGCCAAACCGCACTCAAAATGGACTCCTACATCATCAAATTAGTTCAAACAGTCCAAAATGGTAAAAAACTATAGAAAGTGGGTAAAAATTTCAAACATTTTCTATAAATAGTAAAAAATTTAAAAAATTTCATATCATTTGAAATTTTTACCCAACATAGTGTAATTGAGCTCAAAACTTTAGAAGTGAATTCCGGGAGCATCGTCCAGCGGAATCTCTCCCCTTTTGATCCAGGTAGATTCTCATGCCCTCCTCTTCCTACTTCATGCAAACTTTTTGAATTTTCATGGTCCAATTAATTTTTTAAGCCATCCATAATTGTGCTTTTTGGACCACGCGGAAATCAGGCTTTTTTCTACGTATAGGGCTCACCATACGTGGAAAAAACACCCAAACCCACATACATACGCAGTGTGTTTTGAGAACAGTCATGTATAGGGCCACAAACACGATTTTTAAAGGCAAAAATTGATCAAAGCTTTCATTTTTTGTGCAGGATGGTGTTAGAGTGGAGGGAAATAGAGCATGGTGATGTGGAGGAGGCCGTGCAAGGTGATATTATGGCCCAACAAGCATTACAAGCATGTGGTTTATACAAGTTTCGGTGTCTTGGCAGCCTGAGGGCCAAACCAAGACTACTTCAGCTGCCGGTGGATTACTGGGATCCAGAATCTGAGAGATTTCAGATTGACAGGATATCGCTCAGCATTAAGGTTGAGGACATATACTTTATCACTGGTTTGTCCCGACGAGGAGAGATGGTGAATCTCCGATCTCGTGGGCCAGGAGGTGGGTTGACTATTGATGAGTACATAGCTGTGTATTGCTTTCCAAAGACGGAAAAGGTTGGGAGTCAAATCCCAACAAACTCTATCCAGGTTCTGAACTGAAGGCCATACTTTTAGCATTAGGAAGGATTGTCGGGTTAACTTCACTCCACCAGGCCTCGCGGCTAATGATGTTCTATGCGGTGGAGTGTATGATACCTACAGTGTCTGACTGGAATATGACGCTGTTGAGCAACATGAAACAATAGCTCAGTGACTGCAAGATGGGCATGGTGCTCCGACATTTTTAAGGTCATAGCCCACTGGAATGTAGCTCCGACATTTTTAAGGTCGAAAGGCATCTTCTGATATGCAAAAGTACCCCAAGGACAATTAAATGCGGTCTTATGTTGATCCTCGGGTTTAATCTGAATCTGATTATATCAGGAAAAACCATCCATAAAGGAAAATACCTCACTCCCGGCACACTCATCCAAAATATGATCTATAAATGGTGTGGGGAAATTATCCTTAGGACATGCACGATTTAAGTCACGGATATCAATGCATATGCAGATCGCTCCCTGCTTCTTATCTACCGGAACGGGATTTGAAACCCACTCCGTCAAGGGAATGGGATAGATAAAACCAGCTTTCAAAAGTTTTTCTATCTCAGCCTTAATGGTGGGTGCTTTTCTAGGATTCACCGCACCCAAACGTTGTCGAACTAGTTTCGCATCCGGATAGGTTTTGATCTCATGTTCAACAATACGAGGGTCGATACCTGGCATCTCATCGTATGACCACACAAAGATGTCATGAAACTATTTAAACAATGTGGTATACTCATTGATCTCACCAGGGGAACAATCCTCCCCAATGTAGACATTCTCAACCTTGTCAGGATCGTGAGAAATATTGATAGGAATAGTTGGTGACACATTAGCCATGTTTCCATCAGCCATCGGACCAGGAGAGCTTAATGGGACCACGGGGCTACCAATATTCTCGCTAAGAATCTCCCTAAAGTCATCACACTCCATACGATCAAGCTTAGGAAGAAAATATGATCGATGATGCAATTCCTCCCAAGGTTGCTCAACTCCTGACATGGCCTCAAGGATAGCTTCATCTGATGGAAAAACATCATCGAGGAAATCATGTGAGTGAGATGACTCTACTGCCCATGTCGACAGCATATATGGGTCCTCCTCCTCTATCCGTAAAGAGGAAGGACTAGGCTCTACAACCTGATCAAGATTTGCTTGATAAGCCACCATCGTTGTAGGCAATAGCACGTCAGTCTCAGTGGGCACACTCGAAGTACTCAGTGAAGGAAGAATCCAAGGATCTTCCATATGGGTAGTGGGAAAAGACACCGAATTCAACGAGGATGAAGCCCCACCAAAATTAGATCCCATCATAAAAATGGGCGCAAGACAATTAAAGGTTCCCATAAGAGAAGGATACATACCTACGCCCACACTCCCAGTTGCCGACTGAGAATGATCGATAATTGGGATAGAAGCACCCGATGATGCATTGACACTCGGATTTTGGAATGACATTTGATCAATCGTAACAATCTTCCCATTAAATGGAAAGCATATCACTCGAAAGAGGGAAGAAGCTATGGCTTGCATACTATACATCCAATTCCGACCTAGCAAAATATTGTAGTCAAGGGGCGCATCAACCACCTTGACTTCGATCGCAACAGTCTTCCCTCCCAATTGGACTTTTAAGGAAGGAAGAATTTTGTGCGGCTGAAATGACCTACCATTAAAATTTGTCAACATAGTAGCGGATTGAGACAATTCGGGAGAACCTAAGCCCTTCCAACAAGACAAAGACATCACGGAAGCGGCAGCGTCTTCATCAATGACAGTGCGCTTGACGGTGTTGTTAAGACACTCTACATGAATCAAAAGAGATACGTAGTAGGGAAAGTGAGGCTGTATTCCCATGGTTTCAAATTTGATCATAGTGGAAGAGTTATCATCACTAACCCCAAGAGTAGATAACAAAGCTTTCCTCTCCAGAGGACAACTCTGAAGCACTTCTAACGTGGACATTGCACAAGGAGTCTGGCCCAAATCCTCGACAACTGAATAGTTCTGGGTGGCTCGGGCATTAGGATTGTGCCCCGAACGCTTTAATACTACCTTAGAAATGTGAGGTGGAGCTTCAGGTTTATCCATAGGCTTTTCAATTCGCAAAGGGATCTTGGCTGGGGAAGGTTCTTTCCCAAGGTCTGGTTGTGACGAACCATAGTCTTTCATACAGGTCACAACCTTAGTAGTACTCATCATGTTGATGCATCCATGACCACTAGCGGCCTCCGGCGGGTTTTGATTTCCACCCGATGCACAACCAGGATTAATGGTACTCGAGTTCATATTTTGATTGTTGGGTAAAGGATTAGTTAACACAGTTGGGCCCTGTGCTATGAACCTTGAGGCATCTTCCATACGAGGGCACAAGTGAGTGGGATGTCCCTCCTTACACAATTTGCAAGGAAACTTCACCTTACGTTTAGACTGCTTGTCCCCCCCAGCATTAGTGTTCTTGTCATTATTATTAGCATTTTAATTCTTGTTCCCACCCTTATGATTACTTTTTCCTTTTTTCTTATTCCTTCCAGACTGCTGGTTTCCTTTCGGGTTCGACGTTTGCACGAAAAGTACATTCACCGATTGGGTAGGGTGAGACAAAGCCGTAGCTTGTCCCGACACAGACTGGTTAATTGACAATTGGCTCACTTGTTTCACAACCGAGTCTGCAGGTTTGGTACTTGTACAGCCCACAATACCATCAGCATGTGGCCCAGGCTTGACCTTGGGGTCAAAATTGAACCTAGGAGCATTGGGTATAATCTCATACAAAAGTCCGAATTGAGCATAGATCAAATCCAACTCTTGTGCCCTAAAAATAGCCTATTCCTCATTTTGAACTCCAGATGTCGAAACATCCTTCGCTATGTAAGGTAATAAAGATTTGAGGAACCACTCAAGAAGAAACTCTGGTGGTATAAAAACTTTGATTAACCATTTCCGTCTACGCCACTCTTAAATATGATCCGAAATGTGTGTGGCTTTGTCTTGTCGGAAGGTCGACAAGAGTTCGGTACCGATGTTGTAATGTACGGGTAGCTGGAAATGATTAAGGAAAGTCAGCGCAAGATCATCAAACATAACATAAGCCCCCCCCCCCGGTAACTCTATATACCATTTCACTGCAGGACCCGTTAGGGTGCGTTGAAATAG
The DNA here is from genome assembly GCA_001517045.1 of Pseudotsuga menziesii. NCBI lineage: Eukaryota > Viridiplantae > Streptophyta > Pinopsida > Pinales > Pinaceae > Pseudotsuga > Pseudotsuga menziesii. The sequence continues at coordinate 77,333 of LPNX010278601.1, read as the reverse complement.
CCTCAAATGAATGGAATCATCATGTAAGGAATTGGAAGAGCACCAAAGGTGGAAAGTGGTGACATGCTCACCAGGATCTTTACCATCCTTACCTTCGAACTTGGGAATGTAAGAAGGAGGCTTGTTAGGTACAGCTGACCATGCCGAGTTATGGGACATATGATCGTTCATCAATCTCGACAAGTCAGGCAAGTTCAAAGTTGTAAGGAAAGGGAGCCTAGGTTGAGCCGGTCAATTCCACGCTCCCTGATAGTTTTGATTCATGTAAGGTTGATTGCTATAAATACCATGGCCTTGGCCATAATAACCTCCTCCCATTTCACCCATGTAGGGTTACATGGAAGCATGATGATGTGGGGTGACTTGATTATGAGGCACTACAAAGCCATAATTGGAAGAGTAAGCGGGTTGTTGATACCCGTACCCATACGGTTGGTAGTTTTGTCCATAGTGCGATCCATATGAATGTCCATGAGAAGCTCCATAAGGTGTTCCATGGGATGTACCATGAGAATGTCCATAGTTAAGGGTATGGGAAGCTCCAGAAGTTGGAACATGAGACGATCCAGAAACAGGTACATGACATGCTGACACAACAGAGGTACTTGACTCTGAGATACTACCATGTGAGCAGTCGTAGAATGAACATGGCTAGTAGAAACATTCTGGCCTGAAGGCCCACATGAACTAGGGGGAGGATGAATCGTTAAAAATGCATTCGAAGGAACAGGATTTGAAGACGAAGGAACACGTGAAGGAATGTAAGTGGTGTTCCCAATGTTCACTCGTCTCAGTTTTGGTAACCACATAGGATTACTAACACTAGGTCTAGGATGAACATGTGAAGTTGTCTCCACCATAGGGATGGAGGGTGCAATGTGACTAGTGCCTCCAAATCTCTTTGCATGGAAAGGGATGGGAGTGCCCCCAAACGTAGTGTTAGGACCAACTTCTGACTCAACACGATGTGCTGAATCAGGTGCAGGGATATCAAACATGCCATATCTAACATGACTAGTGCTTACGGATTCACGGTGAGTCTTGTCGCCCGGAAACCAATATCGGTGACCTATGAATGAGGGATCATAACCAGATCGTGAAGGTTGTTCGTGTGAAGCATCATATGTGCTAATAGGATCTTCCTCCCCAACCTCGTGAGGTGGAGAAGACATCTCTAGAATCTCATCCTCATGATCTCCCATGGTGTGTGAATCAAAGAGAGAAGTAGTTTGCCCAGACTGTCTGGTTCTCTCTCCCAAAGGAGGAGGAGACGGTGAAAGCAGAATTTCTGCTAAACGATGAGAACCGCGGGGTGCCATACTTGAATCCACAATGACTCAAAAAATAAAAAGACTCGATCTAATTACGCAAACCCTAGGAAAACTAGCGTGCACAGAGCATACACCTATAAAATGTAAAGCCAAATCGCAAGCAAACAAGGGTAGGATATTGGAGCTCCCTAATGAAGCAAGTATGTCTTGCCTAGGAGAGGCTTGAGACTCCCATACACAACAAGCGGAGGTTTGTAACCAATTGTAGTGGCCCTCAGCTTCGATGCATATAGCGACTGTGCTGTCCGACCCCTACCTGGCCAGGACACCTACAGAATAACCTCTACAAATACCCCCTCGATAACCTAGGTAAGGCAACTAAGGTCACCTCGATATAATCAATGCTCAGGCGGATAGTCACAGGCAGGATTGACCGTATGGGCAAGGTAGCAAAGCTCGTAACTCTCGAAAGAGACCACATATACGAATACAATTCTCGAAATATCTCCGGTGCTACTCAGTTACAACTAGGGGTCATCCCAATCATAACCGTTCACATTGCCTCGTGCTTAACTCCCTTGTAAGAGGAGGATCCTGAGAACACTAATTATATAAAGGATTTCACACTCTCACCTGGACAGACACCTAAATGTTTTGTTTAGTGGTCTTGGAGAATTGATTCACAATGAACTATTCCAAGACCCTAAAACCTAGTCTTGTTGGTGCACCCTAAAAAAAGAAAAGAGTGTAATTCATTTTATTATGCATTGATTTTAATTGGCTTTATTACTCAAAGAGTAAATGGTCGTGCAACTAATGATGTTATGACACAACAAGAAGTAAAATGCACACCTAACAATCAATGCAAATACACTGTGTCGAATGAAAAACAAAGTATGCTACTACATGAAGTGCAAAATATTTCCTTCAAATGTATATGTAATCATTTCCTATATGAAAATCTGACTAATATTCACCAAGCAAACCTAATGCAAGTACTATGCTAAATGCACAATGCAAACAATGCATAATAATGCAAAAAAGCAAAATGTTTTTGTATTTTTGAATTAAATGAGATAAAAATAAAAAAAGTATGACTCTACAACCCTCAGACTCTGCAAGCACTCACAAACAACAGCCAAGCAAAGCACCAAGGTAAAATATACCTAATGCACTAATCCCAAAACAAAAAATAGAAAATGAAATGACAAGAATATTTTTTCAAAAATTAACTCAAAAAGAGTCTCTGGTCAGAAACAGAGGGGAGATACAGACTCTAGAAGCAACAAAGAAGATTCAGCAATCACCCAAACTCACCCAACAACACTTAATCTTCCAAAAAAACAAAAACTCGGGGCATACGCAATTGTTCTCAATAAACCTACGTACATACGCGATTTTTCCAGGAAAACCCACGTGTATACGCGACTGTGAAAGAAAAACCCACATATAGGAAGAAAAAGATAGAAAAATAAGGTAAATGGACAAACTGAGACAAAATTTACTTCTCTAGGATACTACTGGGTAATCATGCCCCCAAACCCGACATAGAAATAGAAGAATCAGAGCAATAAAAGTACATTGAATTTTGAAAACCCCCAAATAAAAACAACTAGGTATCTCCCCAGTATGGTCGCCAATTCTGTTACGGAGAAAACTTCCTATGGCTTGGGGTGTACCACTATAGATAGAGAAACCATAGAAATCAATCCCTTCCCCATATGCAAGAGAAATACAACATCTAACACTAAAGGATCTCGAAACATACATTTTTCTGGATGGTTGTAGTAGATCCCCATTGAGCTTTTTCTAATCCCGCTTGCGTTAGCAATTTACTCTCAACAACAGTAAACAAGGCAAGCATGCTATATGATATAGTGTTAGGCCTACTCTAGCATATATAATCAATGATACATAAGGAATTAAACACATCCATGGATTCAATATTCATTTAAATGCACATCATTGGATAGGAAAATATATTTCTATTAAATAAATCAGAGATTACACAAGTGACAACCTCTATCGGCACGTCTGCGAACCGAAGAAACTGAGTCCTCCACCTGGGCCTCCACCTCCTCAATCCTCCATCTCTCGATAGCAAGCTCACAAGCAAAGGAAAGCTTGGGAAGAACACAAAGTGCTCCAAGGGAAAAAGGGATGCAAACTCAAGTATAAGTAAGCTACGGCAACAATGGACTATAGTTTTCTTGCTCTTCAATTCCTCCTCTTCAATGTATCCAAAGGGTTTCTTATTTAGTGCTTCAATGGGGTAATGGAAGGTCAAATCTGAGCGATCTCGAGGAATATGGAAGGCCAAGAGACAAGTGACTCGGATCCAAATTAAGGAAAACTCCAAAAACATTTGGCCTTTTGCACACATCCCGATGTATGCGGGTTTAGGGGTAATATCCACGTATATACGAGAGAAAGGGATTAAAAGTCACATATAACAAATAATGGGTGTTTTTAGGGATGATCTTGGAAACATCAAAGGTACAAAAATAGTCCATGGCGTCCAAAGAGTCTACAGAGGGACACAGAAGGCCATAAAAGTGTGATCAACCATGTGTGGTAAAATCAACTATAACACCGCCACATAATTTTATTATGGATTATAGGGAATGGTGAGCTCCCTCGTAATCCCTGCTTCTTTGCAGTACTCATAGAATTCACCTAATGTGAATTATCCTCCATTATATGATCTTAAGGTCTTGATCCTCTTTTAGAGAGGTTTTCTACAAGATCCTTAAACTCCTTGAACTTCTCAAACACTTCATCCTTCTTCTTCAAGAAATAGATCCAAGTTTTGCGGGAGTAGTCATCAATGAAGGAAGCATTGTAGACATACCTGCTTAATGAAGTAGTTTTCATTGGTCCGCATATATCCAAGTGAACAATGTTTAGAATCCATTTTGCTTTACTATCACTACTTGGAAAAGGGTTCTTGGTATTCTTTCCTTGTGCACATCCTTTACCCACTCCTTCATGATTTACCTGAATATCTGGTAAACTTGTCACCACCTTGCTCACAATTGGTAATGCTTTGTAATGTACATGAGAAAGTATTGTGTGCCACAACTCACATGGGATTATGGTGCTAGTCATCAAGGTTGAGTCTACTTTGTCCCTTTAATCTATAGAGTCCTCCTTATTCAACTTCAATTACTATTGCATCATCTATAGTTTTCCCTTTTGTTCACATGAGAACTTCACCTTCTACAAAAGCAAATCTGAAACATTTATTATATAACACTGAGATAAAAAGGAATTTTTTCTTTAGTCCTGGAACATATAGGAAATCCTTCATCTTCATGGAATTACCAGAGTCCAACTTATAATAGGATTCTTCCATCCTTTTGATGGGATATTAGTAATCATCTCCAAGCATTACTTTGTGTGGGGAATCCTTTTGTACAAGACAAGAGAGTGGATCCTTGTAACATGTCTGTTGGTTGTGGAGTCTGATATTATTTATTTAGAGAAGTTATTTCAGTCGTGTTTGGATCCTAGTACCTAATCGGGGAGGGTGAGGGGGCTTTCCCCCCCACTATAGTCGTCTCCCCCTTGGCGGGGGTTCGGGGGCGGTGCCCCCGTAGTGAAAATTTAGGAAAAAATGCCTTGTAAAATGTTGTAATTTCAAAGTCATGACTTGGTCAATAATGGGTGATTTATGGGCCCATGGTATTTGGGAAACCCGTGGTATTTTCACATGGTATTCCCTTTATAAAAGGAAGGCATTGTAATACGGCTGTGTATTGTATTGTAGCATTGTAAACAATATTTATAATTGTGTGGGAGAGACTGTGAGAGTGTGAAGAGGAAGTGTAGCGGGTTTGTTGTAGGTTGTATCCCTTCATTTTGGTGGATGATATAATAATAAAGGACTGGAAATTTCTATGTGTACATAGCCCATCTAGGATGAATCACGTTATATATGTGTCTCTCTTGTAATGTGTTTAAGATTTGCATCTTGTTTAATTAAATAATTGTATAATTATTATTGGTCTACGATCCTGTTTTTCTAACAACTGGTATCAGAGCCAAAAGGTTTATTTGTCTTGTAAACTCGCAGGAAAGAAGGGTTCCTAGTTCGAGTGGGAGCAATGTCAGAAGAAGGAAAGTTTAGGGTCAATAAATTTAACGACCAAAACTACCAATAACGATCTATACCTATCGTTGGGCAGAAAAACAAAACAACCGACGACTATGAAGGATGAATAATTGGAGGTTCTTGACAGAAGGATCCGAGAAAAATACGAGTGTGTCTGGATTTGTCGGTGGCTTTCAATATTTCGAAAGAAAATACAACGAAGGGTGTGATGAGTGCATTGGCTAAGCTCTATGAAAAACACTAGGCTTCCAACAAGGTATTTTTAATGAAGTGTTTATTTAATATGAAGATGTTAAAAGGTGGATTTGTTGTTAACCATTTAAATCAATTTAATGCGCTTACTAGTTAGCTAAGTTCTGTAAAATTGAACTTTGATGATGAGGTTAGGGCTCTTATAATCGTGTGCTCATTTCCAGAAAGCTGGAATAACTTGGTCATGGATGTAAGTAACTCTATCCCTTGTCCAAACGCTCTTAAATTTGATGATGTTGTTGGTGTTATTCTTAGCGAGGAAATGTGAAGAAAAAGCACAGGTGAGACATTAGGTAATGTGTTGACCATGGAGAGTAGGGGGAGACAAAAGGAGAGAGGAAGGAGCCCAGGTAATCACAGAAATTCTAGAAAGGGTAGATCCAAGTCTAGATTTCGAAAACTAGAGTCCTAGAACTGTGGTAAGAAAGAACATCTGAAGAAACACTGCAGAGCTCCAAAGAAGAAAGGGGATTGGCAATAGGAGACTACTTAGGAAGAAAATGCAGCATGTGATGTGTTACAAGATGCTTTGATTATTGCATTATATAATACTAGTGATTACTGGGTAGTAGATTCAGGGGATTCATGTGATGCTACACCCCATAGGAAATTCTTTCATGATTATGTTTTAGGTGATTTTGGAAATGTTTTATTGGGGGATGATGAACCATGTAAAATTGTTGGAATAGGTAAGGTACAGATTAAGTTAAATAATGGAAATGAATAGATGCTAAAATATGTAAGGCATATTCCTACTATGAAAATAAATCTGATCTCAACAGGATAGTTGGGAGATAATGGTTGTTTGTCTATGTTTGGAAAAATATAGTGGAATATCACTAAAGAAGCACCGATAATAGCAAAAGGAGATAGGGTAGGTACGTTGTATTTATGTCCTCATAATACTAATTATTCTATCTCTGTAACTTCCACATAAACGAGTGTAGCGTTGTGGCATCATAGGATTGGACACATGAGTGAGAAGGGGATGCAGATTCTCCACTCAAGGAAATTGCTTCCAGATCTAAACCAAGTAAGTTTGGAATTTTGTGAAAACTGTGTTTATGGAAAACAAAAGAGAGTTAGATTTCTCAGAGATGGGAAACAAAAGAAGAGTGAAAAGTTATATCTTGTGCATACAGATGTATGGGACTGACTTAGGTACATTCTCTTAATGGCTCTCGTTATTATGTTACTTTTATTGACGATGCAACTAGAAAAACTTGGGTTTATTGCATTAGACATAAATATGATGTGTTTGCTACTTTTAAGAAGTGGAAAGCTTTGGTTGAGAATGAGACTGTTAAAAAGTTAAAATGTCTCAAATCTTGTAATGGAGGTGAATACTGCATCAAGGATTTTGAGAGTTATTGTTCATATAATGGGGTTTATAGAGATAAGGCAGTACCTGGAACACTATGAGAAAATGGTGTGTCAGAAAGGATGAACAAAAAGATCATGGAGTGTGCAAGGTGTATGCGATTGCATGCAGGGTTTCCCTTATAGTTTTGGGTTGATATTGTAGATATTGTTGTTTATTTAATAAACAGAGGGCCTTCAAGCACTTTGGATGGCGGAATTCCAGAGGAGGCATGGACATACAAAAAGGAAAACTACTTATTTCTGAGAAATTTTGGTTGTGAAGCATTTGTCCATATTGATAAAGAAAATAGAACAAAGCTGGAGGCTAAATCCAAGAAATGTACCTTTATTGGATACGAGGTTGACGATTTTGGTTATTGCTTATGGGATTATGAAAATCACAAAATCATTAGAAGTAGAGATGTAGTATTCAATGAAAAGGTTATGTACAAAGACCAATTGTAGGGAAAGAAAGAGGAAAAGGAAAACACATAGTACACAGTGCTTGATGAAATCAAAGAAAATGAAGTTCCAAAGGCACCATAAAATCAAGAGCAGCAGTAAGTACCTCAAACTCCTACAAATGTAAGAAGATCTACTAGGTTAAGTAGACCCCTTGAACGATTCTCTCTTTCACTGTATTATTTATTGATGTTTGATTTTGGTGAACCAGAATGTTATGAAGAGGCAATGCAGGTAGAAACTAAAAATAAGTGGGAGCAAGGCATGGATGAGGATATGGACTCGTTGGTAAGAAACCAAACCAAACATGGGATTTGGTTCAATTTCCTGCAGGAAAAAGGGCATTACATAATAAATGGGTTTACAGGTTGAAGGAAGAAGATGGAGGCAAGAAGCGATAGAAGGCTGGACTTGTTGTAAAGGGGTTTGCACAAGATAAAGGTATAGACTTTGATGAAATATTTTCTCTCGTTGTTAAAATGACTTCAATTAGGACTATTTTAAGTTTAGTGCCAATAGAAGATTTGCATCTTGAACAGTTAGATGTAAAAGCAACCTTTCTCCATGGGGATTTGGAGGAAGAGATTTATATGCAGCAACCACATGGGTATGAGGTCAAAGGGAAGTAGAATTTGGTTTGCAGGTTGAAGAAGAGCTTGTATGGCCTGAAGCAAGCTCCAAGGCAGTGGTATTTAAAATTTGATAAGTTTATGACAGAGCAGGGTCATAGTAGATGCCATTCTAACCACTGTGTTTATTTCAAGAGGATAGACAAAGGAATATATATTATATTATTATTGTATGTGGATGACATGCTTGTCGCAGGGTCTAACATTTAGGATATAAAATGTGCTCAAAAGAAAACTAGCTAAATCATTTGCGATGAAGGATTTGGGTGCTGCAAAGCAAATCCTTGGTATGAGAATAACAAGAGACATGGAAAATCACAAATTAACATTGTCTCAAGATGAGTACATAGAAAACGTGTTGGAGAGGTTTAGAATGCAAAATGAAAAACCAGTTAGTACACCTTTGGCCATCCATTTCAAATTAACTAAGGAGATGTGTCCCAAGACACAAGAAGAGATAGAATACATGTCCAAGGTTCCTTATTCATCAGTAGTTGGAAGCTTGATGCATGCCATGGTATGCACAAGACCATATATCGCACATGCAATGGGAGTTGTGAGTAGGTATATGAACAATCAAGGTAAATAGCATTGGAAGACAATACAGTGGATTCTCAGGTATTTGAGAGGTACCACTTCTCATGCATTATGTTTTGGAGGTTCATACATTATTCTATAGGGATATGTTGATGCAGATATGGCTGGTGATAAGGACAAAATGAGGAGCACGACAGGGTATGTCTTTACTATGGGTGGAACAACAGTAAGTTGGATTTCGAAACTGTAAAAGGTTGTTGCAATTTCAACAACAGAAGCATAATATGATGCTGCTATAGAGGTTAGTAAAGATATGATTTGGTTACAGAGGTTCATGGAGGAATTGGGTAAGAAGCAGGATAATAACAGGCTATAAAGTGACAACCAGAGTGCCATTCATCTTACAAAGAAATCAACCTTTCATTCAAAGACTAAACATATACAACTCAAGTACCATTTCATAAGATTTGTTTTGAAAGATGAACTGTTAAAGTTGGAAAAAAATCATCCTAACTAGAATCCTACAGACATGTTGACAAATGTAGTAACCAAAGAGAAATTAAGTTCCTTCTCGGTTTATATTGGCCTTCAAGCATGAAGGTGAAGATGAGAAATTTTCTAGGTCCAAGGTTCAGAGCATAGTCTGGCAAGTGCTTCAACGGTGGCTTTGTTGTGATCAGTCTCCAAGTGGGAGATTGTTGGTTGTGGAGCCTGGTATTCCTAACTTAGAGATGTTATTTCAACCATGTTTGGATCCCAGTGCCTGAAGGGTGGGGGGTGTGTGGGGGGGATTCCCCCCCCCCCCCCCCACTATGGTTGTTTAGGGAAGCACCCCCGTAGGAAAATTTTAGGAAAAAATGCCTTGTAAAATGTTGTAATTTCAGAGTCATGACTTGGTCAATAATGGGTGATTTATGGGCCCATGGTATTTTCCCATTGTACTCCCTTTATAAAAGGAAGGCATTGTAATACAGTTGTGTATTGTATTGTAGCAATGTAAACAATCTTTGTGATTGTGTGAGAGAGACTGTGAGAGTTTGAAGAGGAAGTGCAATGGGGTTGCTATAGGTTGTGTTCCTTGATTTTGCTGGGTGATATAATAATAAAGGACTGGCAATTTTTGTGTGCACGTAGCCCATCTTGGGTGAAACACCTTATATATGTGTCTCTCTTGTAATGTGTTTAAGATTTGCATCTTGTTTAATTATTTAATTGTATAATTGTTATTGCTCTGTGATCATGTTTTTCTAACATTGTCATGTGCTTGGAGGCACCACTATTTACTAGCCAAGTATCATTACTAGGTGATACTTAACATGTGAGTGCTGAAATCAAAACATATTCTTCACCGAAATCTTCATATTTTTACTTCTTTCTTCTTCTTCTTCTTGGTCATTGTCTTCACCAACATGGTCCTGGAATATTTTGTTCTTCTTCTTGAGTTTTTCTTCCCTCAGGGATAGTTTATGGAGATGTGTCCCATCTTGTGGAAAGTGAAGCATTCATAACCTGATAATTCCTTCTTGAATTTCTTATTCTTCTTAAGCCCTTGAATTTTCCTGGGAAGAAGATCATAACTCTTCCTCTTGTGTTTGCATTTGGTATGGAATGCCAAGGCTTGATCTTCAATTTCATTTAGCTTCTCTTCTTTGACAACTATTATTTCTTCTTCTTGATTACATTCCTCCCATAAATTTCAGAACTTGGTCAGCTTTCTTATGGATCATATTCCTCGAATAAAAGATTCTCAATCTATTGGAAGACCATTCAGGGTGGTCATTACAATTTCTGCTTCTTCTATCATGTCATCAATAGCTTCTAGCTACTCCTTGAGTTGGGATACTCTTGTGATGTATGAGTGCATGGTTTCTGGCTTCTGAACCTTCACACCTTTGAGTTGATTTATCAAAGTCATCTTCTTGTTGATATTTCTTGCTTCAAATATGTTAGATAGGGCATCAAACATTTCCTTTGGTGTTCTCCTTGAAGATACTTGAGGGATCGAGTTATCTTTGATGGAATCATCTATGATCCTTTTATCCTTGATCATATCCTTCTTGTGCTTGGACTTAGATTCATCTCCTTATGGTTCTACAACTTACTCCTTTATGAAACCTTCTGGATCATTCTCTTCTAGGATGAGCATGATCTGATACTTCCATGCTCTGAAGTTCTTAGCACCCTCAAGCTTTTCATCTATCTTGATATTGTTTGTCATATTCAACAGAATGAGAACTTCAAATGGAAATAGGAGAAACGTTACTTACTTGGAGAAGAATTCTCATGGCTGACCTTCTTCGAGATGACCTAGGGTTTGATGGAAAAACCCTTATTTTTCAGTTTAGATCACTTGTAGGGTTGAGTGGTGGAAAAGATATGCCTCCCGAAGGTGAGTTAGACTGTATCTTACTTTTCTTGATATTGATGATGGAACCTCAAGAAAAATGAATCCCTAGTTCTTCCCAATAGTAGCGTCAGGACCAAAACTGAAAATTCTCAGAATTCAATTATGTTTTCATGGAAAGATGCGCCCTCCTAGGGCGAGTTGAGTGAACCCTCTTTTTTGGTTGATCTGTCATGGAATTATTTGGAACAACAAACCCTAGCTATATAGTGTCTCCTTTCAAGGTGGTTCTAATACCATGTTAAGTTTTCTTAATTGCTTAGATGATATTCTAAAACAGTTTATGAAAGTAGGATCACTGAAAAAACAACAAGTACAATCACACAAAAGAACACAAATATTTATCACTAAAAACCCTCATGGGGGAGAAAACCCAACAAAAATTCCTCAATATAGAACTCAACCAGAACAATGTAAAACCCCAAGACAACTTCTCCTTTCTCTTTTTGGTGCACTTCTTCTTCCCCCTCTATCAAGCTTGCTTGTATGAAGTGACTACAAATAAAGGAGGTGCCTCCCTATTTATATTTTACTCTTGACTTGACCTAAACCCTAATTGCACCGACTTGACTAGTAAGAAACCAAAATAATATTTATTATAATGACTCATGGCTACTATTAACCTGACTTACATCCATAGGATTACATTGATTCTTTCAATGACTCTTACATGATCAATTACATCAGTGACATCTCTTGAAGGAGGAGTACAATTAGTAAAACTAGAATATATTTTGAATTTACATTATTTTAACAAATTCTCTGTGTTGCCTCCATCAATGATGGTCATACAAAATCTATCCCAGATCTTCACCTTGGTTCGGAGATAGAATTCCTTTGAGCTAGTTCCTTCTTCCCCTATCGAGTGGGTTGCAATAGTCTTATGGACACTCATACGCCTTGTGCCTCTTTCCTCCAAAGGTTCCTCTTTGACCAACATTCTTGGTTATATGTTCATCTCTCCTTGTCTCACTATCTTCTTCTCTCTTCGCTCCACTAGTCTGCCTTCTAGTGGAAATAAATTTTTGGCTTCGAACAATCAGCTTCCCTTTATTCACAAAATTCTTCCTAGACAATTTCTCCTCTACCTTTATGGATAGTTTGTAAGCCTCTCCCATTATGCTGAACCTTAAGAGGCTCATCTCATATTGAATGGAATACTTCAGACCAGTCATGTACCTTGGGACTACTTCTTCTCCTTCTTCAGTTTGTCTTGACTTGATTGAAATTCAATAGAATTCTTCTATGAATTCTTGAATTGTTAGTTCCTTTTGTCTTTTATTCTGCAACATTCTAAACAAAGAAACCATATAGTTGGTGGGAAGGAACTTATTCTTCAATTTGGCAACCATTATGTCCCAATATTTGATTTTCTCTTTACCATTCTTCACTCTACCAGCCTATACTTTGTCCCACCACAATGAGGCATGACCTTTCAAGACAATTTTACTCTTTTGGGGTCTTCTATATGCTCCATATCAAAGTATTTTTCCTTCTCTAATCTATCAAATCTTTAGGGTTTAGTCTCCCTAAGTAGGTAGACACCTCCATTTTATACCTACCCTTCATCTCAGACTATAGTTTCAACAATTTGTCTCTCGGGTCTTCTTCCTCTTCATCCTCAAGAGAATTTTATTCATCCTCAACCTCTTCGTCACTATGATCAAGGGTTTCAACTCAGAATCCTCTCTTTTGGGCTTCCTTCACAACAACTAGTTCACTCTTCAGAATCATCATGGTTTGAATGTATTATTCGAACATCTCATGGTCAATGGTTACATTTTCACCTCTGCACTGCTTTCCTACTCTACCACGCACATTGACATGTCTTTGATCCATATCTCCTTATTCGACTGAATAAATCACCTTGTCCAACCGCAGTTGGATTCTCACCACCTCTGCAATTTTACCCAACCATAGTTGGAGTTGCTTTCCTTGTCTAATCGCAATTGGACTCTCATGAAGGACACTCCCGCTCTGATACCAAACTGATGCAACCTTATAAGGATGGTTTTTATATGAAGGTGCACAATAGTACACAATGGAACCCCACACAATAAAATACAACAAAGAAAGTGCCAATAATTATGGCTTGCTATTAATTCACAAAACAATTACAAGACAATGTACAATATGAGTCAAAACTTTGTTTAAGTCAGTCTATTCCTCTGTTCTCCCACTATTTCACTTAATCATATCTCTTGTCAAAGGTCAACCACCTGTTTTATTGCTCTGAATTGGTATTTATAATGACCCCCTACCATAAATTGCCACTCAAATGGTATCTAGAATCATCCAAATGATTCGTTGGTCCAACCTGGACTTCTTACATTCTCATCTACCATCCTCTGGCATATCATGCCATCTGGTGTTTTCCAAAAACCACCATAACTACGCAATAACTGCCCCAACTTCCTTCTCATTGCTTTAACTTATGTGCTCGTCTTTCAATCAGCCACTGTCATTATCATCGACTTCATATTATGACTCTTCATGAATATGGTTGGTTTGGTTCCTACCTTTTCCGCTCTGCTAGTCATCATGCTTTGTCTAAGCTCCATCATCTTTCCTCATACTTCAACCAATCATTTGGTTGGCCTTTTATCATTGACCTCAATTAGTTAGTAACCCATTACTACCTCCCGTTGACTACTTGTTCTGCACTTTTTTGGAGGTTGTTGACCATCTTCCAGACAACTTCAATCGTCCTACCTCTAACTAGTCACAATGGGTCCTGATGCCCTTGCATTAGAATTTAAGGAATGACTTAATCGATGCTTGAGGAATGCGGGTGAGTCTCTATGTGGTATCACCAATGCTAGGATACGATGGGGGGAATGGCAAACACAATTTGAACAAAATATCAACAAGTTATTGTAGTAAGAGACGATTGTGTTATGGACATAACCAAGCATGTAATGGAATTAAGAGATTGTAAGACAAAGGCTAATGCATTTTATGGGACTCTAGTGCAACAAAATGTTGGAGATCTCTATTCAAATAGACTTGGTAAAGCATATCATGTAGTGCACCATGTCCCATCTTGGTATCTTAGACAATGTGGTGAATCCTGCCTCTCATTCAAACTCTTCTCAATCAATATATTTTGTAGAAGCCTATAAGAATCCTTTGCAAATTCTTAAGTTGGTAATAGAACAAGGTAGTGTTCTCAAGTTGTAAATGTCAAGAATAAGAGTTGCAAGGCCCGAAAGTAGAAAATGAAAAGAAATTTCAATTAACATATGCCTAGGAAAGGCCAATCATTTAGTATCTATTTTCTTTATTAAATAGGTTTTCATATGTTTTTTCAAGTATTGTGTTTTCTCCATTAGTATGTAAGGCAGTGAACTTACCAAGATAAAATAAGTTTTTTTTAGATTGCAGGACCTTTTGGGTAGAACTTGGTTTCTTTTTATTTTTTGGACTTCATACTTTGGCTTAAATTTTGTATTTTTTCCTAGTTGATTGGCCCTGATACAACCATCTCTTTTTAATATAATTGTTAATTGTTACTCTTAGAAAAAATACATTAAATTAATATAATACAATATTTAAAATGATATTCACTTCTTGCTTCAAAATTTGGTTTACATGTTTAGTTAAATTCACACTTAGGCTTGTTTGTAATTGATTACATTTATTCTAAGACTTTGCATTGCATTGCAACCATTTTACTTTTTGATTTGAGATTTGTGGGTGAGGAATGCTATTTTAATTCTATTTACGAAGTATCCATATTATCCATTTTTGTCTCATCATCATAAGAATTACTATGTTGGATGTAATATTCACTTCTTCTTTGCATTGCATTACAACCATTTTACTTTTCGATTTGAGATTTGTGGGTGAGGAATGTTATTTTAATTCTACTTACGAAGTATCCAAAATATCCATTTTTGTCTATCATCATAAGAATTACTGTATTGGATGTAATATTCACTTCTTCTTACTTTTAAATATTAAGAGAGACCATTCTTCCCATATTTTCTTATAATATTTTGACTAAGCTCAGCCATATATCTTTATATCTCCTCTCCTCTTTTGCATATCTTCTTTCTTGAGTCTCATTGATAAAAATTTCCCACCAATCATTGCAAATCAGATTAAAGATCACGACTTTTTGTGGAGTTGTAAGTAAAAGTAACGTAATTTATATTACTTTGATCAAAATAAATAAATAAAAAAGATATAAAGATGGGTGACCCTTTAAATTTACTCAATGATCCAAAACAATGAATATTTACAAAATACAAAATACCAATTTAACCTATCAATATTTAGTTAGCTCACTACAAAAGACATTACAAACTAAAAACTAGTGGTCTCTAATTTGATTATATATATATGAACATATTTACTATGTATAAAGCACCTAGACAAGGATACATGAAAAATACCAAAGTTATAGCATTGTTAATTATAAATCTAAAATGCCAATATTGTTGTTGAGCTAAAAGGGAGATGAAGGCTTGTATAACTAAGACAGGCCTATGATCCTTTAGGATAAAGATCAAAGTTGTAACTTTGTTGATTATATATCTAAAATACCAATATCCCTATTAAGCCAAAAGGAATTTGATCTTATATAACTAGGACATGCCTCAGATCCCTTTGGAAAAAGACCAACGTCGTAACTTTGTTGATGACAAATCTAAAATGTCAATATCCTTGTTAAGCTAACATGGAGACGATCTTGTATAACTAGGACATGCCTGGGATCCCTTAGGATCTTAGCATGATCATGGGTGAATATGATTGAATGAGGGAAAAGTTTGAGGCTTCAATATCCCACTTTGTCGAGCCTTCTCAATATCAAAACTCTGGGAGGGCCTTTCCATGTTGTTGTGAAAGATTCCAAGATCACAATTTTAGAGTCAAGTGAATATATTTTACAATCAATGACAAAGGAGATCCTTTTTAGTGCATCCAAGTTGTTTTTCGTGATAGTTTGGTGTTGTAACATCGTGTATAAAATATTGTCATAAATTGTGCCTCTTGAGCCATGTCCCATGTTCAAATTTGGGGAGCATGGAGGTGAAATTGGAATGATAGATTATAGTTCTTAAGTACCTCAAAGATGAAAGGCTTTTGGGATCAATACTATGCACCAAAATCAATTGCAATTTGATGTTGATGGCCTCATGTTGGATTTGTTGTAGAAAATGGATAAAAGGACAAAAGATGAAAAGGATTTTTGGACCAATACTATGCACCAAAATCAATTGCAATTTGATGTTGATGGCCTCATGTTGGATTTGTTGTAGAAAATGGATAATTGATTGACATAAAATTTTGAGGAAAGAAAGGAGCTAGGGTTAGTCATTTGGTGATTCATGGCTTCAAGATACTATGTTAGAATGTATTTTTGTTTTTGAAACAACAAAATAACCTTTCGATTTTTCCACTATGAACCTTGAGAACATATTATGAGCCTTAGCAAAATATTTTTATTAACCCATTCCATTGTAATAACAACCTAGAATAAGGTTCTTCAACCATACACAATTCAATATTAATAAAGAAATTTTTATCCTAATATTTATCAAAACTAAGTTGTTTTTCAACTTTAAATTTAATCGTATAAATTAAATCTTTTATATTTTTATAATGTGATCTACATAATATTTATTTCTAATCACTTTTCATTTTTTTAACATTTATAGTTCAATCTATAAACTAAATCTCCACATAAATATGTTAGATTTTCTTAATATGTTACACGTACTTATACTTAAACATCCTTTTTAATATAAAATCTAAATAATTCAAAAATATGTTTTAATTTCAGTATAAAATGATATACATATTAAAATAAAGTATTAAGATTATGATAAAATGATATACATACTTCATATTATGGTTATTTCTATAATTACTTATATATATTATTTTAGATATTTAGTCATATTAAAGTAGTATACACATTGATATAGAGTATTATGATTATATCTATTGTTACTAGTATATATTATTTTAGATATTTATATCATAGTTAAGCATATTATTTTAGATATTTAATAATACACATTAATTTAAAATATTATAACTATTTATATTATACAAAATATACTATTTTAGATATTTATGTTACAGTTAAGAGCATATCAATTAAGGGCAAATGCAATAACATAGTATTTTCCTTTTCTCACTTTCGTGATCTCATATATGCTAAAAGAATATGAATGCACATAGAAGGGAATATGAATGCACCCTATAAAAGAAGGGCACCATGAAAGGTAAAGCGTTGTATACATATAATTTATTTATTTGAACTCTGTATGCACTAATACGGTGAAACTATATACACCAAGGGTCAATTTTAAGTGAAAGCGTTACTTCAGAATGGCAATATTCCCTTCATTTCAATTGTCATGTCATGATTTCATTTATTTTGAAGGATAAAGTAAAGGAATACTCTTTAATCAACATTAGCTTTATTGATTATATTCTGATTACTTTACATAAAGGAAAATAGTAGTTATATATTAAGCTCTTTTACTTTATCACAATAGGGTTCTTCCATATCATGTGGCAAAATTATGCCTCGTGCAGTGGCTTCCTTTTTCTGTCATTTAAAAATAAAAGAAAAAGCAAATTGTTTACCTGGTCAAGGAGCATGTGG
Organism: Pseudotsuga menziesii; assembly: GCA_001517045.1. Lineage (NCBI taxonomy): Eukaryota > Viridiplantae > Streptophyta > Pinopsida > Pinales > Pinaceae > Pseudotsuga > Pseudotsuga menziesii. Next base: position 59,680 of record LPNX010278601.1, on the reverse strand, counting down.
AGAGGACCCATGAAGTGATATTATTATTATTAATAAGATAAAATTAAGGACAAAGTCTCTGAATGGGAATTTGACATATGGTCGGCTTTCTTTGAACCAAATGCCATGATGGATTATGGTCAAATATATGAGAACCCTGTAATGTTAGGTGATGATTGAAAGTATATTGGTACTATAGAAAAACCAGAGGGGCAAAATCTGCAAAAGACAAGCTCAACTCACACTAAGTTGATGAGAGAATATGTTCCCATGGCACTCAAACGACAATCAATAAGGATCAAATAACTATCTCCCTCCTATGTGATGGGGCAAGCAAAATGCATAAATTTCTACGTAAACAGTAGAGCAGGGCAGTTAAAAAAATTGGAGGGAATGTCATATGCTGTTGTCCCCACCTTTGATCAACAACTGCAGTTTAGTATTGAAGATTATTCCAAGGTTTGTTTTTAAAAGTAAAAAAGTATAAGTATGGCAAGACAAGAGTGTCTTTATCCCAAAGGAATATAATCTCTTTACCCACAATGGTGGCCCACAACACACATTCTGGCCTCGGGGTTAGAAAAGGAGAGCCAAAGAAACAAAAGTAGCTGGACCTGGACCAGGACCAGGACCAGCTTTTGCTTTTTCAGCCCCTTCCATGCAACAAAACATAGACCAACTTTGCTGTTTTACACTGAAAATTTGTGTTTTTTTTTTATAATTTTTATTGATGGGTTGGTTTGGGTTGGGTAGGGTAAGGTGGTTTTAACATTAACACCAACTAAACGTTTAAAAATAATAATGTAACCATGTAGATTGTGAGGTTAGCACTGCACTGTTCATGTATATATATAAGGGTTGGTTTCTGAAATATTTCTGTAAAGTTTTTGTTTTGTACTGTATATGTGTATTTGTTCAGGACATGTGCTGCGTGTGAAGGAGGTGAGATGGCACTGAGACGGGGATTGAGGGAATCAGAACCAACGAGAAAAAGAAAGAGGTGGGGAATAAAATAAGCCCAACAAAGATTGAGGGGGGATGATGGGATGGAAGATGAGGAGCATGTGGGCTCACATCTCAAGGTGAGCTGCTCCAAGGGCGGTCCCTGTGTGCTCATGATGTTTGTGTGTGTGGGTCTATGAGATTGAAAATACCCATGGAATGGAATCTCAGTTGTGAGAATCATAGAGGGGCCATGGAGTGCAAGGGGTTGGGGATATCATAAGGAGAATATCTATATTAGGAATTTGCAGAAGTGTGCAGAAACATAGCAGCAACAGAATGTTGGCTGGATTGGGATTTGAAAGGCAAATTCCCAATAGAAATTGAAATAATATATGGTAGAGTGATGGTGATGACTGCGCATAAAGCATTTGTAGTTTGAAGAGGAAAGTAAAGCAGTATCTTAGTATAGTACAGGGCTTCCCTGACAAAGGAATCAGGTGGCGGATATGTATAGAGAGTGGGTTATTGTGAGGATTGCCTAGCCTGCTTTCTTTTCCTTTTTTTAAGTTTATTTGAGAAGCGGGCATGATGGTTGAGGGTGGATGGTGGAGATGAAATGGGCTCAAATCTCCTTGCAAGCGTGAAGCACGAGCTGTCTAGGGGAATTTGGGAAATTCAATGTGAGAAATAAAACTAACAGTTATCGAGGAAAAGGAAGAAGGGAATGAGAGATTTTAATGCTGCCATGCCTGAGTTTCCTTGCTGTCATTTCACCTTTGAGGGGTAATTGATCATTGCACGGTGTTGTTGTTGCTCATTGCAGTCCTCAAAGGATGTGGGGATAGCCTGTTTGCTGTTCCTGTTCCTCCTATGTATTCGTGCTTAATGAGGACTGTTGTTGTCTGGTGCCCAATACATATATCCAAAAACGCTTGCTCTTCTTCTTCCTGCCTATACTTCATTGTGCCTCCTCTGCAACTGTGAATGAGAATGTGTTGGTCTTGGTATACGAGGTCTGCAATGCATAAGGGGAGGTTGTTGGGCATGTTTTGTATCATGGCCGTTATGGGTATGAGTACCACCTTTGCAGCACTCTCCGCAAATGGTGTAAACTCAGAAGGTAGGTATAACACATTGGATGTATATCCATAAGGGTTCTCTGGAGTTTTCTGTAATGAGATTTGATGGGTGTGTTTTCTCAGAATGTTTTGTTGTGGGCTTTGTTGCAGTTGTTGCTCTGATGAGCATTAAGGGTCAACTGATTGATCCACACAATGTAATGGAGAATTGGGATATCAATTCTGTGGATCCCTGTAGTTGGAGCATGGTGTCCTGTTCTCCTGATAACTCAGTTACTGCACTGTGAGATCTCCTCATTCAAACTTGGGTTGCTCTCCGTTTTTTGGTTTTCCCTTAATATAACAGCTTGTTCCACTGACTGGCTGCTGCAAATAACAGATTCATAATGTTTTTCTTTGATGGTGTCTTCTAGGTATATGGCTGAAGACTAATTTGATTTGAATGTGTATTGTGTGGCACAGGGGAGTCCCCAGCCAGTATCTGTCAGGGACATTATCTGCAAGCATTGGGAACCTCACCAATCTTGTGTCTGTGTAAGATAGCAAACACTCACGAATTGGGAGGATTTTAACTATGAGATTCGTGGCATTTTTCTTGTAATTGGTTTTTTTGAATTTGATATTTGAATAGCTAAATTTTGAGTTCGAGTTTGAAACTTGGAGATTTTTTAACAGGCTTCTGCAGAATAATAACATAGTAGGACCTCTTCCTGAAACATTAGGGAAGCTTGGAAAGCTTCAAACACTAGACCTCTCCAACAATCATTTCAGCGGCGTTATACCCACTTCATTAGGCCAGCTGATGAACCTCAAGTACCTGTGAGTGTAAAATGTTCTCCATTTCATCTCATGGGCGTATCTCGATACTGGTTAATGCTGGGCTGTCTCCTGATTCGGTTATTGGTTGTTTTGGACAATTCAGGAGGATGAATAATAACAGCCTTAACGGATCATTTCCGGGATCACTAGCCGACATCTCTGTGCTGGCATATCTGTACATTTGTAACTCTTCCCTCATTTCTGAGTTGATATGCGGGGTATTTCCCATTTAGGTGTTTAATCATACCAGGTTTAGTTTCGGGAGTTAACCCTTTTTTTGCATCTCAGGGATTTGTCCTACAACAATCTCAGTGGGCCAGTCCCAAACATTCGTGCCAGGACCTTCAAGTAAGAACAACTCTGCCGAATAAGCCATGTTTAATGTATTGCGTATTGTGGATCATTGTGTCCTGAACTGAAATAGGCCAAATGACTTAAATTCCAAACAGAAATACTGATTGCTGAGCATTTGTGTTTTGATTAGTGTTACAGGAAACCCTCTGCTATGTGGGTCACGTGCTGCACATCTTTGCCCTGGAGAAGCTCCAACACCCATGTCTTTCACTGCTAATACATCAGAATGTAAGTTTTGCTCTCTATTCAAGTACAATCTCATGCTAAATTTCGTTTTTGAATTAGAGTAACACGATATATTAAGTGTACATTGGTATTTGTTTTGCAGTTCCTATGGCGTCCTCTGGAGTTTCTAAAAAACATACTGTGGCTGTAGCTTTTGGTGCGAGTCTTGGTTTTTTGTGTACATTTGGCTTTGTAATTGGAATTTTCATTTGGTGGAGACAGAGACACAATCAGCAAGTTTTTTTCGATGTCAATGGTATGTATGCAATCTACCTGGTCAATTTACTAATCTTGATCTCGGTGTTATACAATTTTGTTTATCAACTCTTTTGGTTTTCTGTGTGAAATCTGAGCAGTTTTCTTATTCAGTTTATGTGTTATATGATAAAATACTTGCAGAGCAGCATGATCCAGAAGTTTGCTTGGGACATTTAAAGAGATTCCATTTCAAAGAGCTTCAGGTTGCCACTGACAATTTTTGTAGCAAGAATATTCTAGGTTCAGGAGGTTTTGGGAATGTTTACAAGGGATGCCTACAAGATGGCACTCTTGTAGCTGTAAAGAGATTGAAAGATGCTAATGCCGCAGGGGGAGAAGTCCAATTTCAAACAGAAGTGGAGATGATCAGCTTGGCCGTGCATAGGAATTTGTTGAGATTATGTGGATTTTGCATGACATCCACAGAAAGACTATTGGTTTATCCATACATGCTGAATGGAAGTGTTGCATCTCGTCTGAGGGGTAATTATTTCTTTTGCCCTTGGGACATGTTTCTGCAAATATTAGGGTAGAGCAAGAGACAAGTTGTCTACTATCTAAACTATATAGCTTTTGCATATAAGTTTGTCTGAATTGGTCTGTACTATAGACAGGGCATTATTGGGTCTCAAGTAAACTTGCAGATACCATTCATGTAAAGCCTACATTGGATTGGGCGTTTCCTACTTTCCAAACTATGTAACTTCTGCATATAAGTCTGTTCTATTTTGATTTGTATTACTTCAAGGACATAATTGAGTCTCAAGTAAAACACACTAATTGAATATTATAAACTTGCAGATACCATTCATGGAAAGCCTGCATTAGATTGGGCTACAAGGAAGAGGATATCCCTGGGAGCTGCTAGGGGACTTTTATACCTACATGAGCAATGTGATCCCAAGATAATTCACCGTGATGTAAAAGCCGCCAACATCTTACTGGATGAATATTTTGAAGCTGTTGTGGGTGACTTTGGATTAGCGAAACTTCTGGATCACAGGGATTCACATGTGACTACAGCTGTTAGGGGTACTGTTGGGCACATCGCCCCTGAGTACCTCTCAACGGGCCAGTCCTCTGAGAAGACTGATGTATTTGGTTTTGGCATATTATTGCTGGAACTCATAACTGGACAAAAGGCTTTGGATTTTGGTAGGGCAGCAAACCAGAAAGGAGTGATGCTTGATTGGGTAAGTACAACTGAGTTCTGAATGCTATGATGAATACCAAGTACAATTAAAACGGCTTATAACGAAGAATAAACTCTTGAATTGTGTGGTTGTCTTGTGTTAATTGTGTGGCAGGTTAAAAAATTACATCTGGAGAATAAGCTTGACATCATGATAGACAAGGATATTAAACCCAATTATGACAGAGTTGAACTTGAGGAGATGGTGCAGGTAGCGCTGTTATGCACTCAGTTTAACCCTGGTCATCGCCCAAAGATGTCTGAAGTGGTTAGGATGTTGGAAGGCGATGGATTGGCAGAAAGGTGGGAAGCTTCACAGAAAGTTGAAACTCCTAAATACAAGGGGCTGGAAATTATATCCAAGAGGTATTCCGACTTTATAGATGAAGATTCGTCATTGGTTTTGAAAGCAATGGAACTTTCAGGTCCGAGGTGACTTGTGTGAAAATTTGATACCTCATGTTTGGAATTGCGCTCCTATGGCATGCTGGAGGAGGCTTGTCTTGTCTATCATGGAGCATCTTGCATAAACCCCAAAGGCAGGGTTGGTTGTTGTAGCTTTCCTGCAGTTTCACTGTGAGGCACACTATGATGGCATTACTGTTTTGGGTGTTTTCTTGTAAAATTATTGTAGTATACGCTCTGATCTCATCTGCAGGTTACATTTCGAACATGGTTTTTCTGCACCACAATGAGGAATATAAGCCCAACTTGTATGTAACTTGTCAGAATTTGAATCGATGGATTTCTGCTGAGATTGCCTGCAAATTCTAGAAATTTTAACACGGCTGGGGCCGGTTTTTGGTTTTTTGAGTTGGCAAAGCTCTGGACTCCGAAGTTACTTCATGCTTATTAGGCTCCCACATACTCACTGTGGTTGGCCTTTCTCAAAAGGAGGCCTAAGAAAATCTGAAATCTGCAGAGGACAGCTTTGAATGCAACTTTTTTTTTATCCAGATAGCTCCACCAACATAATTTCTATCAAGTAATTAAGCTTTTTTCAACCCCCGAAGATGATACAATGACTAAACATTGCACTGTAGCATTTAGAATTTCTTTATGCAAGGATTTTTGAGTTTCTCCAATGTAGTATGGAACAGAAATGTGATTCTCAGAACTGTTTAAAAGCAAAATAAGGGCATGTTCCTGCACACAATTGCGGTAAATTAAAGTGTGTAGTAGTTGCAATATGATAGGAATCATGTACAGCAAATATATTAAAAGATGGAAAAAACTTTATTCATCTCGGTTTCATGAGTGTGCCTTCGCAATTAATTTCTGTGCTTTGTAGTTATGTTTACTGCTACCTGCTTCTTCCATACTGTCAAGCTTGTGCCTGCTGTGTTTACAACCAGAACTTGATGGCGTTGAAACTTCACAAGCCATCATTAACCTCTAAAATGTTAAAAAAGAGCAATGTAGGTGGAAAACTGGGGGGTGAGATAAAGTCTCACCAAAAGACCCCATTATTCTAGCCATTTTTTATTATTAAAACTGGTCAAAATGTGGCCTGAAAATTGCTGTTTCTGCAATTTTGCATTTTCAGCAATCACAAATTGCAATCTTAAATAAACTGCCATGTTTTGAAACTATCCAGATAGTCGAAAACACAATTTGAGCAACGAAAACTGCACTTTCAGCAATTCTTTTCAGCAATCACAAATTGCAATCTTAAATAAACTGCCATGTTTTGAAACTATCCAGATCGTGGAAAACACAATTTGAGCAACGAAAACTGCACTTTCAGCAATTCTTTTTATGCCGAATTCAGGCAAAATGTGGGGTGTTTTGGTTGCTCCATATTGATATATTGGTTATGGTATATGAGGAATCAAGCAATGGAGAAATCATACTAAACAACAAAATAATTTTCATGCCACGTACATTTATCACTGCTCAAGTTTCTAACAGGTCTAAAACTACGTTGGGTGGAGCTGCAAAATGCTTGCTATTCCTTGTTGAGAAGTGTCAACATCATGTGTCGAGTAGTAGCTCCAAGAGAAATTGCTTCAGCTATTTGTGGATAAATAAATGAATTTGATTTTAAGAAATTTCTCCATCCCAGCTTAGGCAATTTTATAACTTCCATAATTAAATCCTATTATTAATTGTGTGGTTCTCTTATGAGAAATCAGCAAATAAATTTTGCTTGGTTTGAGATTATGAAATAGCAGCTGGTTCCAAAATCAAGAACAAAATTTTGCTTTAGAACAGATTGAAAATTTTGTTTTAGAACAGTTTGGTAATGATAATAGAATTGGTTCTAAACATTGCAGGAATAACAATTTTTTGGTTTATAATGACCAACTCTCACAACATTTTTTTGGTTTATAATGACCAACTCTCACAACATTTTTTTGGTTTATAATGACCAACTGTCACAACAATATCTTAGTAAAGTCTGCAAGTCTGCAACTTTGAACAATTTTATAATTAGCTTATGCAGAAGATTGTTGTTTTGAACTGGTTAATTGTTTCAATTGAGATGGTTAGGTAGATTAACAGAAAAGGATATGTTCAGCAGATTATGTGCATCGGCATTGTTTAGAAATGTGTTAAAAACATATGTTGGAAATGTTATGTGCAGCAGCATTGTTGAGAAATTTGTTAAAAGGATATGTTGGGCATGTTATGTGCATTAGCATCATTGTTGAGAAATGCAGTGGATTATGGACTGAGAAATGCAGAGGATTTGATTAACTAAATTAAAGTGCAGTTATTTTGTAAAAATAAAATAACGGTTAATAAAACTAACTAATACTAAAATTAAGGATTTAAATAATTACTAAATGTATATAGTAGGTTGGTATCCTTTTCTATTTTAGGCATCATAAAAACTTCATATTTAGCCATAACAGGAAAGATATACTTTATAAACCAATCTAGGAGAATGGAATTGACAAGTTCAGTCTTACATAAACTACTTTTCATACACCGCTCATGTATGTGATCGACAATGTGAGTAGTAGTATTATAACACGAAATAAAAATAATAGTTAATAAAACTAACTGATACTAAAATGAAGGATTTAAATAATTACTAAATGTATAGAGTATTTAGAGGATTAATTAACTAAATTAAAGTCCAGTTATTTCAGAAAAAAAAAATCACTGTTATTAAAAAAGATTCAGATTTTTATTTCTCTTTTCAATAATGAGTTTTTATTTATTTATTTTAATAAAATTTGCTTTATGAATAAAACATTATACTTTCCTTTTATTTATTTATTTTAATAAAATTTACTTTATGTATAAAACATTATACTTTCCTTTAAAAAAGAACCCTAATTTGGAAATTTGCCCTTTTAACATTTGGAATTGGTATATAATTGCAATTGCATTAATGTTTTGGAATATTTTCCAAGCTTTTATATTTTGGTAAATTGTTTTATATTGAAAATTTAATGGTTTTTTATTTAAATGTTTTTCTCCACACAAAAGTTATTTGATTGAAATGTTAAATACACACTTAAAAACGGTACACATGAGTGTTGTGCATAGTAAAAGTAAATATTTTCAAAGGTTTTTATGTTGTAAATGACAACTTTAGGTAATTTTAAAAAATAAATAAGCCAACATTAAGAAGGTTTTGATGTAATTTTTTTTCTAAATTTAATGAAGTTTTGAATTGTGAGTTGATTTTTTTTATCAACGAGTAATTGCCAATAACTTATGAAGCAATATCAATAGATATAAAAGATGTAATTTTCTATTTCAAAAGCACTACCATTTAGGACCTCATTTTTAATTAAACATAATTTTAAGTGGTAATGTTAGGTTGAGATGTAAATTTTTGAAATTAGGTATATACAACTTCCAAATTAATGGTGTTTGAAGCTTATTTTATGAAGTAGGGATAGAAATAAGTGTTGTAAGTTGTTTTTAATTAGTGTAAAATTTTTAACAAATAAATAAAGATAATCATAACTTTTAATCGAGGTAAGAAATAAATCATTATTTAACTTTGTGTAGGAATTGAATGGATTTATGCTATCATATACAATGTGAGGATAGGGATGAATTATTGTTCACCTATTCCCTTCCCACCAACACTAATAGAAGGGTAAAGAGGAGAGTGGAGTCACCACTTGTTTCGAGCCAAATCCAGAAACCCTAATGTAAGACAAAATAGGGCAAAAGAAGGGAGATCCATTTGATTAATTGAGACCTTACAATATTTCATTTGAATAATCCGTAGTGGTCATAAGGGGAAAGATGAGAGTGGAGTCATCCCTTGTTTTGAGCCAAATCCAAAAACCATAATATAAGACAAAATAAGACAAAAGAAGGGAGAGCCATTTGATTAATTGAGACCTTCCAATATTTCATGTTCTTCATTCAGATAATCCACAATGGTCATTTGTGTCGACATTTCGAATGAGAGAGACGACAGCTTGATCTATTAATATCAATAATGCATAGCAAATGGATTTTTACCAAAAGAAAATAGCTTGTCCGCTTATCTTGAGAGAATTAGGGTTTCTTTGAAATTATTTGAGGCGAATAATTATTCACTCACACAAATATTATTACCAAAAGACTTTGAATATTCGATAAGCCATTAACATATATGTATTGATGATAGGATAAGAGATAAGATAGATGATTACAATGGTTAATAACCCGCCTATTAAATAAGGCTTGAGAATTGTGAATGAAAGGTAATGTCTTTTCATCTTAAGTATGATTAATTGTGTTTATTATTAATTATTTAATTATTATATTTATTTATGTTCGTTACATTGCCTTCCCCTTAAGGGAATCTTTGTCCTCAAAGATGTATTGACATTAATGTCTGATTTAATCTGTCATATCGAGTTTCCTTCTCTTTTTGTATTTGCGACATTTGAGGTGACGAGCCAATACGAGTTACGGATTCCCCAGGAGAATTGTCGCATCGTATCTGATGTGATCCATCTCGGATTTATTTTTATCGGAGCTCTAAGATCATTTTGTGGGATTTTTCGTCTCAATTGTTGCTAGTATGTCGATATTTTCGCATGTACACATAAGTCTTCTGTGAATATTCATTTTGACCCTGTCATTGGTCAAAGTGACGATTATAATTAGGATTTCTGTAAGGTGTAGGTGTTGTTCGTCCTTCTTTCTTTTGGACTGCGACGAGGACTTTCTTTACTTCCTCGATTTGATTGTTGTATGCATTTTCTTGGATTTATGCTTCTTAGTTCTCCAGTAGATTGTTGTGATTCTAAATCTTTTCGATTCTTTCATCTTGCGACTTTTTCTCAATTTCTAACTCCTTGATTTGATTCTATAGTTCCTAATTATGATTATTTAGACACTGGTTTTCTTCTTGCTTTTCCAGTATTTTTCCTTCGAGGTATTCACCGGAGTCTCCCTTCTTGCTACTGTTTTTCAATTTTTTGATCTTTGTAATCAGTGTTTTGTTATGATTTCATAGTCGAGAAATCTCTTCGGTATTGTTTGATAACACCTTGTTGACTTTTGTCAGTTCCAATTTATGTGTCTTCTTACTGTCGTCATACTGCTGCTGAAGATTTTTTTTGTTGTTGTTGATGATGACGTAACTCTGTTTCTTGATTTTCTAACTTTTTTCGGGCGTGCACTAGTTCAACATCTTTTTCCATGATGAGCTTGTTTAGATGTTTTATTTCTTCTTCTAAATCATTATTACTTCCGTATGGTGATTTGCTGTCATTTTTTAATTTTCTGATACGGTCTTCTAGGTTTTGATTATGAATTTTTAAACATGATATGTCTTTTTCCTGGTCAGATAACATTTTCTTGTCATCTCTTATGGTTCGTTCTAGCTGTCGATTTTGATTCCATAAGCGGTGATTCTCATCATCTTTCCACTCCTTCAACCATTTTTGTGTCTCGACCTTAGCTTGTAGACTTTTATTGATCGTCTTATTTTGCTCTAACTCGTCCACTGTTGTTTGTAGTTGTGCCTTCATTTACGAATATGTCATAGCCATTTGTTTGTAACTATGTTTCTACTTCACTTTTGTCTTCTTTTCTTCTAGAAAGTTGTAATAATTCTCAATGTCTCTTTTAGAAAAACTTTCTTCGACTATTTCTTGTCAAGTCAATAACCTTTCTTGTTTTTTCCAACAATAATTATTATAATTTATTTTTATAATAATTATTAATTAATTAATTAATAATTATATTAATGTTTTTATAAACTATATATATAAATATATATATAGTTTAAATAATAGTTAATTATTAAATAATGTTTTATTATTATTTAATATAATAACCAATTTAAAATATTATAATATAATATATGTATTATATTATATAATGTTTTATTTTTTTGTGTGTAGGTCGTGGAAGTGGAGGAGCGGAGCGTGGGGTGGATGAGGTGGCAAATGGGTGGTGGTGGAGGGTGACGGTAGAGGCGGTGGAATGAAGAGCAGGACGCGGAGGCGGAGCTGCGTGGAGGCGATTGTCGAGGCGAGCGCAGGTGGGAGGAGAAGGGAATGGGACGGGGGTGAGGATGGAGGGGTTGCAGATGTGGATGGAGGGGTGGCCGATGGAGGAGGCGCAGCGGAAGGATGGGGGAGCAGGAATGTGCAGGAGGATGGGCGCGTGCGATGGGAGGCAGGGGTGGAGGAGTGAGTAGGAGGGAGGGTGGAAGTAATGGGGCGAGCTGCGATGCAGCGTGGAGGCGGAAGGAATAAGGGATGGGCGTGAAGAACGTGGAGGAGAGAGTGCTGTATCCGAGCGTGGCTGAGCAGTGGGGTAGAGAAGGGAGGAGGGAGCAGTGCGCACGAGCAAGGCAGGCAGGAGCAGGGCGCGGAAGCAGGGTAGGCGCAGGATGGCGATGGTGTGGAGGTCGACAAGGGTACGGAGGAATAGCCAAGGCAGGGAGAAGCGATGAGCGAGAGTGACTTGGAATGGCCGCGTGGGAGGTGGCAGTTGGTGTAGTGGATTTAGATTTCTAATTTTTTTTTGTATATATATATATATATATTATTTTTTATTTTTGGATTTTGGAAAGGGGAAAGGTCAAAGACCCAGAACTTCAGGGAAACCTTGATTTTTTCAGACAAGGTCTGAATTGATGACCATCGGCCAGATCAAGCAACGAGCGCTCAGATACCACATGAGGCAAATAATTTTTCACTCACACAAATATTATTACCAGAAGACCTGGAATATTCGATAAGCCATTAAAATATATGTATTGATGATACGATAAGAGATAAGATAAATGATTACAACGGTTGATAACCTGCATATTAAATAAGGCTTGGGAATTGTGAATGAAAGATCACGTCCTTTCATCTTAAGTATGATTAATTGTGTTTATTATTAATTATTTAATTATTATATTTATTTATGTTCGTTACATTATTCAAATTAGGATTGATTTGAAAATTGGGGTTAACTTAAAAAATTTAAGGTTCATTTAAATTTATTCATTATATATATATAGAAGGTTCATTTACAATTTAAATATTTATTTTTTTAGGAACTATAATGTTTTTTTTTTCAATGTGGTTCACAACCCTGGAGAGGGGTTGTTACATCCACGAGGGGCCAACCTGATGGGGACATCAAGTGAGGCCCTTATATATATATGCATAACCACCTGGGTATTTGACCCCGAGACATTTTTCTTACAACTCACAGTTCTCAACCACTTGAGTCTTGACCTAACCCATCGGCCTTAGAAACGATAATGTTAAACCTTTGAAAGAGTTAAGATTATTAATTGTTAGGGTTTAGGTAGCTGAATTTTTTTTATTTGATTATGAATATGTTGTATCAAGTATATGTTAATAATTGTTATAGTTAAGGAAGAAAGAGCAGGAACTCAAACCTTATCTCTTCCTTGGTTGGTGAGCAAGGGGGGCCAACTTGTACTTACTTCAAGACTGCATCTCTATTCAAGTTGTTAGGGTGTTTGATTATCTCTAGTGCATCGCTGAGAGGTAACAAATTAGGTTGGGGAAGATCATAAGATTTATTGAAAGAAAGAGGGGTGCATTCATTGATTGACATGACATTTGTTGATGTTGTGAGTTGTGATTATGACATTTCTACCAATTGTTTGATATAAGGAAAGGGTCAACACTTGAATTCTTTGTGATTAGTTGCAAGAATATTTGTTTTGGTTGAGGGCACCTTACATTCCTCTCTCTGCATGGAAGGAGATATGTAAGGCTACCAAAAAGTGGGGTTTTGATGCGAGATTGGAGGTTCGACTTGGTAAAATTATTGGGGAGGGAAAGGTTTCCTAAGCAAGTCTTTAATTTCTACAAATAACTATACAAGGATACTTTCTTCAAGTTTTCATATGTATGGCATGAATTTGTCACAAGTACTACATGACACAGGGGGTTGTATGTTTAGTTGGCTAGGAGGATGATAAGTTGTATGATGAATTTGGTTAGGAACAAAAATGGGTTTCACGTTGAAAGGAAATGGTGGATATCCACTATGGTTAACTTGGTTTACATAGTATAGGGTAGGTACTCCTATGTTTCAACATTGGGTTAGAATTGTTGTATGAGTACTAGGAGGTAAGCTAAGAATATTCATTTGAATAAGGTGAGATAGATTGTACATGTTTTTGGGATAGCATTGATTGACCCAAAGGTGCACAATACTAGGGGGAAAGGAGATACATAATGAGTACAAGAAGAGGACTCCATTGTCCAAGGGACGAGGGACAAGAGAAAAAATGGAGGAGAGAGCCTTTGCTTGAGAAAGGGAAGGGATGATGGAAACTTCCTAGTGGAGTTGTCGAAGTGTAGAGATTGAACGGATTCATGTTTCCACAACAATGCAAGGGTAGAGTTGGAACACCACCCATTCACACACACATTACTAAAAGGGAGAAGTATGAGAATGGAGTTGTCACTTGGTTTTGGGGCCAAAATGAAACACCCTAGGGAAATATAAAAGAGGGGAAAAATTAGAAAAGAGAGCCACCCGAATAATTAAGACCTTAAGATATTTGTAATGATCATTGAAGGATGCAGGTGATTAGGGTAATGCAATAATGTTTTTAAAAAGGTTTTACTAGCAAATTGAATGATGAGGGAGAGCTAACTAACTAGGTTCAATTAACCAACAATTCCCTTAATGAGTTGGAAACTTTAATGTTAGAAAATGAAAGAGAAGGAAGAGACCTCACTTGAAATTCATTGGTGTAGATGATGAATATACCTAGGCTAAATATCATAGTTGTGATAGCCCTTGAAGAGTGACCCACATCCTAGTATGAACAACACACTCAACTTCAAATTCTAGCAAGAAAAGATTGTCCCTCAAATCTCCAATACAATGATATATATATAAACACTAGATATTCTATTATTAAGATAAGTGAATGAAACTTGAAGAGTGGAGAGACCTAAAACACTCATAAGGGATTATACCTCCCTTGTTCTAGTTGTGGTAGAAAGTCCTTGGAGGCTGTGAGGTTGAAATTTCAAAGGTATGGGTGAAACTATGTTAATGAATACACCTTAGGATGAATCAATCAAACCTACAATATTGGAACCAATCTAGTCAAAGGTGTCTTTGTAGAGGTGCTGGAGATAACATGTGCAAGTAGCCTAGGGGATTGAGAGAGGTGGAAGGAGATTAATATATGATTAAAGTGTATCCTCGTAACTTAGGGTTTTAAAAGAAAAAATATATGGAAAGCGTTAAAGCAATGTTGTATGGGGATTCATTCCCCCGAGAAAAACCCTATATTCAACATTCCAACAATCTAAGACTTAGAAACAATTTGGGAACGCTCCATTTTCATTATGGAAATAATTAGAGACATGGGGACTTCAAGCTTGTTCTTAATCCATATATATTTTTGGGAACTTTTCAGGTACTATCCAACCATCCTAAAAAAACCGAGGATGGCTAGTTGCCCCTCGACCCACTTGTTATAGAATTTCCTAACTCACTAATCATTAAAAGTCCCCTACACCCCTATTATACATCAAAATATGAAAATATCCTTAAAAATTCAATTTTGACTTGCATATGAGTGTTGTCAGTTAGAAACAAGTGCACATGCATACCTATATAATTTTGAATATAAAATATCACGTATGCTCATATGTGCATTTTGGGTGGTTGGAAGTCATTTGCTAGTTCACATGGACTTAGTTACACCCAACCCAACTCCTTAAACCACCTCTATCAAGTATAAAAGTCCTACATTTGAGGGTGGTACCATATACCAACATTGTAATTACATGCTGGAGGACTTGAACCAAAGTGCCCTTGGATTTTATTCTTAGATTGAGAAAGAGAGAAGATGAAGATCTATTAGTGTCCCGAGCAAGGAGAATCTAGGCTGGTGATGGAAGCATTGTGCTAAAGGAATACCAACCTGCTAAATTTTGTTGGAGAACCACCTGTAGTCTAAATTCGTGGCTTCTCAAGTATTTATGAGCAACTGTTATAGCGGATTTCACCACACTAGGTGAATCACACATTGTATGGCCTTCCCTTGTCCTGTTGCAGACTCATTAGCCCCTTTGGACCACTTTATATCTTTTCCTGTCCAAAAAATTTCTCTCCGTAACAGAATTGGCGACTCCGCTGGGGATGTTCCTTGTTCTTCTTTGGGGTTGGGGGCAACAGTGGGCTGGATATTATTGATTTGCTCTCTGTTTCTCTCTGTTTCTGTGTCGCATGTTATAGCCTGTTTATC
>LPNX010278601.1:0-41660 GCA_001517045.1 Pseudotsuga menziesii | reverse complement strand
TATTGTTTACTTGTTGTTGAGGACGTGCTATAACAATTCAAGCTGAAGATTGGAAAGCTCAACGGGGATCTACTACAACCGTCTGGAATAAGGTACGAGGTTCGATCATTTAGTGTTAGATTGTTTATTTCTATTGCATATTGGGAAAGATTGATTTCTGGAGTATAGCTATCTGTTGTGGTACCCCAAGCCATAGGAATTTCTCTCCGTAACAGCAACACAAATCAATGTGAAAGGGTTCCTATCCGACCCAAACTCTCTGCTCACCTACAACCATCAATTTCCTCTCCAAATCTGCAGCCTGGTCCCTAAATTCAAATTTTTGTTGTGTATACAGTTTGGAAGTGGTCTAAAACAACAATATAGAGCTATGCTTGGTGTAGACATGCGTGAGAATGTGTGACAATGAAGGTTGAATTCAAGAGGTATAATAAAATGGTGAAAAGACAATTGACAGTAGAAGAAAAAACTCCTGAAAGCTAATGGAACTGTCACAAAAATGCAGTCACTCCCATGCTTCAATAACTGCATGAGGTGATCTTTCCTACCGATTCCACACATGCATTCAATGATTGGAAAATAGTAAAAAAATGAGATAATTGGCTTATTCAAGGCACATGACAAAATTTTGGATGGGTTCTAAAGTTGATACTTGGCAGCAAGGATTTGGTATCCCATGGGATCCCTTTTCTTTTCCCCTCTGATTGAATCATAGTCCCTTTGGTGCTCTTTACACAACCGTTATTGAACCATTTTATTATTTATGCACATAATATTTAAATACATTCAAATTGGCATGATAAGCCAAACAAAAAGTCCAAATAAAATATTTACGTCATACATGCCTAGCCATTCACTAGCCAGGCATTGGTCTTGAGCTCCGCACTAGGAATCCATAATAACATATTTACATTATTTATATCACTTTCACTAATTTAAATACATCCAAGTCAAAATTGGGGATATTACAATCTCTCCCCCATGGAATAAATTGTCCTTGGTGTTTGCTCAAAATTGGAATAAAATGGATATGCCTCTCTCATGGCATCCTCCAACTCTCACGTAGCCTCATTGGGATCGAAGTGCTTCCATTGCACCTTTATCTATTCGATGGATCGGTTTCGAAGCAATGTCACTTTCTGTCTATGATACATAGTGGCTCGATTGAAATTCTCCCTTGGGTTCCACCTGAATCACATCCCAATCAATTACATGGTTAGGATCATGTACATATTTCTTAAGAAAATAAACATGAAAAACACTATGAACTCCAGTGTTAGTAGGAAATTCAATTCTATATGCAACTGGGTCTATCCTCTCAAGCACTTCAAATGGCCCACACTATCTTGGCGACAATTTGGCACAACTTCCAAACTTCAAGGAACTCTTCCTTGGCCTAACTCTGAGGTAAACATGATCCCCAACATAAAACTCTCTATGCACACTATTCTTATATGCATAGATTTTTTGTCTATCTTGGGCTGCCTTTAAATTCTGCCTAATCTTTGCAACTTCCCGTTCCATTTCCTTAATCAATTCTTGCCCAAGTACAATTTTGTTCACAAAATTATCCCAAGTAACTGGTGTTCTACACCTCCTTCTATACAAAACTTCAAAGGGACTCATGCCCAACGATGCTTGTTTCCCATTGTTATATGCAAACTCTACCAAATGTAAATACTCTTCCCACTTGGATGTTTGGTCCCTCACATAGATGCAGAGCATGTCTTCAATCACCTAATTTATCCTTTCTATTTTCCCATCCGTTTGTGGATGGTAGGCAGTACTAAAGTTCAACTGCGCACCCAATTCTACAAAAAGACTTTTCCAAAAATTGGAGGTGAACTTAGTATCCCTATCTGAAATTATTTCTTTAAGCAACCCATGCAACCTGAAAATTTGCTTCATAAAAATATTTGCAATAAAATCCATTGTATATGTGGATTTAACCAGTATAAAGTGTATTTCCTTAGATAGTTTATCCACCACAACCATGATGGAATCAGACTTCCTAACAGTTATTGGCAAACATGTAATAAAATCCATGGAAATGACTCCCATTTCCATTCTGGAATTCGCAAAGGTTGCAACAAACCTGTTGGGTGTTGATGCTCAACCTTCACTTCCTGACATTTCATACACTTATAAATATAATCAACAATGTCATTTTTCATTCCCGACCAAAAATATTGCTTCCTTGTTGTAGCAATTGATTTCTGGTATCTTGGATGACTAGAGTATAATATTTTATGGATTTCATCCTTAACAATTCTTCTCAAATCTTCCACATTAAGAATATAAATTCTATTTTTAAAAATAAAAATTCCATCACCTTCCAAATGGTAGCATTCATACTATCTTTTCTAAATTCTGATGTTGTAATTTGTCTTTTATCTGCACATACAGATCATCTTCAACAATATGCTTAACAATATGTTGCCTAAAATCTGATTGGAAGGTACTAATGGCTGCCATATGCATTGAATGTACTTTTTTTTCCTAAGTGAATCAACAACTTTATTTTCCATACCCTTTATGTGTTTGATATTAAAATTAAATTCACACAAAAATTCCATCCATCTAGCTTGCCTAGAATTTAATGTTGGCTTCTCAAACAAATATTTCAAACCACATTGGTTTTCCCTTGGCTTAAATTTTCTTTCCATTAAATAACACATCCACATCTTCAAAGCATGCAATATGGCTGGAAGCTCTAAGTCATGGGTAGCATAGTTCTTCTCATGCTCCTTCAACTTTCTTGACTCATAACATACAACATGGTTATCTTTCATAATAACTCCTTCAATTCCATGATTGCATGTATATGTACACACCACAAAATATTTTTTTGGATTCACAATTTTCAAAATTGGAGCACTTGGTGAGAAGCTTCTTCAACCATTGGAAGCTTTCGTCACATTTCAGTGTCCATTCAAACTTTATCCCCTTCTTTTGCAAATAAGTGATTGGGTGAGAAACTTTGGAGAATCTTTCAATGAACCTCCCATGGTAACCAACAAGACCCATACAATATCTCTTCTGTCACATTCCTTGGAGTTAACTAATTCATGATGGCTTCAATCTTCTAGGGGTCCACTGAGATTCCTTCCTCTAAAATAATGTGACCGAAATAATGAATTTTATTTTTATAAAATTCACATTTTCTTAGCTTTGCATACATCTTATACTTCCTTATAAATTACAAATCCATTTTTAAATGCTCTCCATGCTCCTCTTCATTCTTAGAATAGATAAGAATGCCATCTAGAAAAACAAGAACAAACTTGTCCAAATACCTGTTGAAAACACTATTCATGAGACACATGAATGTATCTAGGACATTCGTGATACCAAATGACACCACCACAAACTCATAATGCCCATACCTTGTTCTAAAGGTTTTCTTGTGAATGTCTTTACTTGATTCTCACTTGATGGTAACCAAACCTCTAGTCAATCTTCGAAAATACCTTTGTCCATCACATTTGATGAAAAATACCATCAATTTGAGACAATGGGTAATTATTCTTCACTATCACTTTATTTAACTATCTATAATCTATACATAATCCAGGTGCCCCATATTTCTTCTTCACAAACAAGACGGGTGCTCCCCATGGAGATACACTTGGATGGATATACTTATTTTCCAACAATTATTGTAACTGCATTTTCAGCTCTAATAATTATGGTGTACTCATATTATAAGGTGTTTTAGAAACTGGTGCAACTCCTAGCACAAGATCGATTGTAAAATTGATGTCCCTCTTTGGAGGAAGTCCTGCAATTTCATCGAGCAACACATTCCTGAATTCTTGCAAGAAATGATAGTCCTCCAACTTAGGAATTTAACTTTTTGTTTTCTCCAAAACACAGGCTGCATACAATTGACAACTCTTCCTAAATAATTTCTTCAACTGCATGGCTGAAATATTCCTATTAGGAATTTCCTTTGGAATTCCCTTTACAACCCTTGGGTTTCCTTCTTCATCAATGCATTCAAAAGTCTTGTTGTAGAAATCAAGTTTAACTCTATGGGATTCCAGCCAGTCTATTCCAATGAGAATATCATAGGAACCAAGTGGAAAAATATTTAGATTTTCAAAAGTGGATAGTCAACCCATTTTCAAATGGACATTTATTCACCATTTCACTAATCTTCCACTTGGTTCCCATGGATAGTTGGACTAATCATGATCTACTATGCTTTAATTTCTTAAAAGCACAAATCTCAATAATTTTAGGAGTGATATAACTGTGAGTAGATCTAGGGTCAATCAACATAGAAATATATTGCTTAGCAATCTTACCTTCAACTTCAACAACAATAGACTAATGGTCTACTTGGTTGTCCTCTAGTGCTGCAAACATTCTAGGGATGGTCCTCGGCACTTGACCACAATTTCACCGCCTTGGATGTTATGAACTTGCTTTGCACTCCTAGTTCGATGTGGATAGTTCCTAAGCATATGGTCCTCTCCATGTCCCCATCATTGAAGCGAGTCGCTTTGCTCTCTTAGCTTGCCTACCATTATTTTAACTGGTTTAGTCACACCCCATGGTGGCTTCCTTGGATGATTTCTGAATTGAGAAGACTTGAACCCCTTCTTCCTTTGGTCAAACTTTTCATTTTTCTTGTCCATTCCTTATGGAATTCTATTTTGGTTTTATTTTGATCATAACAATACTTTGCCTTTTTTATGGCCTCATCTATAGTTAGAGGTTCATCAAACTCAATTCTATCTTTATTGGACCGAGACAATTGAAAGGAACAACGGTTCCTCAATAATAGAATAACCAGTATAAGTAACGTATAAATGCCAGAAAGGGAAAGTAATGTAAAATAAGATGTATGATAGATGATAGATTACAATTTGTAGCCACCCTTATATATTGTGTGGACAACCATGAATGAAGGTCCACGTCTCTTAACCTAGTATTACATATCACTAGTTAATATTTAATGTATTTATTATTATTGTTACATTGCCTTCCCCTTAAGGGAAGCTTTGTCCTCAAAGTTGTATTGATAGCAATGTCTAATTTCCTTTGAATGATCGTCTTGGGATCCCTTCCTTTTTGTATCTGCGACATTTGAGGAAATGAGCCAATACGAGTTACGGATTCCCCAGGCGAATTGTCGCATCATATCTGCTGTGGTCAATCCTAGATCTATTTTTATCGGAGCTCTGAGATCATTTTGTGGGACGATTCGTCTCAATTGTTGCTTAGTATGTCGATATTTTCATAAGTCCACATAAGTATTCTGTGAATATTCATTTTGACCCTGTCGTTGGTCAAAATGGAGATTATAATTAGGATGTCTGTAAGGTGTAGGTGTTGTTTGTTCTTCTTTCTTTTGGATTGCAGCCAGGGTTGTCTTCACTTCCTCGATTTGATTTTTGGGTGCATTTTCCTCGATTTGTGCTTCTTGGTTCTCCAGTAGTTTGTTATGATTTTGAATCTTTTCGATTCTTTCATCTTGCGACATTTTTTCAATTTCTAACTCCTTGATTTGATTCTGTAGTTCCTGATTATGATTATTTAGACACTGATTTTCTTCTTGCTTTTCCAGTATTTTTCTTTCGAGGTCTTCACCGGAGTGTTCCCTCTTGCTACTGTTTTTCAATTTTTTGATCTTTGTAATCAGTGTTTTGTTATGATTTCGTAGTCGAAAAATCTCTTCGGTATTGCTTGATAATACCTTGTTGACTTTTGTCAATCCCAACTTATGTGTCTTCTTATTGTCGTCATGTTGTTGTTGGAGTCTTTATTTTTGTTGTTGATGATGACGTAATTCTGTTTCCTGATTTCCTAACTTTTCATGTACTTGCGCCAATTCATCTTATTTGTCGACGACGAATCTGTTAAGAAGACTAATTTATTCTTCCAATTCGATAATATTCCGATACGGATGTTCTTCGATTTTTTTTTACTTTATTATCTGGTCGTCAAGTTTTTGAATGATGCCTTCCAGACGTGATATTTTCTCATCTTTATCTGCTAGCCTTTCTATGAGTTTTCTTTAACTATCTTCCAAAAATCGAATATTCATTTCCGAGGTAGTAATCCTTAGTTTGTGTTTGTCGATTTCGAATAGTAGACTATTATTGGTGATTTCGCACTGTTTTAGCTCATTTGAAACTGCTCGTAACTGTGAATGTAATTATGCTATCATAGTCCCCATGACTTATTGAATTCAATTTTTTGACCTGGTCTTCTTGTTTGATAGCGGCTTTCGGTTGCTTGACGAGTCTTATTTTCTCCTTTTATATAATAATTGTAATTGCTACAATTATTAAATAATATTTATTAAAATTCTTTTTGGAATATTTTAATAACAATAATACTATTATTATTATATTTTCAAAATTTTTATATATGTTGAAAAATATAGTATAATAAATATTATTATTTAATAATAATAATTTTATTATAATTTTTTTTATATAGTGTAATGTAGGGTTTTAAAATTAGGTTTTCGCGTGGAGCAGGCTGTGTGGAGGGTGATGGAGGAGGAGGGAGGGAGAGTGGCGTGGAGGGTGATGGGGGTGGCATGGAGGGTGATGGAGATGATGGTGGTCGCGGATGGAGGGAAGGCGCGGAGGTGATGGAGGCGGGATGGTGAGCGGAGGTGATGGAGGCGGGATGGTGAGCGGAGGTGGAGGATGGAGCAGGTGCGCCAGGATGGGGAATGGAGGATGGGGCAAGTGCACGGAGGTTGGAGGGCGTAGAGGTGATGGAGGGCATAGGAGGATGGAGAGGCGGAAGGTGGAGGATGGAGTTGGTGTGCAGATGGAAACGGGGAAGGACAGAGAGCTGGAGGAATGGAAAGGCGATGTCGTGGGAAAGTGGGAGTAGAGGCGGTGGGCGGCGTTATATGTGAAGGGAAGTGATGGAGGTGGGCAGTGTTAGCAGGTGGACACGACAGAGGGAGAAGAGGGATGGTGGAGCGTGGAAGAATGGAGGAGTAGAGCAGCGTGGAGAGGAGCAGAGGAGTTGGTGGATGGTTACGGGAGGAAGTGGAACGAGGGATCACACAGGAGGGAGGGAGAGAAGAGGTGGCAGCTGGTGCGTGAGTGAGAGAGGAGAAGGTGAAGTTGGAGTGTAGGAAAAAAAAGATGGGAGCTCGAGCAGTGTGGTGAATAAATGCTGAGCTGGTTGAATAGGAGGAAGAGCACTGATGTGGGAATTTTTTATGATTTTTATGGTCAAAGACCAAAATTCAAGGAAACCCTTGGTAATAGCTAAAAGCCAAAGATTTGGCCAAAGGTAGAGATCTAGCCAACAAGGCTCTCATACCATTGAAAGGAACAAAGTTCCTCAATAATAGAATAACCAGTATAAGTAACGTATAAATGCCATAAAGGGCAAGTAATGTAAAATAAGATGTATGATAGATGTTAGATTACAATTTGTAGCCACCCTTATATATTGTCTGGACAACCATGAATGAAGGTCCACGTCCCTTAACCTAGTATTACATATCACTAGTTAATATTTAATGTATTTATTATTATTGTTACAATAGTCCACTTAGAAAACGTTGAATTTTCACCTTATCATCCCTGCTGTATTTGACATATCTCAACAGCTCCAAAAATTTATTTGCATATTCATCCATGGTCATTTGTCCCAATTTTAGCTCATGGAGCTCTTTAATTTTTCCATCATAGTACCTATCAAAGAGGTACTTTTCCTTGAAATATTTCTTGAATTGTTTCCACACAACCTTTCTTTCATTGATCCTCTTCACATGTCTAAGGTGATCCCCCCATATAGACGCTCTTCCATTCAGATTGAATATAGCTACTCTTTCCTGAATATTTGTTGAGTAGTCTTGGTCTTGGAAATACTTCCTCATCCGAAGAAGCCAAGCCTCTGCTTCTTGACCAAATTTTACCTCACCATCAAAAGTAGGAGGTTTGTCCTTCTTAAATTCTCCATGTGGGTTGTTCTTGGAAAGCCTCTTCCTATTATTACTATGAGATGAAGAGCTTGAACGAGATTCTATAGATTCATATGACTCAGTAGAAGATATTTTTGGAGTATATGTTCTATCTCTAGAAATCATTCTTGAACTATGGGACCTCTTGTGGGAATGCCTCCTTGAGCTACTCCCACTATTTTCTTGGTTCTTCGATTCTTCCCATGGTTAATATTCCTTTGAATTTCTGTCAAACTTTGAAGCATAACTGCATTTAGTTGATTCTGGTCTTCTTGATCTCTAAGAAACCTCTCGTTGTCTTCTCTACAACTCTATAGTTCTTTCCTTAGTCTCCTCATGGTTTATGCAATGTCTAGGGGAGTCATTTGGTTCCTTCTACCATTTGATTGTCTCTACATACTCAACCTGTATATTCTCTCCCATTACATATGTCTTAGACTCATTCGGGTCCTGGGAATCATCCATGATGATGATCTTCTTGACCCAATCAAGACCAAATATTTTCCAACTGCACTAGACTGAATGTTGAAGCTTAATTGTGCCTGTTATAATTCTGAATTTACAAAAGTGTTCATACACACATTTGTTAGGTGCATTATATTCTCAGAATATATAATTATTTTTCATGCATGCTAGAAAAATCCATATTGTTAATTTATGTTAAATTACATAAACATCTGAATCACCCCATTCAGAATCTAAATGTGCACAATTTTCCCCATTTTATAATGTTCCAACAAGCACGGTTGAACTAAAGAACTAACTTTGTGGATTTAAAAAAGAAAATGGGGGCTAAGGGGGCTTTCCCCCTTACGGCCCGCTATTGCAGGGTAGGTCGAATGTAGTGCCCTCGTTTTTTTTTTTTATATTTTCCATTTTGTGCAATCTAGATCATAGGTTCAACTGCTTTTTTCGAGTCCCGACACCCAAAAATTTTCAATGGAAAATATTTTTTTTCACTTGGTTCACACCCTTCATATGCCACACACCACACCTTACTACTTAATAGGAATACACGATTTTAGGCTCAAGGGGAAATGGTTTCCTAAGACCAATTTTGTGATCCTGAATGCATAAGAGGGTGACACATCATAGGGTTGTTTCTGTCTCAAGATCATGTGGATTCATTAACCTTCGTGCATATTCATGGCCCTGAGGCATTACTAGTTGTTAACATGATGTGCATAATATGCCACTACTAACAAGACTAACAAGGGCCCCATCATTCATAACGCAACCCGATGTAACTCAGTGTCACATATCCATGCATTACATCAACTACTCTCGATCCCAAAGGTGGTTTAAGTCTATGAGGAAGGTGGTTTCTTGAACTTGCTTTTATGATCCTGAATGCACCAGCAACTGACACGTGGATGGGGCATTTTCCTTTCACGGTCACATAAATCAATTATATGTCATGCAATTTCATGGGCCTGAAGAAATACTGGCCATCTATCAAATCTACATGATCCTACCATACTGGCATGAGTGATGTGGGTCTTATGACACCTAACAACACCACCCGTCATATCTGGAACCCACATCACATTACTACTTATAGGACCTAAAGGTGGTTTCAGGCTCTAACTCAAGAAAGTCATTTCCTGAACCCACTTTTATGAGCCTTAACACACCAAGAGATGACACATGGATGGGGTGGTTTCCTTTTAGGGTCACATTGATTAATTAACCTCTGCACATCTTTGCAGGCCTGAAGCACTATTGGTCGTCGATCTCTACCACCTCCCAACGAACGGATCTCATCCACCTACACACTCTGCCGCATGTTATCAGTCACACACGAATCTAATGTTGCTGGTTCGTATCACACCCTCTGCCCACATGGACCCTCCACATCAAACCTGGTTCCCACGTGGCTCCTCTACATCACCCTACCACCTGGCACTGGTAGGGCCCAACAAAATTTTAAAATTTTGTATGTATGCAAAATTTTAAATTGGAAATAAGGTGATTATTTTGAAATAAATTAGATATTGCTCCTGGCCCCTTATCCGTCACTTAACATAAACTGATTTCTACAACACCATTTCTGATTTTCACCTGTAAGTTTGAATTTATGGCCCATACAACTTCGAAATTATAACCAGAAGCTTTGATACCACTCTGTAACATCCCCCTCACATAATCTGGCCAATGGGAAGCGGCATTAGCTAGATCAGAGGCCTCCAATTTCTCCCCAAATACAAAATACGAATTCATAGCAAATAAATTACGCATGCAAAACATAAACATACACAACGGAAATAAAATCGATCCACACACATCTAGTATGCATTTACCAACATTATCATTACAAGCATCAATTAAAAACATTTCAGATTCAAATACACAAGAATACTTATCTTAAATAATGTTTATCCAAGTAATTGGTTGTGTAAGAGTGATTTTCCACCCAATAGTAGGTACTCTGTCCAACATATACTCTTTCTGCTGAAAGGCCACCCCTAATCTTGGCTATGAGGCCACAAGGGCGAAGGAAACAAATACATACTCGCTTAGCTCTCACAGCCTTGGCTTCCACAATACCTACCCCACACAACACCCTTCTAGGTTTAGTCATCCCCTTCACCAATCCACGGTTCTCTTGGGTGGTCCATATTTCCTAGTGCTTCCAGTGTGTGCATAGAAGAATACCAACTTGCTAAATGTTGTTGAAGAAACACATGTAATCTAAATTTGTAGCTTCTGAAGCATCTATGAGTAACATAAATCAATTAGAAAGGGTACCTAGCCATCCCAACCTCTCCGCTCAACTACAACCATCAATTTCCTCTCCAAATATGTAGCCTTTTCCCTAAATTCAATTTTTTTTTGTGTATACAATCTGGTAGTGATATAGAATAACAATATAGAGATATACTTGGTGTATATCTGCGTGAGAGTGAGTTAGAATGAAGGTTGACTTCAAGAGGTATGGGAAAATGGTGAAAATAAAACTGATAGTAGAGGCAAGGACTTTTGGGAGTTACAGACTAGTTCCTAGCATCTAACAAAACTGTCACAAAATTGTTGTCAATCCCATGATTCAATAACTGCATGAGTTCACTTTTCCCACCAACCCCACACATGTATTCAATGAAGGTTGACTTCAAGATGCATGAGAAAATGGTGAAAATACAACAAATAGTATAATCAAGGACTCTTGGAAGTTGTAGACTGGCTCCTGGCAAGTGACAAAATTGTCACAAAATTACAGTCAGTCCCATGCTTCAATAACGGCATGAAGTGAATTTTCCCACCAACCCCACACATGCATTCAACGATTGGAAAATAGTAAAAAATGAGATAATTGGCTTATTCAAGGCACATGATATAATTTTGGATGGGTTCTAAAGTTGACACTTGGTAACACGAATTTGGTCTCCCTTGGCCCCCCTTTCCTCTTCCCATCTGGTGGAATCATAACCCCTTTGGTGCTCTTTACACATCCAATCTTGAACCATTGTATTATTTATGCACATAATATTTACATACATTTGAATTGGCATGATAATCCAAACACAAAGTACAAATAAAATATTTACATCATACGCGCCTAGCCATTCCCTAGTTGGGCCTTGGAATTGAG
Source organism: Pseudotsuga menziesii (assembly GCA_001517045.1). Classification (NCBI taxonomy): domain Eukaryota; kingdom Viridiplantae; phylum Streptophyta; class Pinopsida; order Pinales; family Pinaceae; genus Pseudotsuga; species Pseudotsuga menziesii. Next base: position 30,123 of record LPNX010278601.1, on the reverse strand, counting down.
CTCTACACTAGGAATCCAAAGTAGCATATTTAAATCATTACATAACTTTCACTAAATACATCCAAGTCAAAACTGGGGGTATTACTCTCGGATAATTTTTCCCACGACACCACCACAATCACTTATGATTATAGAAAAAATATCCTAAACTTAACACTAAGGTGTTTCCCTATTTGACTTTATCTACACATGCCCCCTTAAACTAGTAACCTAACCACATCACCCTTATTCCATTCATCCTTGATGTGCCTCTCTTACTCCATTCATCTTGCAACTTGACCTCTCATCCATGAGCCCATTGTACATTTGTTTGAACTTGGCTCTGATCTATAGGCTATAGCACAGTCACAACTCTCCACACTCCAACACTCACTGCACTAAACAACATGTAGCACATTCCACACACTCTAGCTTTCACAATACTCCCAGACACTCATGCATGGGTCTATAGACTCACACTAACACTCACTTGTATGCCATCACACTTCAAGAGTAGTACATGTGATACAATCCATTGATTTTCCCTTCACACAGTCAAGATTCAACATGAAATTTTGAAGTGGATTCTTCCTTCACCAAGGATGTTAGATTTTAAATTTTGGCATTTATTTTTTAAAATCATTTTTTTAAACTACACATTACATTTTAGACTATAGTGTTATAAGTTGCACTAGTTTCACATTGCTAATGATTTAGTGATTTCCATTGAATATATTAGTTTGGGATTTACATTTTTTTAGATTTCTTCCAAGTTCCTTGCATTTTGTGTACTGTTCAATTGTTTAAAAGAATTTCAAATGGAGGTAATCACTTCTCCAATGCCTCAATCTGAAATGAGACCATCTGTAATGTTGCTAGAACCAACTTAAAACTCATTTTCCATCAATGTCAAGAACCTCATATTGCAATTTTTTAAAATCGCCTAAAACAAGAGGAAACAACAGCAGTGTAGAGGAATGGCAATACAAACTCAGTGGTCACACATTTAAGCACAACTACACTAGAGCTTACCATCATCTTTTGGTTATTCCCAGGGATGGAGTGAATGGATGAACCCACCCTTTGGAAAAAGGAATTAAATTACTAAAATTCACATGGTTTCCATGGGTGGCACTATAGAGGTAGAGGATAATTTACCATGTTTAAAAAACAAAGAGTGATAGGATTAATAAAGTCCTCTCAAAGAGAAAAAAATTCCAATGATAAATTGATTCATTGGGGGTTTTATTAATAATATTTCAAGTAAGAAGGTTGTTGTGATAGATATGTTCAATGAACAATGCAAGGACAAGGTAGAGGAAGCCGTGACTAAGTTTTTGTTTGCTAATAGAATATTGTCAAATGCCACCCATTCTCCTCTCTACCAAGAGATTATTAATAAAGTCATTTTGTTGTCCCATCATTTTAATTCCTTGGTTACAATAAAATGAGAACACTCTTAGAAATGGGGTATCAAAGATGCAAGGGTTAATGGGAGGCTTTATAAAATCATTGGTTGTCTTTGGGCGTTCAACCATCATAGATGGTTGGACAAATATTCAACAAATGTCTTTGTTGAACATCATTGCCACCTCTCCAAGTGCGCCTATTTCTTGATGGAAACTCATTGTACTAGAAAGATGAAGGATGCAACACTCTAGTTTGAGGTATTGAAGGATTCAATAAAAGGGATTGGTTGTAGAAATGTAGTTCAAGTTATCATAGGTATTCCACCAATTTTTAGGTTTGTGGGGTTGATGATTCAAAGAAAGTATAGGAATCTACTTCGGACTCTTTGTGTGCATGCTTTAAATAATGCACTCAAAGATATCAAAAAAAATTATTGGATCACCTGCACTATTTTATTGCAAGAGAGGCACACTTGTTCATTTGAAACCACCATGCCTCTCTAACAATTTACATGATTTAGGAAAAAAAGGAGTTCTTGAAACTAGTATATGGAAGGTACGCCGCATACTTTATTCTTGTTTACCATATGCTATAGGTTCAACATGCCTTATAGGCCACTACTATTATTTTTTAGTGGTATAAAATGGGGGAATCCAAAAAGACTAGGGAGAGAAGGTGAGACATATGTTATTGAATTATGATTGTTGGGTTGATGTGAAATACATTATCTCTTTCACCTATTTAATCATGGATCTAATCGGGTATGCAAATTCAGATAATGCTGAATGTGGGTAAATATATGAGTTAATTGACAACATGATTGAAAAGATCAATTATCAAGTACATCACCTATCAAAGGAACTCCTCTTTGGAGTTATTTAAATAATTCCAAAAGTTGTTATAAAAGGGATGGAAAAAGTTGAACACATATATTCATATTGTTGATTATGCACATAATCCAAAGTGGCATGTGAAGGGAGGAAATGTTGAAATCAATAAATGATCTTGGGGTGAAACAAGGCTTTAATGAAATCATCAAGAAACAAACCATAATTTGAGAACAATTTATTGGTTCTTCATTGCTCATTAGTTCCACTTTCTCTAAAGATGCAAAGGAAGATTGGTTAGGTATAACACAAAGAATTCATTGTGGATGATAGTGTATGTATTGGGACATCACTCTAGAGATCCACACTCTTGTTATATTAGGTTGTTAGCTCATTGGTTGCAGAAAATAATTAGTCACACAATTAGTTTTATCCACTCTATAAAAGAAAGCATAAAAAACTAGTTTATGTTCATAGTAGTCTTTGCCTTCATACAAGGAAGGCACCGAATTATTTACAGAGACCAACATCATGATGAGATGTATATCAAAAGGATGCTTCCCGAATTGTTGATAATGATGAGGATGGTTCATCTCTCCATGTATGATGGTCCATCATGATGAGGATGGTCCATCTCTCCATATATGGCATTGAATTGTACGTTTAGGGCATTAATGATGATGAGAGAGAAGATAGTGACGCTTAGGGTTTTTTTAATAGACTTAATGTAATTTATGAGTAACTACATATTTCATTCTAATATGAGCATCGAGTAAGGGATTCCTCTTTTTGTCATTTAGAGGCATTTCGTCATTTAAGACCCGCACTATGTACTATTTCGTGTATTTTTCTTTGAACTACCATCCATTCTTTTCCTAACTTATCATTTTGGATATATAATTTATTAGTCATATTTTCTAACTATTGATTCTTAACCCTTTTCTATTATAAATATATATGTGGTTGTTTTAAACTTTATGTTTCTCGGTTCTCAATTTCAACTTTTTGTTTATGTGAAATTATGATTTCTTTCAGTTCTCAAGTTCAACTTTTTGTTTATGTGAAATTATGAGTTATTTCAGTTCTCAAATTTAGCTTTTTGTTTATGTGAAATTATGAGTTCTTTCAACTTTGATTTTAAAGGTTTTCGTTCGAAGATAAATGATAGCTCAATTTATAAATTTAAATTTTACTTGTTATTTAAAATTTTGAAATGATTCATGTAATTTTTCTTTATTTGAAATTTAGTTATCATCATTTTTCTTTGCTAAGTTTTGTAACGTGTTTTCAAATTTTAAAACTTTATCATTATATATTTTGTATATTTGTCATTGACCATGGATGGACAAAATGTTCAAGGCCAAGATGAAGGAAATGAAAATCCCTTTTCAAGGTTCATGACACTACTTAATGATGGACCATAGCATACAAAGAATGGATGTGGAAGATTTGTGGCCACATTTTTAGAGGAAAATTCCAAAGAACATATCATCATCTATTGAGAAACTCTAGTTATGGTGTTAATTCATGCCTCTATCCAAATAACTTTAGAATCTAATTAGTAGTAGTATTTTTTAGTTTATGAACTTATAGTTTAGACTATGTAGTAACTTGCAAGAGTTTAAGAATTAATTTAGTTTAAAGTTTTGGACCTTGGTTATGTATGTTTAGTTTTTATATGGAACATGTAATTGGAAAATATGATACACTGATATGTGACATATCCAAGATTAATACTAAATAGGTTATTTGATATTTATATTTGGTTTTGTAATTTGAATTTCACAACTAGCTCTAATTTCTATTTCAATGTTTTTAATTGTTACTCTCTCTTTGTGTGTGTGTATGTGTAATTGAGTCCCCAACCCACCGTCCCCTGCAAAATTTCGGGTGTGCACTAGCCATACTAAAAACTTGTCCACCCATCCTTGTCACCACCTCGTCCCTAAAATAATGCAACATAGAATTCAAGAGAGATTACAAAGAGCAGTGTAAAAGCAAAAATAGGAAAAGGGTCGACCTCAAGGAATACGATAATGTTGGATAAACCATTAGGGTACCTATGTTATTCAAAACTGTGATACCATGCATGTTCAGTATGTGCCATGAATTTGGTATAATAACACTACAGGTTTTGTGGCCCAAAATGGCTCTCTATTATGTGATTTGTGGATTGAAAATCACAATACCCAAGGAAATCTATTGTCTGGTCAATGCCAAAAAGTCAAGAAGGTTCAGGAGTTTGACTCAAATTGACTTTGTAAATAGAAACTTAAAAATAGGTTTGGATGAACATGGACCCGAATTAAGGCATCCTAAGTGACCATGGACCTAAATTAGGGGTATGTGCCCCCCACTATACCCATGGAATTAGTAAATGCCTAATCACATAATCACAACTTCAAATTTACTTGCCCACATAATCATAACTTCAAATTGCATGAGGGTGGGATTTCTACTGAAAGTTATTTTCCGTTCATTTACTTATATCAAACCATAATGAATAATATGTTGAAAAAAGAGAGTATGAATTTAAATAATGCTAATATAAAGTGTAATAAGTGTTTTGAATGCATGTAATATATTCTTCTTACATTCAATATACAATAAAAATATTAAAATTAACTAGATTCTTTCTTAGATTAGAGATATGCTCAGGAGTAATGGTATGATATGGGAAAACACATCATTGATTTATAACATCCTAAATAGGGGTAAGCTAATATACTATTAATTTTATTAAGCATGAAATTATTATTAATTACATACTATGTTTGAAGTACTTGTTGAATAAATCTAAGGTTTATAAATTTCTATTAATCCATTTATTATGCATCAGTGAGTAACCAGCTCATGTAACACACACATTGCACCGAAACATGCATGATAACGAGATGACATGGCTCTTTACCAATGCATGTTTTTCTATGAATTCTTAAATTCCTACTTAGGTTGTTTAACAACATATTTAAGGCCTAAAAAATTCTCCAGGTCATAGGCTCTCATTACTGGGTCAAGGGTTGGTAGTTATGTAAATTGGGGTCATTAATGAGCCAAAAAATTACATCAATTTATGAGCTACTGAATCCCTAACTTTCCCTAGAATTATAAACTAATGGAATCATAGACTTGTGAAGTGTTGTGCAAAGTTTGTGCAACCTTCATGGGTAAAACTACTATGGAATTGATTATGTATGGATTTGTTTTAAGGAATGGAAACTTCATGTGTTTTGCATGGATCCCACCTATAGTAGGGTTTCTAGTGTTATATAGAAAAAATCATCGTAGCATAAAATTCCTTATTGTCTAATTAGATGTTGGTACAATATAATATAACTATTTGAATCCTAAATTATTTTGTTGAAAGCAAATTGAAGTATTGAGAACTAAATGCTACATAAAATAAACAAATTACTGAAGAGTAAATTCAATGTTGTGGAAACAAACCTAATCTTTAGTGCACTGAACAAAACAACATTTTCTCTTTCCAACCACATGTTCTTGGTATGCTTGAAAAAGGATAATCATAACACATAAATATTCTAGCTATGAAATATAAAACAACAATATAATATAATACAAATGCAAATGCAAACATATAAAAAGGTGCATTCACCAACAACCACTTCAAGTGGGATGTACATAAAGAGTATCGGTAAATCCCTTCTTAAAAAATATAAATAATCTCAGAAGAAAATAAATCTTCTATTTCATTCATTGACCAGCTTCAAAATTACAAACTCAAATTTACATCATTTTAACCCTAACTTTATGAAAACCCAAAATCTATTACTATCTACCCTGATTTGAGTTGCATATGAGCATATTCATACTAAAAAGGCATCATATTCTTGTTGAAAAACTTTAAACTCCACATTAACACTCTTACCCCTTGAATCACTAAATTCCCCTTCATTAGTTATAGTTGCTTATTGAGGAACGTGATTATAGGCTACATCATCTTTATTTGGTGCAAGAATGGATGGTTCAAAGAAGAGTTCGCATAACCACTCTTCCTCTTGGTCAATTGCTTTGATGGGATGTTGTGGAGTACACAACCATACCCCATATTATTAGGATGGGGAGGTAATATAACATATGCAGTTTTGTTGATGGAGAATATTTGATGTCCATAATTGTTCATAATATTTTCCATAAATCACATGTTGCTTTTGCATTAAAACTAATCCCAATTTTGGCCATTAAAACAATTATTATTCATAGTCATCATCCCTAATCAATTGTCCATCCCTTCAATTGTAGTCATTTACTTTAACATCAATGGTGGGTTGGCATGTGGGTTGACGAATTGATAAAAGGGCATTTATTGGATTGTTTAAGCTCCATGGTGCAAAGACCAATGAGAAACACACCCCCAAAAAATTAATTAATGGTTGACCTCAGGAATTGTTATTAGGAGGTTGACAAATTGGAGACGAACACTAGGATATAAATTTGGGTAATATATGGGTGGGTGGAAGGTGAGGATTTAATGGTTGACCTCAAGAATTAATATTAACTAATTGGATATGAACATAGGATATAAAATTGGGTAATAAATGACGAATTGGAGATGAACATAGGATATAAAATTGCGTAATAAATGGGTGGGTGGAGGATGTGGAATTGTTGTAGATTTGACAATGTTGACATAATAAACAATATAGGTAATTCAACAACATAAATATGAGAAGTATAGATATATAAGTGAGCTTTCTATGTTGGTGAGTCGTAGAGTGTTGGTTGTTGGTGATTTGTGGAATGTTGGTTTGATGCTTGATTTGGTGTACAAATTTGGCTTCTTAATTTTTGTGAGTTTCATAATGTCTGTTTTTTGTGGTAGATACAATTTTGCAACTTTGTTTTAAGTAGGAGCATTGTAGATTCTAAATATTGAAACTTGGTTAAGGAAAAAATGATAGACACACACACACACACACACACTTACTTTTTCCAGTGAAAACTCACAAACAAGCTAGTTTTCAAGTTATCACTATCATGTAGAACCTCTATGGAGTTTATCATTATAGGGATTTATGTGTCAAAATAAGATTGATAGGAAGATGGTTTTCAACTTTTTTTTTTGTATATTTGTCAAGAAGTCCTCCTTCTTTAGTAGCGTTTTATACATTTTCAAAATGTGGTTGTTAATAGGAGTGGTGTCTTTTTTTGGTGTTACTAATCTCATATAGCCATTGTTAAATATTTTATCAATTTCATATGGTGCAAGCCACCTAGTTTTGAGTTTTACCTTGCAATACTTGAATCTAGAGTCATGGAGGTTTTCCTAATGTCCAATTTGATATATATCCTAGTTAATTTATCATGCCATGAATTTGTTAACATTGGACCATTTCTAATGAAATAGAACTTGTCTTCAAATTTCATCTAATGCATTCAACTATTAAATTCTTTCTTTTCATACCATTGAAAGATCAATTCCTAGTTAAATTGATGTTTTGAGGGTTTTTATTTCAAATTCAAATGACACCAAGACATAGTTTCCATACACCAATCTATAGGGCATGAAACCAGTTGTTGTATTCCATGTTGTACTATATGGCCAAGTTGTTTCTATAAGATTGTTTTCCAAATTATTTCTATGGATCTTAGTTTCCTTGGTTAGGATATTTTCTAATTATTTGTTAGTAACTTCAACTTCCGCATTTGATTGTTGTGTTATGTGTACTTCCTATGCTTGTTGTGTTTTTGAGTTAATTATTGAATTAAATGGGATGTAAATTATGGGCCTTGGTTTATCACTATTTCTCTTGGGACATTGAGCCTTGTGAAGTGATTTGAATTCTACCCACTTGGTAAGATAGTTTGTGCAAACAAGGAAGTAGTGCTTCTAATTTGATGGAGGATCTATTGGACCAACAAATTATAAACCCAAATTATTGAATTGTTCTAATGGGATTTGAGGTTGTAAAGGAATTTCATCAACTTGTGTGGATATACCCATTCTTTGGCATTCATCACATCTATTGATATATTTGGTAACTTATTTGTGGAGGGTTGGATAATATTATCTTGCATATAGGACTTTGAGAGCTATCCTTTTGGATGCAAAAAGTCCTATATTAGGTTCATCATGAGTACAAGATCAGGTCCTAATTTGAATATATATCAGTGAATCCAACTATATCCGTCACTTTTACTCATGATCTAATTATTTAAGAGAGAAATGATGCAGAAAAATTCTAAAAAGAAGGAAATTTGTAATGTCAACAAACCATGGGGACACTGCAAATAAATATTCATAAGGAAAAGTGTCATCCAATAAGTCTTCTTCTGGGATATTCTCCAAGTGAGATAATAAATATACAACACCATTCTCTTTCCCAACTTATCAAGATGCTTATATCAAACTCTTGCAACAAAACAACCATCTAACTACTCTACTACTAAATCGAGTTTGTTCATGAGATATATAAATAAGGCATGGTCTATGTGAATAAGAAATGAGTATCATGTTACATAGTGTTGGAATTTGTGAATGGAATAAACTACAACAAGAAAATACTTTTGTGTTATTATATGGTATAATTATGCTCCAACAAGGTTTTTAATAATGAAATATATAGCATACCTTTCAATAGCTTTATGTTGTCCTATAAAAGTTCCTAAGTTTTTTCTAGAAGCATGTATGTGTATGTGAAGAGGGAGTTTCTAGTTTTGTCCTTTTATTATAGGAGTTCAAATCAAATTCTCTTTCAAAGTGTTAAAAAGGTTAGTCGACATTCTAGAGTCGATAAGAATGCAACATCCTTCGTGAGGACATACAATAGGGAAACTATATTGCTAAAATTAGAGATGAACATTCTATAATACCCAACATATCCATACAACTTCAAACATTATGTTGCTTTGTAAGAGCGGGAAGGTCTTGAATCACTGAATTTTTCGCATGAAGAACCTTGATACTTGCACGTAAAATGTCGTGTCCTAACATTATACCTTCATTCATCAACATGAGGCATTTTCTATGTCCAAGGGATAGATTCATATATCTTCATCTCTTAAAAAAAAAAAAATTTGTTTAAGGATTGCTCGTAAGTGTTTCCATGGACTGTGAAGTCATTTGTGTATAGATATACATAGTAACGTGCTAGGTCTAAAAAATGTCGACAACTATTTGAAACCTCATAGGGACATTGCGTAAACCAAAAGGTGGGACTCTATAGGATAATCTACCCTGTGGAGATGCAAATGTGGTTTTATATTAGTTCTCAAGGACAATTTGTATTTGGTTATACCTGTTGAAACCATCAAGGAAGAAAAATCAACTTTTCCCATATAATATATCTCTTGATAAATAAATGGAAAAGAAAAGTGGTCCTATAGAGTTTCCTTATTGAGCTTCTGATAGTCCACACCTGCTCATCATTTCCATCCCTTCTTTGGAACTGTAATTACTAGGGAGACCCATTGGCTATTGGATACAGGGTAAATTAAATCAACATTTGATTTTTTTTGCAACTTTGTTTTAATAATGTCCTTGAGGCTGAAATGTTGAGAAAAGCACGAAAGATGCAGGAGTGAAGGGATTTTGGTTCCCTAGGGTTTCTGCACGCCGCTTAATGGCTTCTNGGGGGGGGGCGCAGTGTCCCCCCCCAACTGCTGTCAAACGCCTGGCCCATGTAGCTACAGGAAGCTGCACAACCTTATGATAATCCTCTACCCGCTGACATCCTGCAATCTGACGATGTCGAGTCTGTTGAGGAAACGAAACATATGCATACGGTAGCAGATAAACCCCGCACACACACATGCATAGGCATGTCCACAGAAAAAATTCGGAATCAATTTGCCCCCTTCCAGAATCAATGCCAGAATAGAATACATGAAGACGTACGCTCTCATTGGGAAATTCATCAGAATCTGGCCCACTGAAAAAGCTCCGCTCCATTGGATCACCGTCAAATGGAGGCCCAACGCTCAATTTGACCTGCAGCTAGGATCAAAAGGATTCTTCACCATAATTTTCTCCCTGTCGGAGGATAGGGATTGTGTGTTAGAAGGAGGGCCTTACTTTTTCAGCTCTGTGGGTATCTTTCTTAGGAATTGGGTTGAACGCTTCAACCCTGACATGGAAAACATTTCCTGGGCCCCTGTCTAGGTCCAGCTATATTCACTTCCCCAGGATTACTGGGATGAGGAGAATCTAAAAGACATCGGAAAAGCGCTAGGAGACTTTTTTAAAGTGGCAGATCAAACAATACAACAAAGGTATACCTCTTATTCTCGAATCTGCGTTTATATGCATATTGCTAAAACCCTTCCGGAGTCCTTCATACTTGCACAAGAAGACACATAATGGATTCAGCCGATGGACTATGAACATGTTCCTTTCATATGCATAAAATTCCATGAGCATGGCCACCTATATCGAGACTACCCGAAGAACAAAACTCCTACAGAACATAACTTCTCCACTGATGAAGAAGGCTTCAAGAAACTCACCAACGGAAGGAGACAAGGAAAAAAAAACCCACAGTCAGCAAACCCTCGAATCCCTCCACTAGGAACAACTTTGAGATTCTTGGGTCTCAGAATGAAGAGCCAACCTATGCAAAGACATAATACCCCCCCACATCGAAACGCCCTCACTAGGATGCTCAAAAAGGAAAGAACACAGATGAATCCAACCAACTTGACAAGGAGGGATCTGTTAAGCAAACTCAGTATATGCAAGAAGGTTCGCATGACCAATATCCTCTACTTTACACAAAAGATGGATATATTTTAATGGATGAGGACATGGGTGACATAGACCTGGGGGATCTAGATCTATTAGGATTGGAATATGCTTGCAAAAATAGTACCCTTCATGCCATTGCTCCCACACAAATCCAAATGCTCATTGATATACTCCAAACAACCAAAGCTTGCAATAAACCAAGTATCATTACTAGTAGGCCCAAAGAAACAAAGAAAAGCATCAAGGAGACCAAAAAGAGAGGACAGAAAAATCACTCTCCAAAGGATAGCCAGTCTGGGCACCAGATTAGTGGAATCGGGACAATATTCCCAGCTTACAAAATTCTTCCCACTCCATCCCACAGTTAACCAATGAAGATAATATCCTAGAATATAAGAGGTATCAACAGCCCCGGCAAGCATAGAATGATAAAAAAAAAGATCCAACAACAGAAACCCACCATCCTTATGTTACAAGAAACCAAATCCAGTAGCAACAACCTTGAAACTCTCATGTCCAGAGACTGGCGTGGAAGCAAATCCATCTCTGTAGATTCCTTAGGGGCCTCAAGCAGTCTAACCATCTCCTGGAGCCCTGCAGAAGTGGAACTTGGTAATTTCCTAGCCTCACACCACTCTATCTCGACCCACTTTCATCCTATAGGCACTAATATTCATGTCAGGATCACCAATGTATATGGCCCTCAACTCCCTGATCAGAAAATATCCTTCCTAAATTTTCTCCAATGGCTCATCCAAGACCAAGCCCATTGTATTGATATATTTGGCAGAGACTTCAATCTCATCACCTCTCTCCATGATAAATAAGGGGTATGACGCATACTCTCACAAGAATATAAGCTATTCAAGGAGTATATTGACAACAATAGCCTGATCGATCTCAACACAAATAATGGGATCCATACTTGGAACAATCGCAGAGGAGGAGCTACCCATATTGCTTCCAAGCTTAATCGATTTCTCATCACTGAACATCATATGCTCAGGAATGAAGAACATCATGATTCTATTATACCTGCTGTTGGTTCTGATCATTGGCCCATATGTTTACATTGGCAGATGGATGAGGCTACCAAGAGAAAGCCCTTTCGTTTCAAAAAATTCTGGCTCACTCACCTAGATATTTTTGAGATGATTAAGGAATGGTGGCTGAACACTCAGGTTATAGGATAATCTTGCATGTTTAGACTTCAAACCAAATTAAAAATTATTAAACAACATCTCAAGCACTAGAACCGACACACCTTTGGGAATATCTTCACAAGTAAAGCCCTTTTGGAACAGGAAATGGATCACCTACAATAGCATATCATCACTTTCAGTAGAACAGAGGAAATTGATAAGCAAGAACATCATCTCCATATAAATATCGAGGAAAGAACTAAACAAGAAGAGATCTTATGGAATCAGAAATCACGAATAAAATGGATTCATGAAGATGAACGTAATACCTCTTTCTTTGATAGATCCACTATCCAACATTGCATGCATAACTGCATCACTCATTTTAAAAATAGTGAATGCATCCAACTAGAAACCCACACAGACATTGAAACCGAGTTGGTTTCTTTCTACGAAGATCTCCGCACCGAAATTGAGCAGGATAGGGAGTACGCTATGCAATAAGTGATTTCTCACATTCCCTCACTAGTCACGGTGGATAAAAAATCCATTCTCATGAGACCCACCATGCTTCAAGAAGTGGATTCATCCATTAGACAAATGAAGGAAGACAAAGCCCCTGGACCAGATGGCTTCACCGTCAACTTCTTTCACTCCTACTAGGACCTTCTTAAACACGAGATATGGGAAATGGTTGAAGAATCCCACAACACTCAGATGATTCTACCAGCCATCAATGCTGCCTTTCTCATGCTTATTCCCAAGGATAACAAAGATTCCACTCCTAGTAAGTATAGGGAAATAACTCTTTGCAATGTTCTTTATAGAATCATTACTAAAATCATTTCCAATCGCCTCAAGCCCCTTCTGCATTCACTTATCTCCCCTGAACAGACATGATATGTGGAAGGACGTCAAATACTTGATAGAATCATTCTAGCCCACGAAGTCATTTATTTCCTCAAGATCTCCAAAAAACCCGGCATGCTACTCAAACCCAATATTTCCAAGGCATTTGACAAACTCAACTAGACCTTCATAGAAAAAACCCTGTTGGCCTTTGGATTTGATCATTCCTGGATGTGTCGGTTCCTTCGTCTCATCTCCACTACCTTTTTATCTATCCGCATCAATGGCGCTCCCTCAAAAAAATTCAATCCTTCCCAGGGCATAAGACAGGGATATCGTCTCTCCCCCTTTCTTTTAATCTTCATGACATAAGGCCTGGGCAGAATGCTCACTCATGCAACAACTCAAGGAACTAAAATGTCTCTTGCTCCATGTGCACACCCCCATCACTCATCAACAATTTGTGGATGACAACTTGCTAATGGGAAATCCTTTGGTTCAGGAGGCCAGATCTATCAACAACATACTTTCCACTTTTCCCAAAGCATCAGGCATGACCATTAACCTGGAAAAATCAGAAATATTTTTCTTTAATACTCCTCTACCCACCCAGAGAAATATCACCAGAATTCTAGGCTTCAAAGCAACCAATCTCCCTTCGAAATACCTTGGTGCCCCACTCATTGATTCTGCACTCAAGCACTCCTCCTGGAAGGAACTTCTAACCAAACTGGAACTCTGTCTCTCTCAATGGACTCTATGCACCCTCAACCTTGATGGATGACTTGTCCTCATCAAATCCATCCTACAAGCCATGCCTCTGTATTTATTCTCTGTCCTAGTTGCCTCAAAATAGGTTCTTAAATCCATTAGAACGTTACAATGCACTTTTGTTTTGGTAAGGGGACAAAAACATGCACCATTGGGCCCTCGTCAAATGGGACACAGTCTGTCATACCAAAGCAGATGGTGGTCTTGGGTTTCGGGATCCAATGCAAAGCAATGAAATTTTGAGTGACAAAATATGGTGGAATTAGATCACCAAAAATCGCAACCAATGGGAACAACTGTGGAATAAAAAATATGTTGCAAACTGGCCATCTCATCATCTCATCAGGTACTCTCAAAACATCAAAGGATCACTTATCTAGAATGCAGCTAACTCTCAAATACCAATAATCCAGCAGCACGACTTCTGGGAAATACATGATGGCTCCTTAGCCAACTTTTGGATAGATTCCTGGAACTAGCTTCCTCCCCTGGAGACCACCTTCAATATACATGCCTTGCATGATATTCTACTGATTCCATCTCATGAACACATAGATTTTCAGGAATGGGTCACCCAGGACAAGTGGCATTTGCTGCAACAATAGGATTACTCAGAAGCACCGTGGGAGGAACTGCAAGAACAATGCATAAGAATCAAACAAGGCAATGCTATTCTTTTATGGGGTTATAATCCCAAAGGTATGTTCACTACAAAAGAATCCCACCAACTCCTCAATAGCTCCAATGAACAACCAAATCCCGGTTGGACCAAAATATGGGGAAAAAAGACATGGTCCAAAGTCACGACCTTTCTTTGGCTCGTAATACACAGGTGCATTCTTACCTGGGACAGTCTCCTCAAGTGAGGTTTCATTGGTCCTTCACAATGCTCCTTATGCAAAGAACAAGAGGAAACTTTGGATCACCTCTTCGATCAATGCCCCTTCGCTTATCAACTTTGGAACCAGATCGCTAGCTACCATCTGCAAGAGAACAGATCGTTGCTATGACAATATCATTGAAACAATCGAAGGATGGAACAACCATCCTTACTATAACCCTCTTCTCAACAGAATATGGCAGCTCATTCCAGGCTTTCTCATCTGGGGAATCTGGAAAGAACGTAACCTCAGGATTTTCGAAGGAAGAGCCAATCCAATGGAAAAGATATGGATTCAATGTCAGTAGTACATTAAGGAGACTACATTGCTCGTAAGATGGTAGGAGAAATATCTACAGGCCAACTCTATGGAAAAAGACATCCTAAAAAACTGCCTCACTCACATCCCTCTTTCCCTCTTTACCCCAAAATATCGCCCCCCTTGTCCTTCCACTCCCCCACCTGGAAAACCCTTCTCAAAGGTTTTCTCAAAATCAACTTCGACGAGGCATCTAAAGGAAATCCCGGTCAAGCAGGATTCAGAGGTGTCTTCAAATCAACCTCAGGCCAGATTCTTCATTTTTATTATGGAAAATTAGGAATCATAAGCAACAATGCAGCCGAATTGAACGATCTTCTTCAAGGAATTTGCATTGCCTTTACTCATGCCTTTTTTTGACTTATAGTTGAGGGAGACTCAGAGCTAATCCTAAACATGGCCATCAAGCTTCATCATGGCTTTAGCACCGCCAAATTTTCCTCAAGATGGAGACTGGATCATGAGCTTCAACAACTAGCACTACTCCTATCTCAACCGATGACTATTAAATTTCAGCATGTTCGAAGAGAATCCAATTCCCTTGCTGACAAAATTTCCAACTGGGGAGATCTCTCAACGTCATTTCTTTAGCAAATCTCCCTGGAGATGATTCCAGATGAAAACTTCAAGCAAGAATGTATCCTTATTGATGTAAAGGATATCACCTTGGATGCGGATGTTAATTTGAAAACCATGGTTAAAGGTCCTGGTGACGAGGCACACAATGGTGTCTCCTCGTCACCCTCCTGACGTCACCCCTCCGTCAGCCTGGAGAAAACCGCCATCCTCCTCATGGCTGTGCTCCTCAATTACTGGGATGTACGTGGAGATCCTGAAGCAATTGGAAAGTACATGGATGTCACCTCCCAGCTAGCCCAATCTAGTTTTACGTGACTCCACGCTAAATGCTCAAGGCACTTGAAATTATGTCACCCTGCTCCTACCTCCCCTGCTCTTCTCCTCACACAGCTCTCTGCGACCTCTATGTCCCTTGCTCCTCTGGTTTTTCTATGTTTCTCTATCGTGTTGCGATGTCAGAGAGGAACTCCACGCCGTGACAAATCTAGGAGAGGAGCTCATACTCAATGCCCCATTCCTTTCAAAACCCAAGCTAATAGTGAAGGTTTTGATATTGAAATTTTGGACTCCTTACGCATCATGATCAATGACTGGGAGGACGAGCTCTTAGGTTCCCTCTCAGCAGTAGGTTAGACCCCAGAACATCGAATAAATTATTGGGTTGTCAAGAATCTTCTAGTTCATCTTCTTCTTCGTTTCTCTACTGGCCAACCTCCCCACGATGTCGTCCCTCCCCTACCCCCATCCCCTGCAGTTTCCCCGGCTCCATCTGGCCACCCTGCATCCACTTCTGCATCTATTCCCCTTACTGAACCCCCTGTGGTTCTCATGGAATTTGAACCCTACTCTCGCCCTCCGCAGAGCTATATTAAGACCATCTTAGCTGGAAAAAGCAACTTAAGTCTGGATACTTTCAAGAAAACCGAGCCCCTCCCAGTTAAAATTCCATCATCCAGCAAGAAAGAAGCCAAAAGCAGTAGTGAAGAAGACACCTCCAACGATGAAGATGCCTCCAGCGATGCAGCCAACGATAAGAATGATCTAGGCAAGCCAAGCTCTACATGCTTCGGGACTCCTATCCTTGAGGAGACGTACTTCAAATCTTATCCAGTCTTCTTAACTATGGTTTTCTCTTTTTTCTATGTCTCAGGAATTCTGGAAATTTCATGTCAAATACTCTATACTGTTAAACATGTTTTTTTATAAAAGAGTTAAATCTCATCTATTTTGGATCTGTTTTCCCTCACCAAGGGAGGATGTGGTAGACAATATTGGTCTGTCATCTCCTCTAAGGCAGACTGAACCTCTTTTCTTTCCTTTTCCTCTCAGTAGGACAAACTCTATGCTCTGTACCAATTTTTGTACCATTATTACTTTTCTTCAATAAAATAGTTCCTTAACTTACAAAAAAATAAACAATGTCCTTGAGGCTTGGTGATCTGAAAACATTAAGTTATCGGTTAACCATTAGTCCTTCATTGATAACGGAAAATTTTCAATTTCCAAATCTTTATAATTATAGTGCAACTTGCAATGTGCTGTGATTTTCTTAGATAAAAACTTATAGTTATGAAATCAACTAGTAGTAATCCTTTTCATTAATGAATTGTGAGATGTAAACAAGATCATATCAAAGAGAATAATATTAACACAAGCACACTAAAAATTAATAATAGATTTAAGCAGACATCATGGCTACATCTTCGGGTCCACTCCCAATAGTGAGGTCACTCTTAATTAATATCAAAATGCTAAAATAATACAAAGAAAGGCTTACAATCAACTTTTGAAACCACCTTTTAGTTATACAACTTTGAAGAAGAAATAAAACCCATAATTGGATTCTATAGGAAATTATGATATTTTCAAGTATAAACTTTGCTATACTTTGACTTAGTTAAATAGGCTCTACACGCAACTTTCTGTTTGATTGCTCAAACTCAAAATCATAGGCCATGTCTATGTTCCCCTTGAGATTCCAAGTTTTTTGAGTATAAACTCAATATGATTTTACTCTGGACCTGGGACTCCCCCATTTGAACAAATTACGATGTTGTGTTGTACCCTCTCTTCTTGTCAATCTGTACTTCACCTCAGGAAATCATGCCCAATGTACTGTCCATGGAAAATCATGCATATTGTGTCTCAATTTTTGTGTCGGTGATGGGTTTAAAAATACGTATGGGAATCCAACCCTACATATTTATATTCATATTCAAGGTTCCATGTGGTGCCTTCCTATTGGTCCACACCAACACAAGCATTATACAACCTTTCCACGCGACAAACCTTGATTGGTCCACGTCTGCAAAATCATGCACAATTAGCACCATGTCACCTTGATTGGGTATGTACTATACAACGCTACCACACCACCTTCCTAGTCATTGTATGACCTACCACATGGCACCTTTTTTAGTGTTTCCACATGGACCATATGGATGTCCGCATCAACATCTTACATGTCACTGTACATATGCCACATCATCCATATAGATGACATATAGCACTTCTGGATCGGTCCAAACAAGTGCCAAATCAATCGATTTTGGGTGACACATGGTAGCCTCTTGTGCTACCATGTAATCATGATGATGTCAACATGAGGTCGCTCTATGCAAACTTAATTGTACGGATGGCCACATGGTGCCCCCTTTTGCGGCCTTTTTCTCTTGTTTTATCAAAACTTCAGAACCTTATATATTCCTCATATGGAATCCATTTGAGGATATTTAAGCGTCGTTGGAAATATCTCACTGATCCCTACACAAAAACTCCTTCTATTTTATCATTTGAGACTTTTAAATTTAAGCAATCATTGATCCACCTAGATCATTCTTTCCCACTGAGGATATTTTGGACCTCAAAAAGTATAATCAATCAACAAATAAGTGAAGTTAAATCTCTCTCACTCTCCCAAAATACATCCACTTAGATTTGCTTGGATGTACCCCTTTAAGACCAACTCGGAGATGCTCTACATCAACCCATTGGGAGGTTTGGTTCTTTTGTCAAGGATATCATCTTCTTACAACTCATCTAAGTAATCAGGAGAAAAATCATCAACATTAGGAACTTAAACATGTCCATGTCATCCATAATCATAGGAGGTTCATAAAGTTCCAAATTCTCAACATTCACTACTAAATACATATGCATATAAGATGGAAAATCCAAATGGAAAGCATTAGCACCAATCTTCTCCAAAAGTTTGAAGAGACTATAGCTAATTGGTTCTTGTCATTCTTTGCTTATTGTTGTATGCCCAAACATGGTCACCAGCTTGAAACTGATGATTTACCTTATGCTTTTCATGACTTTCCTTGTACTAGGCTTGTATCTTATCTAATTGTTCATGGACTTCCTGATGTTCCTAGTGGATCTTCTGAATGAACCTTTAAGATTTATTGGCATCATCATTTCCATCTGATTTACCTTCTTCTTCGAAAGCAAAGTCCATAGGTGACCTAGGAAAATATCTCAAACATACTTCAAACATACTTCCGAGTAGAAGAATGCATGGCACAATTATAGGCATGTTGTACATAATGCAATTGTTCATCCCATAACTTAGGATGTTTATCGCAATATCTCTTAAGAAAATGTACCACTACTATATTTACAACCTCTGTTTTTTCATTTGTATATGGATGGAAATTAACGCTCATTTTAAGTTCAGTGTCCATCTCTCCCCATAAATAAGACCAAAACTTCCCAAGAAATCAAGAGTCTCAATTAGATACAATTGAAGTAGGATGTCTAAAATGAACCCAAACATGACTAAATAACAACTGTGCAGTTTTTTCAGCTATGACTTGCTTCTTACAAGGGATGAGAATACACACCTTACTGAACCTATACACCATGACATATAAGTAATCATGACATGATATGGACATAGGTAAACCTCCTACAAAATCCACAGATACACTTTCCCTGCATGGTTGGGAAGGTACTGACAGAGGCGTATACAAACCCAACTTTCTATTGTTAGGATTACTTGTGCTACACAACATGCACCCTCTTACATACTTGGAAACTGTATCATTCATTCGAGGCTAATAACAATATATTTGTAAACGTGATATTTTTTCCTACCCCAAAATGACCAGAAATGAGTGATGTATGGGACTCCCTAATCACATTAACCCTTTCATATCTAGGTATACATTTTTTCCAAGATGATACAATGTGATACAATGTATTGTTGTGCACATGATAGTTCACTTATTCATTATTATTACCATTCATGAGAGCTTCTTAGGCATCCTTAAAATCACCATCATTATCATATTCAATAAAACATTCATAAGCTAAAGAAGTATGTTTTAATATTGTGGATGCAACTATTACTGGTCTTTATAACATGTCTGCAACTTTGTTATGTATGCCCTTTTTATATTTAATTACTAAATGAAACTATTGTAAGAAACCCATCCAACAAAAGTGCCTTGATTTTTGTAGCTTAATTTGTGATTGCAAACATAATGATTGATGATCTGTGTGTATCATTGTTTCCTTTCCCATTAAGTAATGCTCCCATTTTTTCACAGTTTTTACTAAAGCATACAATTCCTTATCATATGTTGGATATTTAATTACTGCTCGTGTAAAGGTTTTTGAATGGTAACAAATAAAATTACCTTGTTGCATCAAGGCTTCCCTTGTGGCATATCCACTTTCATTGGTCTGTATCTCCAATGGCTATTGCAAATATAGCAAAGCCAAAACTAGTGTTGTACTGAAATTCTGTTTCAATGTATCAAAGGCTTTCTGCTACTTGCCTCCCCATTGAAAGATTGTTTCACAGTTGTTAATTCATGCAAAGGAGATTCTATTTATGAGAAATTAGAAATAAATTTCCTATGATATTGTACTACCCCTAGGAAGCTTCTTAATTACTTCATAACACTTGGCTTGGGCCAATTCAAGATGACTTATACCTTAGAGGGATCTACCTTCAATTGACCATCCCCTACAACATAACCCAAGTATACAAAAGAGGTCTTTCCAAACTCACATTTAAACAAGTTGAAACATAATTTATCCCTTTTCAGTACATTAAGTACTTTGTTTACATGTATTACATGATCCTTCCAAGTCTGACTAAAATCCAAAATGTCATCTTAGTACACAATGACAAAATCATCAATGAAGGGATTGAAAACATCATTCGCCACTCGTATAAATGTCGCAAGATAAATTCATAAACCAAATTTCTTGCTCTTGAAAGCATTTTTTCACACATCATTATTTGCAATCCTAATATGATGGTAACCACTTTTCAAATCCAACTTAGAAAAATAGACAACATTTTTCAATTGAAACAGTAAATAATTGATTCTACGAAGAGGGTAATAATTATTTACCATGATATTTTTTAGTGCTCGGTATTCTATGCACATCCTCTATGTTCCATCTTTCTTAGGCACTAATACAAACAGAGATCCACACAGACAAGCACACGGACTTATAACTCCCTTATCAAGTAACTCTTGAACCTGCTTTTTTTTATCTCTACATTCTTTATCACTAATGCCTTGTACATACCAATGTTAGGAAGAGGAGCTTTCGGCTGCAAAAAAATCTCATGTTCAATCTCCCTCTTAGGAGGAAACCCCTTAGGTTCCTGAAATACCTCATTATAATCAGAAACAATGTCAAATAATTTATGTTTATGAATTGGATCACAACTTGCAAGAGCATCATATACATATTTCTCTTTTGGTTTGATAACCATAAGAACAAAGATCGCTCGCAAGTCTCACAAGTCTCTTCATTTGTCCTACACTTACTAAAGAAACATCGTTCTTAATTCAATGATATCTAAGAATGTATTCAACCTTGTTCTTGAAAATGTGATACTTATTTTTTTCATGATAAAATATGCCTTTTCTGTCATAAATATATGGGCTACCCAATAATATTTTTTCATATATTGAGAGGGACGCCATTTAATACAACCTCATCAATAAACTTGGAAGTAATTGCAAACTTAAGTGTGCATTGTCTAGTTACTTGTAATTGAGTATCCTTTTGTACCCAACCCAAAGAGCAAGGTTTCTTATGAGGTTTAGTCTTTAATCCCACCTTGTTAACAATAGATGTGGAAATCAAATTAACTTGAGACCCATTGTCAAACAAAGTATCTACCTTTCTATGCTTCACAATAACCATTATGTGAAAAAGTTCATTCCTTTTCTTATCATCATTTTCTAACTTAGCAGATTGAATAGAAGAACTTGAGCTAGAAGATGATATAACTTTACATCTCATTGCAGCGATCCTTGTCTCATCTCCTGGTTCCAATCGAAGGTCTTGTTGCATTGTAAAAATAGTATTTTGCTTCCCTTGTCCTAGAACTTCTTTGGTAGTAACTCGAGATGCAACTTCTAACACTTAGCCTCCACATGCCCCTTCTTATCGCAATGAGGACATGTAGGATTCTTCACCTCTTTC
The DNA here is from genome assembly GCA_001517045.1 of Pseudotsuga menziesii. Taxonomy (NCBI): domain Eukaryota; kingdom Viridiplantae; phylum Streptophyta; class Pinopsida; order Pinales; family Pinaceae; genus Pseudotsuga; species Pseudotsuga menziesii. Next base: position 8,204 of record LPNX010278601.1, on the reverse strand, counting down.
TTTAATGTATATGTCTTCTTACCTTTCTCTTTTCCTTTCGATTGCTTCTCGAACTAAGGTGGATTCTTGTGCTCATTCTCCATACCATGTTTACCTTTTCTAGCTTCAAGATGAGTAGCTTGTATTGAAACTTTATCAATATTAGTGGGATTAATCGTCAAAATAGTATGGTGAAGATAAGAATGAAAACCACCAATGTATTTAAGAAGAGTTTAACGAGTGTGTAATGGAATTTCCAATGCTAAATATTTCTTCTTAAATTCTTGTATATAAGATTGAACATTTTGGCCTTTCAATTGTCTTAGATGTAACCATTAAATCATGGTTGTTTGAGTATATGTTAAAGGATAGAGTTGATTTCGTAATGCATAAACAAATTCTGCCCAAGAAGAAATGAGCTTACCATATTGTTTGAGATCTGCTTAGGTTTGACTCTCCCACCAGATCAAAGTTGTACCGCTCATGCAGGGAGTAGCCAAGTGAATAGTTGCAATGTCCTCTTTGATATTCTATACCCTGAAGTAAATTTCTATCTGTTTGATCTATTTGTATAACTTTTTTACATTCAATTCTCCATCATAAATAGGAAAATCAAACTTAACATCCAATTTAAGTAATGACATATCATGAGAATGAAAAGGTTTTTTAGAATGCTTATTCTTGAAAGAATGTTCACTAGAATCATCAGTAGATGATGATGCTGGTGGTGAAGAAGGTCATAACTATCCACCATACTCACCTCCTCCTTCAACATGTACTGAGGATTCACCTTCCCCAACATATCAAACTCTTTGATATAAGTCTTCCACGATATCCCTTATCGCACAGAGTGTAGCCATAAATTCCTCGGGGTTCATGGGAGGTATCTCTCCCTCATTTCTCACTGATCTCATCTCATGTTTATGAAATCCCATTTGGATTTCCATATTGAAACTTGCAAGGCTCTTGTAAGCATCCACCTGTCAATCCTACTCTAATACCACTTTTTCTAAATATAGTCTAAGTTACCAATTAACCATTAATCCTTCATTAATAACAAACCTTTTTTTGTTTCCAAGATATTCATAACGACAGTGCATATTATGTATGTGATTTTCTTAGCTAAATACTTATTCTTATGAAATCAACTTGCAATAATCCTTTTCATGAATGAATTCTGAGATGTAAAGAAGATATCAAAGAGAATAATATAACACAAGCACATCAAACTTTGATAACGAAGTTCACAAGAAATCCTGGCTACGTCTTTGGATCCACTCCCAATAGTGAAACCACTCTTAATTAATCTAAAAATGCTGAAATAATACAAAGAAACACTTACAATAAAATTTTGAATTCACATTTCATTTCTACAACTCTGGAACAGAAATAGAAACCACCACTGGAATCTACATGAAATTATCAGACTTTCAAGTATAAAATTGATTGTACTTTGACTCGGCTACATAGGCTCTACAAGCATTTTTCTTTTCAACTACTCAAACTCATAAAAAAAATGTCATGAATGTGTTCCCCTTGATATTTTAATCCTTTTGAGCATAAACTCAATATCCTTCTATTCTAGCATTGGGACTCCCCCAATAGCATGAATTATGATGTTATGTTGTACTCTCTGCTCCTATCAGTCTGTACTTCAACATGAGAATATTTCCCAACATTATGTGCATGGAAAAACATGTATATTATGTCTCTATTTCCATTCTAGTGTTGGTTTTAAAAAGGCACAAATCCAACCAACCCCTTCCTAGACCCCGCGTACCACATAGCTCCAACATAAATATAAAAATCTCTTGGCCCTTAAACAATGGCGCACATGGTTCAATGGTAGAGGCATTGTGTTCCTGAGGTTCAGGCTCTATTCACTCCTCCTATTTTCACATATTGTAACCATGTGTGTGTGTGTGTTTTGGTTTGGATTTTCCTTGAATCAAATAGATGGGTTGGCCTGCCCCATGGAGGCTGAATTTTTGGTTCACAAGTATCTTTGGCATTTTAGAAGGTGCCATGTGGAACCTTCCTATTGGTCCATGCCAATGCAGTCATTGTAAGACCCTTCCATGTGGCGATCCCAAACTAGTCCACGCCACAGTCATGCACAATCAAAACCATGGCACCCTTCCACGTGTCGAACCTTGACGGGGTCACGTACTGTACGACCCTGCCATGCCACCTACCCAATCTATTTATGGCTTACCATATGGAACCCTTTATTGTTTCCACGTGGAACATACAGACACCACATAAGCATCTGCCACGTCACTTTACGGATGCCACATCATATGTATAGATGGCACATGACACTTCTAGATTGGTCCAACCAAGCTCTAAATCGATCAATTTCTGGTGACATGTGGTATTTTCTTATGCTACCATGTCATCATTATGACATCAACATGATTTCACTCTATGCCAAATCAGTTGTATAGTGACCATGAGGCAACCTTTGGTCTTTCCATGTAACACCCCTTTTTTCCCTTTTTCTCATGTTTTATCGAAACTTCAAAACCTTGTATCTTCCTCATTTGACATATGTTTGAGGCTATTCAAACGCCATTGGAAATATCTCACCGAGACATATGCAATAGTGCCTTTTGTTTTTAGCACTCGAGACTTCTAAATTTTAATATATCATAGATCCAATGGATCAATTGGATTCATTCATCTTTAAAACAATGAATGGTCGAGTTCATTATCAATTAGAAATTTAAATACTCACTATAAGACTACCTAGACTAGAATATTTAGGAATAAGTACTTTCTCAAGCATGAGATCAACAAGTTGTCATATGACATGGATAATTTGTGGGTACATTTTTTTGTAATACTTTAGTTTTTACCTTGGCATGTATTAAATAATATTATGTAAATGTTGTAAATTTGATAGTATGAATTCCTAGTGTGCAGCTCAAGGCAAAGTATCAACTAGTGAATGTCTAGGCATGTATGATGTACGCAAATATACGTATATGAGACATGTGTTAATATTGTCGTGGTGACTTAAACATGAGTAAATATTGATGTTGAAATATAATACAATGGTCCAAGATGGTTGTGTATAGAACTATAGGTGATATGATTCCACTAGAGGGGAAGAAGAAACGGGGATTATGGGAAAATAAATCCTATATTTCCAAGTGTCATCCTTAGAAATCATATTTTTTTACCATATGCCTTAAATAATCCATGTACCTCCTTTTATTTATTAAAACCAATCATTGAATGCATGTAAGAAATTGATGGAAAAGTATTATCATGTAGTTATGGAAGCATGGGATGGGTGTACACTCATTATTGGATTTGTAATCTACTCTTACATTCTAAGTTTAGAATTAATGTTAGCTATAATTTCATGAATCCTATTGCTTCATTGATTTTGGAATGCATTCTAGAACTCTCGTGGGATGATTTAGGCTATTCATGTTGCGTTCACAATTTTTATTCAAGGGAAAAAATATAGAAATTCATTGGAATCAACATTGTAAGAGGAAAATCATGGGCCTTAGACGAAATAATGACAATTTTGGGTGAGCATGGAGGTTTTGAAAGCTAGAAAACCTTCACCCATTGTCCATTTTCTACTCATTTGATGCTTAAGAATCCAAGTATTAATCTTGTAGGAAATTTCTAGAAAGAATACAACATATTGGTATTTTTATCCACACACTCAAGAGCTTTGTAATGGAAGGGTTCTAGGAGGGACCGTTGAGTAGAGAAAGGGTAGGGTTTCTTGGTGTTTCGTGGGGGTAGAGGAAGATATCGCATTGGTTATTGATGGCTGAATGAGATTCATGTGATGCTATGTGGTGAGAAAAATGTCTGAGTATGAGTGAAAATGGTTTGGGTAGAGACAAAGAAGCATGTAGATCATTTCCTCAACCTTGGTGGCCTCATATCCTATCTTGGGGTGGTATTTGTTGTAGATACCTATGGTTGGATGAAAAATTCTCTTATGCAGCCAATTTCTTGGATCCTTTTAGTTAAAATATAAGTGCCTTAACATTGTGTATGAATGGATAAAATTTAAATTTATTTATTATTATTAAAATTATTGTATTATTCATGTTATGTGTGATTATGTTTTTTATTCCATTGCATTTGATTTTTACGCTTGTACACACATTTTAGTAAGTGATGTCCCTTCTTGGGAGGCTTAATTAGTTTTTATTGTAAATATTTTGCCTTTGTGGATGAGAATTTGGAAGTTAAGATTATTTGATGGGATGTTACATTTTTCTTCCTGGTTTCTTCATACATACTTCCTTTACAACCTTGCTACAAATGTAAAAATCTTTGACGACTTGAATTGGGGGGGTTTTAACACATAGGTTCTTCAGTTCTCCCATAAAGTCAAACTTTGTTGGGTAATCAACTTAAGTTGGTTTAACCTTTCTTGAAAAGGTGGGATCATACCTTTTGTCTCCTCCTTTTTAGATAAGAAGTGGATTGATATGCTTGAATTTTAGGGCTCAAAACTTGTTTTTTCACCTATAAAATGGTGATGATCGATGGAAAAGGGTTTAATACCATTTCCCCTTAATGGAATTGAATTTCATTAAAGTGAAGGGATTATAAAGTAAGTGTTATGAGTTTATATCTCATTGTTATACACTTGTTTATTATTGTATGGGTTTTGTGTAGGTTGTCTAACAAATTGATGATCCAAGTTAATACTAGTGGCCACCCACTTATTTCATTGATTCAAAATGGTTCCACGGCTTGGATTTGTTTTTACAATTTTTCACATCCTAAACTTTCAATACATTTTTTAGGCCCTAACCAATGTTTTAATGCCCTACTATGGATTAGGGTTTCATTGAGATATTTCCAACATGTTATTATGTGCCCCAAATGGATTTTGTATGTGGAAGTTGCAACCCCAAGAATTTAACATATCATCCAGACTCCTAGGATCCTACATTCCTTTTTCCACTTCATCTCCTAGGATTGGGTTTTTGGATATTTAGGATTTTATTTATTATCTTAGGGTTTCACACTTTATGTTAAAAGGAACTTTTGGACTCTTGTAATTTCTTCCTGCGAATGAATATAACCTACAGATTTCTCTTCAAAGATAAGCCACCACCATTCTAGCTAGTTTGTATTTCTTTGTAATTAATAGTCTTTTTCCATTTCTTTCATTAATAAAATTTGTGTTTTAATGTACAAATGTGATCTATACAATATGTTTTGTGTGTGTTTCCATTTTATATTTCTACTTGTTAACACCATTTCTGGGCTAAGTAGTTGGCAAGGGATTTAGCCAGTAAATGAAGGAATAAGCTTTGATAATGAATAAGAATGAGAAAATATGTTCCAAGTTGAATGATGACAGGGAATGGACGACTTGGATGTACATAAAAAAATATCAAAGGCCGCAAATCATTTTCGCCAACGAAAAAATCGGGAGTAGAAGAGCGAAAAAGACAAAACTCAGTGGTGAAAAATGGTAAAACCCAACTTCCATCTTCCACAGTCAAAGATCTGATTACTCCAAATATCTCTGCCAAATATCAATCACCCAAAAAAAGAGGGAAGTTAAAAGGTGGAAACAAAAAGGCGGAAGTGGAAAGGGCCAAAATTTGGCCATAAAAGTTGGTATTTCCACCTTCGGCTAAAGAGCGGAAAGGAGGAAAGTGAAAACATAAGAATTTGGTCGTAAAGGTTAAAACTTATTCCTTTTGCAGGATCGATGATCCTGAAATCTCTTACACAGATCAATGGCTCGGAAATAAAAAGGAGGAAAGGAAAACATCGGAAAGCAGAAGACACGAGATTCTGGGTCTAGAAAAATCAGAATCCTGCTTTCCGCTTTCTGCAGGATCAACATTCAGGAGAGCTTCTGCCCCGGATCAAAGGTGGAGATTGATTTCAATGAGACAACTTATACACTCAAAGTTGGAGAGAGTCTGCATGATGGAAAACATGCATAAATGATGTGTCCCCTCCCCATTGGATATCGCGCTCAGAGATTGAAAGTACAAAAGTCAATTTTATGGAGCACGATGATATAAAGGGCCCACTTGTTCAATGGACAGGATTTGGGTAGAGAGAGATCAACGACTGGGATGGATTTCGTTGATCTAACTTGCACGGATGAAATAATTTTTCATATTTTCAAAATGACTTAAAGACTTGCAGGTTTCAATGACCCAGATCAATGAATAATGAGGATCTACGAAGGATGTGGATTTCGCTAATACAACATGTGAGGACAAACAAAATTTCCAAGTCTGCGAAATTTGGTAATACCATCAAGTATGAACGACGGAGATATTGGTTGAGTTTTGATCTATGACCCAAATTGATTTCGCGATGGGAACAAGAAAGTAGTTTATCAAATTGGTAGATTACAAAATCGGCTAAAGGCTGCATCGTTGAATGTTTAGGATGTCTCGTAGATCGAGATATACGGTTGAGGTTTTTTTCGTAGATTAAAGATGCAAGGAAGATTGTAGTTGTTGTAGGTCGTTGGAGGTGCTCTGAATTGTCATTCTCTTCAAGCGATCCTGAGTCCCATATGCCATATTTTCTGTTTTGATCCACCATGCGCATTCCAGCGTGCTTTCCTATGTACTTATGATCATGGTGAATCTACTGTTAGATTTTAAACATTAATCTAGCATATAATTAGGATCTTTAACTGAGAGAACAACAAGCACAACAATCAAACACAAGATATAATGAACATAGTGTTTTTCCTCAGGGAAACCATAAATGGAGAAAACCTCGCAACTTCCTTAGAGATAGAATCAGCACCAATGTGAAACCCAAAAATAGTAAGACAATCTCCCGACAGCAGTAAGCTCTTTCCTCTTTCCCCAGTGTCTTTCTCTTCCTCAGCTATGCGCTACAACCGAGTGTGTATGAGATGTGTGATAGATAGAGAGGTCACCTCTCTATTGTTAGGAACCCATGTCAATCCTTCTCTTTACTGTGTTAGTATATTGTTGTTGGACGCATATGCTTTGTAAGTCGTCCCATAGTAATTGTTGATCCATAGTTTGTGTTATTGTTGTTGGGCGCATATGCTTTGTAAGCCGCCTGTAGTATTTGTTGATCCATAGTTTATATTGGCCCATGGTTTTGACCCATAGTATTGGCGCCTATTTTTAGTATATAAGTGTGTGTTGAGGCCAAGGAAGGCATGGTGAAGTTATTTTGTATTGAGCTTGCTCAAAGGAGGTTGCCCCCTCGAAGTGGCCTGCGATTAATATAAAAGTGATTTTGAGTTCTGCTGCTATATCGTGTATTTTGATTAATTATTTGCTGCAGGGTCCTCACATTTGGTATCAGAGCACTTTCTTGGGCTCGTTTGGTGAAATTTCTGCCCAAATTTTTTTTTCGCTTCTGTTGCAGGTTCGGATCTGGGAATAATCCCTATCCGCTTAACTGTGGGAAGTACTTGGGCATAATCCCTAAAACTCATTGTGAAGAGTACCACAGGAACCCCGAAGTAGCTGGCCCATTGAGAGGACCTGCCAAAGAAAAGGGCAAAGACCCCTACCTGATTGACTAGTTCCCACCCATGAGGTAAACCAAGAGCTGTCATTTGTGGCCAAGCGGTTATCAGTTTTACCTGAGCCGTGGAGTGAGGGGTACTGCCCCAATACGCAAGCCGTTAGACAACATTGGTGGCCAAGTGATTCCCTTGAACCGATAGGAAGCCGCACATACCTGGGGTCCATATCTATTTTCAGTTGCACAATCGCAGATTTCCTCTGTCCAGAATTGTTGCCGGTCAATTCCGCATCGTTGCAAATCCATTTGTTGCCGATCACTTCCGCGCCGTTGCAGATTCCACTGTTTTCGATCACTTTCGCACCATTGCAGATCCCTTCTTGGAAAAAAATAAAAATAAATAAAATTCTGTTTTTCGGCCATATCTCCTTGGTTTCAACTCTGTTTTCCCTGAAAATTCACTGACACCTCTGCAATTCTATTCTGCAAATTTCATTCCTGAAGACCCTATCCCAAATTCCACTCCCAAGACCCAAAATCCCACATTTGTCTATTTTTAGGGTTTGCCATAACTCCTTCGATTTTCACCCAAACTCCTTCAAATTTTGCCACTGTATTCCTTTCCTCATTCTTCTTCTTTGTACCTCTCTACCAAATTTTCTCATTCTTTCACCCCGCTCCTAAAATCCCCATTTTTTGCTTCCCTGTCCTTTCGACAGTGTCCAACACTTACTCAAACCCAAATT
>LPNX010278596.1:12146-53656 GCA_001517045.1 Pseudotsuga menziesii | reverse complement strand
ATATTCATTATATATATTAAGAAATTCAAATCATAAACTCCGTGATTGCTAACGGACTCTAACCTAAAGGTGTGCATGTGTTTAAACAAGAAGATACCAAGTGGACGCGTTGTGGGATGGTTGGCTGGGCTCTCCCTTAGTGCTCTCGACACTAACTTTACCCTAACCTATCACTACAAGCACCTGTACCAAGTCATCCCTGCATGAAGGCCATGTGGACAATCGCATGATGCTCATGCTGCATGAAGCTTACACGCCAGTCCTCCAATAGCCCAAAACTGAAGGAAGGATTACCAAAACTTGTTGCCCCTCCAAATAGATTTCATTTTGCAACAAAAAAAAAAAAATTATTTCTGCCACCGTCAAGGCTGAATGGATTTCAATGGCAGGCGAGATATCTTGGCTACACAATAGTTTGCAGGAATTTAAGATTTTAGATTCAGTTATTTTGGATTTATAATCAATAACTTGTTATATCATAGAGAAATGGTTGTGGTCTCGGAACGGAAGCTTGTTTCATTGTTTTACCCCCTCTTTTTTTTTCTCAAGCTCGACTGAGAACGTTGGACCGGAGAGAAGTGAAGTATGGAAACAGTGGTATCTTTGACCTAGAAAACGGTTTGGTGCTCATGTTGGAGGCGTTTTCCAGGTGGTCTCTTGACAGAGTCCCCGACTCTCACCCCAGCTAACCGCATTTCAATATTCCATTCCAGTTTCAATGCCGAGATACCTAACCAGGAGGCGGTGGGGGAGGCATAGTGCAGAGATAGCGTGGGAGCTTCAGGTGTTTGGTTCTCCATGAGAAGAACACCTACCTGGTGCGTGAGGCGACAATATGGCTCTATGGCAATAGGTCTGGTTCAGGAATATGTCTCCACTATGAGGTGATACCCATTCTCTCGCGTTACATCCCTCCTAAGCTTTCGTCCCATTTCATGTTAGGGTTTCAGTGCCTAGATATATATATGCTTTTTTTTTGTAGGTTGTTGTTGGTTTACATTTAGGGTTATTCAAATTCCTGTTTTTTTTTCCCTTTCGCTTTGTTGAGAAATGAATCTGGTCAAATTTGGCCCATAAAATAAAGCAACAATGACCTAATGAGGGCGCGGCTAGAAGCTTGATGAGGAGTAGACTCGGGTTAAGGATTGGAAGACTTGATTTTCTTTAGCTATTCTATTGCTTTCCTTTTTTTGGACTTGCAAATGATGGTATATTATGGTTTTCTTTTCCCTTGTGATTTCCATTTTTTTTTCCAAATGACATAATATAAAGGTTGTATTACAGATATTCTAAGGAAATACAAATAAAACTTTGAAGAATTTAGGGTTTTTATGGCTATTGAGATAACTCTTTCAGTAACTGACCTTCTAGACCGAATGGAACAGTCTCATAAAGTATATCCTGCTTAGAAAGCAACAATAGCCAGCTCATACCCTCAAATTGTAAGCCGATACCCCTTGGCAAGAAATAAAGAGACATCCATGGCTAGTTAATTTTGAGCTAAAACTAATAATGTAATTAGATAATATAATGCATGGTGTTAATATTTGTAGAAGGTGGAGGCAGCTTGACTACTTTCACTCCTCAGGAAAAATCTATCCAGCTGCCAATAATCCCTTCCTATAGGAACTAAGCCACAAACCGTCCTTATTTAAAGGTTGTAACAGTTTTACAGGTTTAAGCATATATATGCACATATATATGCACATATATATTGTTGGTTCTTGTATGGTTCTTAGTCCCATTCTCTAATGGAATGTGGTTCCACTTGAAAGTGTAAAAGAAAATTTTACTTCTTGGTAAATAAAATACCATGTGGTTACTCTCTTATTTTTTCAGCAATTTCTGGCAAATTTACCCTATTTAACTTCTGAAATTTCTTACTAGAATTACCATACCTCTTGCTTTATTCTTCTCTACCTTCTGAAATAAAATACCATATGGTTATTCATTTTTTTTTCTAGCAATTTATGGAAAATTTACCTTATTTAACTTCTGAAATTTATTACTAGATTTACCACACCTCTTGCTTTATTCTTCTCCGCCTTGGGAAATAAAATACCCTGTGGTTATTCATTCACTAAAAGACTTTAATGACTTGCACCTCCCACTTGATTTATAAAGTATTTAGGATCATGAATTATATTATTCTTCACTGGAATAATATGAAAGAACTCTATGGTTGAGTTTCTATTAGAGTAAGATATAATGTGTTGCATGTATGAGAGTTGCTCTATTTGCTCTCCATTCATTATCTAATCTGTGTTTATTGATACCATGTCTCTGGAAGAGTTTATTATGCCTCAATCAAATGGATCTGGAAGTGCCAAGTAGTTGAAAGAAGTGAAAATTGCAGAAGGATGGTAAGTCTGAACAGCAGACTAATTTACATGGATAGTAAATTCATGGATATGTTTCAAGAAGGATGGTCCTCATGGCTATGCCATCCATAGGTTGCAGGCCCTGGTAGGCCCTGGCAAGCAGCCTATAAAGTAATATAAAATGAATAAAACAAAATACATAATTAAAGTGTGAAGTATAAGGGTCGTCGAAGTTCTTTTATCAGATTCTAAGGCATCCTCAACAACATGTATTCTGAATTTCCTCATCAATATTTCTTTGTAAAGTTTTTCTATAGCTCTTATTTTGTTTTAGTCTAATTTAGTAAGCCCTCTTGTTCCAGATTTGGAACCATTATGTAATGCCCTTTTGTTTTTTTTGTTTTTACAGGTAATTTTTTTTTTTGATTCGGGTTATGAAAGAAGAGGGTTCTGCATAGAAGAGAATGCTAGGTATGCTACTAGCATTCAGCATATGGTCTTTAGGATAATTTTGTCCTCAAAATATTCACTCATTCTATGCGTTGTAAATTAGAACCTATTTCTACTTGTGTAATAAATCTTCAATTTACAGAAACACTATACATCAATTTATTTATTTTACAGTGTGTAAAATTTTAGTTTTGATTTATCTTCCATATAATGTTTATTTTTCTCCTAGAGGGCCCCTTTAGGTTCCAGCTTTAGAACCTAGGGCTCTGATACCATTCTGTAGTGCTTAGCTTGCTAGGCAGAGCACTAAGTCCAAATATGTAACAACAAAATGACATTTATTCTTATTCTGATTTTTGGGATTCATTTATTTTTGCATTAACGAGAGGGTTACACCAAAAAATACCTGAACTTTAAGCAAGCTGAAGATAGTCCCTGAATCCTTACTCCTGTAGCCTTGCCTCTCCCTCGTCTGAGCCTTGATGCCAATTCGGATGATCCACCCTGCCGACCAGCGTTGAACCTGCTGGCCCTAGGAAACCGACGGGTTTCCTAGCCCCTGATTCCACGTGCCGATAAACCCGATAGCAACTTCCTTGTTCTCACGTGTAATTCTTTCTCTGGAGTTAACCCCCTCCTCCAGTTTTTTTCTCCCTCTGTTACAGCACCCTCTTTCCTCCCTTCTTCTGTAAAAATTCTCTCCCAAAATACTCTCCAAAAAAAATTCCCCCTCTTCAACCATTCGATCCCCCTCCTTATACCTCCTTCCCCTCCTTTCTTTCACCACCTTCCCTTCTTCCACCGCCTCCTTCATATTTAAAATTAAGTATTATTTAGTTCTTTCTTGGGCAATCCAACCAGTTCAGATTATTTAAGACATTTGTTGTACGTAAATAAATTTTCTTGAATTGTACAATTCTTCACCCCTGATGAGATGGTGGGAAATTACTAAATGCTTATCCTATTGAATTGAACGTGTTAAATTTAAAACATAACCAACTGTCATAAAATTACACCAATATTGTTTGTTTAAGTTTTTATGCTGAATGGTAAAATAATGGTAATAATAGTATTGTCAATTATTATATGTTATTAATAACTTAATAATAAGTACTTAATAATAAACACTAATAATATACAATAATAATAATAGATAATAATAACAGAAATAAAATAATAATTAATTGTAGTATTATTATTAATTGATTGAAATGATACTTCGACATGTTTATGTTTATTGTTAAGTCCCCTCGCACATTGATTCTTAATAAATAAGGTACATTTACAGGTTTAAATAAATCACAATTACTTAGTTAACCCATCCAACTATCCAAAGTTAATGTTTTTCAATTAATATTTCATACTAGCATGCATGTGTTAGGTGTGCATGCATGGCTAGTACATGCACAGGCTGCACATGTACTATAACCAAAACACCTAAATTCTAGCTGCAAAAGTAGGATGGCAGCTCATTTCAACTTAGAGTTTGTGGACTGATGTCATAATCCAGAAATACATATCACCAACCCCTCTTCTGGATTGGATCAGAGACATGCGAAACACAAATCTACCAAATGGCACAATCATTTGGAAAACCTTATGCAAATCCTTTCCACTCATCTCAGAAGGCCTTATCTAGAAGGTAGGTGATGGTACAAAAGTAAGAATTGGAGCGGACCCATGGCTAGGTTGCTCACAAAATCACTTACTACCACATCAACTAATTCAACTAATTCATCAGAAGGGGTTTTTTCATTTGAATCAAATAGCAGATCCTATATCAACCAACATCTGGCATCAAGGATGGAAGAAAAGTCAGGATCTAGAACTACAAGACCAATGGTCTAGGCAGTGGGACCAATACACTCTTACAATGCAATCTTCAGACATTTAGATAACTAACAGAGCAAATGAGTTGATTTGGGAGCAAGTTCAACATGGGAACTACACCCCTAAGCTTGGATATCAACAGCTATGCTTACAACACTTTCAGGAAAACTAGAAATGGTGGAAGGGGGGTATCTGGAAGCTCAAATTCCCATTAAAGGCAAAAAAATTTACTTGGTGCACTCTTGCAAATAAAATCCCTACCTAGGATCATCTGCAGAAAAGACAGCTTGTAGGACCTGGATGGTGCAGTTTATGCAAGGAAAACGAGGAAAAAACAAACCATCTTTTACTAAGCTGTAACTTCTCCAAGAAGGTATGGGAGCATTCCAAATCTCTCACCTCCTCTAGATCTAATTGAGAAGTTCACATAGTGGAAGATGCCTATAAATTTTGGTCATCCTCTCCCCAAACCACTCAGATCAGAGCCCTTCCGCTTTTCCACATATGGGGAATCTAGTTAGCCAGAAACAAGGTCATCTTCCTTGAAAAAGACAACTCTCCAGAAGAAGTAGCAAGGAAAGGATTAGACATCCTCTCTTACTTCCCCCAAACAAAGAACATCCCCAATCCAAGAATCATCACTCTCGAACAATTGGATAAAAACACCCCTTGGGCCTTTTTTGATGGTGCTTCTCAAAATTCAAAATGTGGGGGAGGAGCCACCCTCTTCTTAAACCCAAACCATCATTTCCAAATCTCAATGGGACTGGGAACCGGATCAAACAACTATGCTGAACTTATGACCTTGAAGCTTCTTCTGTGCTTTGCAATTGAAAGAAACTACAAAATGCTACAAGTATTTGGTGATTCTATGGTTGTAATAAATTGGATAAATAAGACTCAGAGATGTAGAAACACCTCACTAGATACACTTTTTGAAGAAGTTAACAAGCTTCTTGCAAATTTTGAATCAATCTCGTTCAAACAGGTCTACAGGGAGCGAAACATGGAGGCAGACAAACTCTCAAAGACAGGATTAAATATGCAATGGGGAACTTGGAAAATCATAGAGAAAAAGGAGATAGAGGCCAATGAGTACTACCATAGGCCTTTTCTGATTTTTCCTCAATAATACTTGTTTACATAATTTTGGACAATTTTTGCTCAAACAGGAAGTAACAAATGTTGGAGACATTTACCACCATACACACTCATTTTGGTCAATTTGTCCTAGTTAAACCACTATCCTAAGTTTTATTGACTTAATTGACATCAGAGGAGCACTGTATGACATCAGCATGAGCACACCCAGCCCTACCTTCAGTCAAGAAGGTTAACTAAGACTTCTCCTTCATTCGAGGAGGCTAACTGGAGCATTCCAAGGGTGATCTGAGTGTCATAAATGGACTTTATTGCTAAATGATGGTTACAATCAGTTAAACAGAGTAGTGAAGATGCCTCCCTTCATTAAATTGATTATTTAATGATTATTTAATGAACTGGAGTCAACAGGGGTGCCTCCAACCACTTCTGATGGTCAGTTACACTTCAGTTAACCTCATCGGGGTTCATTGGAGTCATTGATGCACTACCACTTGTTGGTTAGCTTGCAATGACATGTGTCTGAGCTACTTTCAATTAGACTTAGTCATTTATTGCACTCCAACTTCAGTTAGGGATCAGTTGAATCAATTAGGGTTTTGATCATTAATTAACTTGAGTGTTTACTGTGGCTTAAATTTAGTTAAGCTAGACTCACTCATTCAATTCGAATGACCTCCTTGGAAATTCAAATTGTCTTGGAATTCATGCTTTCGACATGATCATTGTATTGTATTACTCATTCTTTGTGTGAATATATAGAGTGGCTACTCATTTTGTAGCACAATTACACCATTTTCATGCCTTATTGTTATTAATCTTTGATGAGACTTGTGTTTAGTTCCTAGATTACTGTGTTTAGTTCCTAGATTACTGTGACAGATTAATATGGTATTAGATATCACAGCAGGACGAAGCTCAGATCTCTCAAAAACATGGTTTTTGACAGATCTTGCATGAAAAATTGAGCAAAAGCTCAAAATTCCAGCACTGTACCAGAAGCCAAGGATTACCACTCAATACCCCAAGCAAAGGAATTGTTGATCAAACTTCCTTGATTAATTATGTTGGGTGTGATAAAATCCTAAAATGTGTAGGCTGTCCAACTTTACGGTGCCCCTTTTGTTGTGATTTGCAAGTTTTAACAGGTACAACTTCGAATGGACTCATCAGTCCCTCTTCTCACCCCATTCACAAGTTGTTCAGAATGGAAGTTGAAGATGATTGCATCTCTGAAGAGACGAGGTCTCTATGAGGTGTCTATTGGACTTGGAAAAGAGTCTTATGAGAATGAGAATGACTGGCTAAATGATGGTGATAGAGCTTTTGGAGCAATATGTCTAGCCCTTTCTCCTAGCTTGTGCTACCTTATTGGTTCTGCTGAATACCCAAAGGATCTCTAGACAAAATTGGATAGAACCTTTGGCAAGCACAATGAGGATCATAATATCACTTTAGAGATCACATCCATCACCACAAGAGTTCTTTGCTCAAAATTCCTGGCCTCTACTCTCTCTGATGAAGTTGTTTAAGATGAAGAAGAAGCAGAATCTTCTACACAGTTAATTAGAATTGAAGAAAGTCTCCTTGTAGTGACTTCTTCTCCTGATGCTCCGAAAGTTTGTGAGATCTCTGATATCTCATATCCTCATATGGCTAAAATAGAAGAATACATTTGAATCTCTGATATTGAAGAAAAACACTGTTGCACTTCCATGCAAACACTCTCCAATGATTTTCCTTTGAATTATGTGCAAAATTTGCCAGTAATTGCTTCCGAAAGTGAAGAGAATTTTGATTTTTCTCCCTCTAATGTTGCTGCTGGTGTGCAAATATGTGATACCTTGGATATTTTGGAAGAAATATCAGATTACCCGAGGGATCCATTCGCTCCCCATGATCTAGATTTTCTAGCAAATTCCTGCAAGATTGCATGCACCAAAATTCAAAATTTTGAAGAAAAAGAAAGCTGTGCATCCACTGTCTCGGTTAACCATTTATTTGAATCTGATATTAACATTATTGGATCTAATATGATCTTATTTAGATCTGATATGATATTACTTGGTTTAATATATCAAATTCATAATCTTTCAGTACTGCTTGTAGCTGTTCTCATCAACAGTGTGAAGAAACAAGTACCGCAAGTCTCCTACAAAACTGTTGCTGGGGATTTGATCTCATTTCACAGTTTTGGATATATTGTGAAATTATTTAGATCTGATTTTCTTTTTGATCTGATATTATTTGGTTCATATTTTAAAATCCAAGAGCTTTCAGTCATGCTTGTAGCTGTTCTCACCAATTCCGGTGTAAAATATCAAGTACCGCACTTTCTCTTCAAAACTGTTGATGGGGATTTGGTGTTAGTTTCCTCATATGAGGTTGCTGATATTTTATTATGTGATTCATTAGCTATTTTAGAAGCTATATCAGATTATAGAACTCAAGCATTCGCTCTCCACTGTCCGAGGGCTTCTCTACCTTTGGTCACATGCTCATCTCCTCACAAAACTAGTAAAGAGGAAAACATTCTGCATTCGCTTGGACACTTGCTCCTAAGAATTGGGGATGATTGTACCACTCATGGTTTGTTGTTCAATGCTGCAACATATCAGTTTCTTAAGTGTTCCACACATGTTTCGAATCCTCAATAACCTTTGCTCTCTCTTCATATGATTTCAGCTACTCTACATGGGTCCAGTTTTCACCATGCAGCTTGTTATTCACTAATTTTGCACTTAGTTGGATTAGCTGAGGAATCGCCAGTTGACAAGCATGACAAATGTTTGATTCCAGTGTATCAGTTGATCCGCCTTTGTGTCTAGCCAATATTGGCTAGCCAGTTTTTCATTTGAATAATTTTGACCATGGCCCCATGGAGTTTGTAATAAAATGTGCTAGTAGGGTATTTTGAGTGGTTCAGTGTCCTAAGACGTAGAATCTCAACTAAGGTATTCCAGGGAGTTTTTTTTCCTTGACAATTATGCTTTGCTTATAGCCGAGTATAATTGACGAGGTTTTCTCCTGCTTCCTCCAAAGTTGGAATGCCCAATTTTGAATTATGGGCCTTGGGGGGTTATTAGAGCTCAACTAGGTGTTTATAAACCTACTAGGCATTGTTAGAATAGAGCATGGTCATGTCCTAAGTCAATGGGACCTTTAAAAAAATTTGAAATTTTTTTACCAAACGGGTTAAAAAATTATTTTTTTATTTTTTAACTTTTTAATTATTTCCCTAAGTTTTTTTATTAATTTTTTCATAATTTAAATGGAAAAATCTCATTTGTAATAAGTTAGTCATCCGGACCCCATTTTCAGTGATTGAAGGCTCTAACCTTAAGCCAAAAATCATTCTTGATCGGCCAGCCAGTCAGATCCAACTTTCAGATCATCAATCGGACACATAACGCTCATTTTCTCAAAAAAGTCATTTTTGGGGAAAAAATGATTATTTATTAAATAATTATTATTTTGGAGAAAATTAAAACTCTCCAAATTAATCCAAATTCAGCAAAATAAAAGGTTAAATGACATGGCATGGAGCATTTATGATGATTCCAATCAATATCAGTCAGTTTCAAATCAAGTATCGAAGTGTAGCAGTTGAACTATCAGTCATAAATTTGCCCTCTTTGGTCAAATCCGTTTTTGGTTGAAGTGTGGGTTATCTATTGGATGGGTGATCATTACGAGGGAGGATGAGCCACCTCACCCCCCCCTCATTACTCTAGCACTCAGTTGCAGCTCAGTTCAACTCCAAATCATCATGCCAAGCTCATTCAATTACTCCAGTGTTACTCTTAGTTTGGTTGTAGGGTTTTAGCTTGATCTCATTGTATAAATAGAGGCTCCTTCAGCTCTGTTCGGATGGAGAGTTTGGCATAGAAACTATGTTGGATTTTGTAAGCTTCTTTTGTTAATAAAATATTGAGACTTTGAAGGTCGTTTGATGGGATTTTGGCATTGTGTCTTCATCCTATGTGAAGTAATATCTCTTTCATCCTACACTTGTATTGCAATTTGATTATTATGTTTATTGAAGACTAACAATCTAATACTTACGCTTGTAATCAAATCTGCATTGAGTATTTGTGTCTTCAGGGATTGCATCTAGTAGGAGTTTTCGGCACCTAATACCTTCACCATACAAGTGTTCCATTATTAATATATTTTGTTTGCAGGGTTGCAAGCGGTTCTGGATCTTTCTTGCCTTCTCCAACAAACTTCAAAAAATTCTCTTGGTTACATTGGTTACTACAAGTGGATCTTTATTTTCAAGGTTCTATCCTACCTCTTTTCCACTTTTATATAAGTTATCAAGTCATTTAAATCTTTATCTCAAGCTTGCTGTTTTTTGGCTGATTTTTTACATTTTTCTGTTATTTTTCAATTCTGAAAATTAACCTAAAAATCAGAAGAAGAAAAAAATTGAAATTTTTTTATTTTTATTTTTTTTAACTTTTTTCTCAAAACACGTACCATTTCATGCTTGTTATTTTTTGGCTGATTTTTGACATTTTTCTGCTATTTTTCAATTTTGGAAATTATCATAAAAATCAGAAAATTTTTGGAATTTTTTTTCAATTTTTTTTTACTTTTTCTCAAAAAACGTGTAAATTTGTACTTGTTGTTTTTTGCTGATTTTTTGCAATTTTCTGCTATTTTCTAGATTTTGGAAATTAGCCTAAAATATTAAAAAATCTTTAATTTTAAATTTGCAAAAAGTCTCAAGCCGTTTCGTAAAAAATCGTGCATTTTACATAAAAATCGGTGAGCTTGCCTGGTCCTTTCCAAGTTTTGATTTTGGGCTTCATTTCTTTGTTTTGATCTTTTGTTTCATCTCATAAGGAACTTGTCTTCTCATCCACTTAATCTTTTCGAATCACAAGTTAAATTTGGTTTCCTAACACTTTTACTAGTCCTTATTTAGAGCTCTTATCCACAGGTGAACTAAAAGCAAAACCAAGCAAGAAAGAGCAAGCAGAACTAGATCCAAAGACAAGGATCCGAAAAAAAAAAAAAAGTCATTCTCCTTTGTACAAACTCATAAGAGTGTTTCATTTTTTAATTAAGTAGTTCTCAAAAGTCCGTACAAGAGTTAAATTCCCAAGGCATTTGTATTTCATTAATAAAACAAGGCTAAGTGAGATAAGGCCTTCCATATTTGGTTTTTATTCCCCATTTGGGGAAGAGTGTCTTGTTTTTTAGCTTAGATTTATTTCAAGTACTTAGAGTAGTTTCATTTTTTGCAAAGTAGATACTAATTGTTAGATTAGCTCATTTTGTTTCATTAACTAAGTTGATTACTTCATCTTTTAAGTTCTTGTATCTTTCATAAGTAATTCAACTATTTAAAATAGAAATCTCTTGAACCTCACTTTCTAGATCAAGAGTGCTCTCTATCGGAGAGTCGTATTTTCATTGTTTAATAAGTTAATCAATAAGTAAGACTCTTGAACTTGCAGTAACAAAAGTCAAGAGCACTCTCTATCGGAGAGCATCATTAGTTTTGCACATCTTTGCATTAGGCATTTAGATTAGATAAGACTCGTGAACCTTTGTCATGAGACAAGGTCAAGAGCACTCTCTGTCGGAGAGTTTAATTAATTGACTTAATAAAATCCTTCAATTCACATTCCCCCTAATTAATTCACTTCATTGATATCCTTCACCTAGTATGCTCTGCCGACTTTCGAGTTGGGATCATACTCAGAATGGTGAACAGACTTTCTAAGACCGCAATAACAACATAATTAAAACTTTTACCCCATAACCAACGCACCGGCGTTGTCTCAATAAAATACTCAGGTAGTGGGCAAATTCCAAGTATGGGCATCGGGCAACCCAATCTGGACACTTGGTGGTTAAGTTATTGAACACCTAGCTTGTGATTCCAGACCGGTCCATCATGTCTTCGAACGGAGCCACTGAAAGTATTTCCAGTTAGGTTTCCTAGACACTTTAAGCAAGATCACCATTAAAATCCTTAAAACTTACCAAGAGCACTCCCACAATTTAACATTCACAGGTTTAATTCCTAAACGTGTGTTTAATTCTCTGGCGCATTTCAGCTTCATTGATTCCATAAGGAACTGGTCCTTGTTTTGTTTTGCATAATTATATTATTTGATCAATTGTCTATGACTTAATATAATTGTTATCGTTGAATGCTTAATTGATGTCTAGAATTTAAATTTATCTTTTAATCTCTTGTTGCAACGTGGATTGTTTTTTTGATCTTGTGTCACATTCATAACAAGTATAACACCTTCAAATCATAATAACTCCTAAACAACACCCATCCGCATCCGCAACCTTTAAAGAACACTTTAACAACTTAAGAGCCATAGAAACTCTTTTGTAGGGACTACCCCCTTAGCTTCGTTAGGAGTTAGCCTAAATGGAGGAGCTAGGAGTAGGTGATAGTACCTAGCTCTGTGCTTGCCCCCAAGGTCACACCTCTCCCACTTTCCTAAGTGAGGAGACAGCTTTCAATTGATTTCTGGAGCTGGTATGCAATCGATGGACAACATTTTTTGGCGCCGTTGCTGGGGACAAATCTTTTTGTTACTGGACGACCTTTGTTTATTTTAGTTTTTTACGTTTTTTCCCTTTTTTGGTATATTTTTAGTCCAATCACCCTCAGGAATTAGACTTGAATCCACCTGGCGACTCCAATGTTAGTTAACACCTCAAGGTATTCTACTAGAAGAAACTCTAAAGGTTTGTTCGATTTCATCCCTGACCCTGAAAAAGTCTACAGGAGGAGACTGAACAAACTAGCTTCTCGTAGGATCCTTGTAGAACTTGGATCTGAGTCTATTTTAGACATCCACCTTTTGTTTCCAGAAAACTTAGAAAAAATGCAAAATAATAACTATTTTCCTCACACAATGGGTGAGTTTTTTACTCAGCTCAATTTTACTCAGATGGTAGGTTAGCCTCATGACATTCTTGAAAAAGCTATTGATAAGCTTGTCACTTTCACAGGCACTGATGCCTCTACCTCTGCTGAGCAACATCTCAGATATTTTTCAAAACACTGTGGTGCCTATGTCAATGGTACTGACAAACATGAATATGTATACATGACCCTTTTTTCTCTATCTTTAGATAGTAAGGCTGGAAACTGGTATGACAACTTGCCGAACAACTCTTTCACTACCATAGCTGATTTCAAGTCTGCTTTCCTCGAACAATTTGGTAACAAGAAGGAAGCTAGACATCTAGTGGCAACCTTGACTAGTATGAAGAAGTTTGATACATAAACCACGGATGAGTTCTA
This sequence comes from Pseudotsuga menziesii, assembly GCA_001517045.1. Classification (NCBI taxonomy): domain Eukaryota; kingdom Viridiplantae; phylum Streptophyta; class Pinopsida; order Pinales; family Pinaceae; genus Pseudotsuga; species Pseudotsuga menziesii. The sequence goes on along the minus strand of LPNX010278596.1, from coordinate 40,666 downwards.
CAATAGGTTCACAGAGTTGTCAAATTCCATCCCTGCCACTCATGCTCCTCATGCAGCTTCCCCTTTGGATTATTACATTGAAGCATTAAGTGACAAGATCCAGTACTAGATTAGATAAGAGGAGCCAACCTCATTACTTCAGGATCAAAATTTGGCCATTAAAATTGATAAGAATATGCAGTCTTTAGGAGAGTCAAACATCCAGGGTTACTCTAGATCATCAACTCCTCTTAAAACTGTTGAGCCTAAAAGGGAAAAAGCCATCAAACGAAGCATATGAGAAGAAGCTCATGGACTTAATAGAAAAAATGCAAGACATGGAAAGGAAGTACTTAGCACAGATTAAATAGGTTCAGAATAGGGTCATAACTGTTGAAAGAACTCAACCTCTGCCACCTCCTATAACCTTTCCTGCAAAACCAACATGCAAATAAGAAATCCCAACCATGAACAGAGGCCTCCTCATCAGTTAAAGGTTGCTAACATGGTTGAAACTTACACACCAGATTCTTCCTGCTATTATGCATGCTATGTTCAGGAGCATGGTTTTCCAGAGGGTTGTGGTCCTAAAGCATCATCAAGCGACCCTAAATACATAAACTATGTAGGTGACATGGATGATATTTTCGGAGAAAGTTGGAGAAAGGAAAAACAATATTCAAGAGAGCCTGAGTACATTAACACAGTTGGACATCTCCATCCTGTCACCATAGAAACCAAGGGTCAAGTCGAAGATTATAATCAACAATTGGATAACCTCACTAAAAACTTTGGTACTAATCCTACAAACGAGCATAATGATGATAGTTTGGAAGGTTTACTACCTTGTGCCCTTTTTTTTGAAGAAGATGACTATGATCATGAGGAGGGATATAGCCAGATATGTGATGCAAGTGAGGAAGAATCCCTTACATCTAAGATGGATGATAACTACGAGACTTTAATTGAAAATCAAATCTTAGAAGTTTCATGTGATGAGAGTCCTCCATGCTCTCCACCGGATGACAAATATTTGGAAAGTTGGGTCCCATCTGATATCTTTGAAACCCAACTTTTCCAAGAAGATTGTTTTAAGCAGAATGAGCAGTGTAGCTAGGGACTTGATACCAGTGATGAGGCATCTCTCATATCCGACATAGATGGCAATGATGACTATTGGACTTTTATTGAAAATACAACCTATGATACTTTTGAAAATATTTTTGAGAATCTCATCTATGATGTGTCCAGCGAGGGGAGTGTTTATTCTGAGACTTATGAAAGTTGTAAAGAAGAACAGTCAGAGTTTTCATATGATCAATCATAATTGTATCTGAGTATCGGTAATAAGGATTTGAAAAAGCAGTGCAGTGAAGAATCAGATGGGATACAACTAGTTGAAGTTTTTTTCTCAACCATCATCTTCACATATAGATGTTCCTTATGTTTTGAAGCAACTTGGGGCTTATTCAACGAGTTATTATTTGATAAGCCTTGATGATTATCATGATGGAATAGTTGACTTGCCGCATCATCTGTATTTGTATATCAGCGCTATCCAGTCATGGATAGAAGCAGCCTGCGCGAGCACCTACCAGTTTGGGAAGAAGTTTGATGACACTATTCATGCCTATGATTCTCCATTCAACCCGCCCATTCTGGATCATCATGTAGGTTTGTATTTTCTGGAAATTGTGTCCTTACTTTGGCTGGTAACCAAAGACAAGGAAAAACCTTTTCATATTAATAAAATGCTTAGATGGCTACACTGGATTTATGATTACACCTAACATTTTTTGTATCATGCTTAAAGTAAGAAAATAGGCTCCTTAAAGTGAGTGTTTACTTCAGCATTTTTTATGTACTTAAAAATAAATAATTTTTTTAGTGAAATCTTGTCATTTCTTTGAATAAAGAAACTTTTGGATCATTGGTTCTTTTTCATAAATCTTGTGCTAGTAAGGTTTTTGTTGTCAAGTTGAGACGTTTTTACAGGATATGGAAGCCAGAGATTCTGGTGTTCTCGTATGCTCTCCTTGCATAAGAGACTAGATCGAGCACATGTCCCGCAGTTGGAGCCAGATATTGTTCACTAATTTTGCACTTAGTTGGATTAGCTGAGGAGTCGTTGGTTGACAAACATGACAAATGTTTGATTCCAGTGTATCAGTTGATCTGCCTTTGTGTCTAGCCAATATTGGCTAGCCAGTTTTTCATTTGAATAATTTTGACCATGGCCCCGTGGGGTTTGTAATAAAATGTGCTAGTACGGTATTTTGGGTGGTTCGGTCTCCTAAGATGTAGAATCTCAACTAAGGTATTCCAGGGATTTTTTTTCCCTTGACAATTATGCTTTGTCTATAGCCGAGTATAATTGATAAGGTTTTCTCCCGCTTCCTCCAAAGCTGGAATGCCCGATTTTGAATTCTGGGCCTTGGGGGGTTATCAGAGCCCAACTAGGTGTTTATAAACCTATTAGGAATTGTTATAATAAAGCATGGTCATGTCCTAAGTCAATAGGACCTTTAAAAAAAATTCAAATTTTTTTTACCAAACGGGTTAAAAAATTATTTTTTGATTTTTTGATTTTTTAATTATTTCCTTAAGTTTTTTTTATTAATTTTTCCATAATTTAAATGGAAAAATCCCGTTTGTAATAAGTTAGTCATTTGGACCCCGTTTTCAGTGATTGAAGGCTCTAACCTTAAGCCAAAAATCATTCTTGATCGGCCACTCAATCAGATCCAACTTTCAGATCATCAATCGGACACATAACACTCATTTTCTCAAAAAAATCATTTTTGGGGAAAATAATAATTATTTATTAAAAAATGATTATTTTGGAGAAAATTAAAACTCTCCAAATTAATCCAAATTCAGTGAAATAAAAGGCTAAATGACATGGCACAGAGCATTTATGATGATTCCAATCAATATCGGTCAGTTTCAGATCAAGTATCAGAGTGTCGCAGTTGAACTATCAGTCATAAATTTGCCCTCTTTGGTCAAATCTGTTTTTGGTTGAAGTGTGGGTTATCTTTTGGATGGGTGATCATTATGAGGGAGGATGAGCCACCTCACCCCCCCCTCATTACTCCAGCACTCAGTTGCAGCTCAGTTCAACTCCAAATCATCATGCCAAGCTCATTCAATTACTCCGGTGTTACTCTTAGTTTGGTTTTAGGGTTTTAGCTTGATTTCATTGTATAAATAGAGGCTCCTTCAGCTCTACTCGGATGGAGAGTTTGGCATAGAAACTCTGTTGGATTTTGTCAGCTTCTTTTGTTAATAAAATATTGAGACTTTGGAGGTCATTTGATGGGATTTTGGCATTGTTTCTTCATCCTATGTGAAGTAATATCTCTTTCACCCTACCCTTGTATTGCAATTTGATTATTATGTTTATTGAAGACTAACAATCTAGTACTTAGGCTTCTAATCAAATATGCATTGAGTGTTTGTGTCTTCGGGGATTGCATCTAGTAGGAGCTTTCGGCACCTAATACCTTCACCATACAAGTGTTCCATTACTAATATATTTTGTTTGCGGGGTTGCAAGCGGTTTCGAATCTTTCTTGCCTTCTCCAACAAACTTCAAAAAATTCTCTTGGTTACATTGGTTACTACAAGTGGATCTCTATTTTCAAGGTTATATCCTATCTCTTTTCCACTTTTATAGAAGTTATCAAGTCATTTAAATCTTTATTTCAAGCTTGTTTTTTTTTGGCTGATTTTTGACATTTTTCTGCTATTTTTCAATTCTTGAAATTAGCCTAAAAATCAGAAAGTTTTTCGATTTTTTTTTTATTTTTATTTTTATTTTTTTTACTTTTTCTCGAAAAACATGCCATTTCGTGCTTGCTGTTTTTTGGCTGATTTTTGACATTTTTCTGCTATTTTTCAATTCTGGAAATTAGCATAAAAATCAGAAGAAAAAAAAAATCTTAAAATTTTATTTTTTTTATTTTTTGACTTTTTCTCGAAAAACGTGTAAATTTGTACTTGCTGTTTTTTGCTAATTTTTTGCAATTTTCTGCTATTTTCCAGATTCTGGAAATTAGCCTAAAATGTTAAAAAATATTTAATTTTAAATTTGCAAAAAGTCTCAAGTTGTTTCATCAAAAATCGTGTATTTTATATAAAAATCGGTGAGCTTGCCTGGTCCTTTCCAAGTTTTGATTTTGGGTCTCATTCCTTTGTTTTGATCTTTTGTTTTATCTCATAAGGCACTTGTCTTTTTATCCACTTAATTTTTTCGAATCACAGGTTAAATTTGGTTTCTTAACACTTTTACTAGTCCTTGTTTAGAGCTCTTATCCACAGGTGAACTAAAAGAAAAACCAAGCAAGAAAGAGCAAACAGAACTAGATCCAAAGACAAGGATCCAAAACAAAAAAGAAGTCATTCTCCTTTGTACAAACTCATAAGAGTGTTTTATTTTTTACTTAAGTAGTTCTCAAAAGTCCTTACAAGGGTTAAATTCTCAAGGCATTTGTACTTCATTAATAAAACAAGGCTAAGTGGGATAAGGCCTCCCATATTTGGTTTTTCTTCTCCATTTGGGAAAGAGTGTCTTAGTTCTTAGCTTAGATTTATTTCAAGTACTTATAGTAGTTTCATTTTTTGCAAAGTAGATACTAATTGTTAGATTAGCCCATTTTGTTTCATTAGCTAAGTTGATTACTTCATCTTTTAAGTTCTTGTATCTTTCATAAGTAATTCAACTGTTTAAAGTAGAAATCTCTTGAATCTCACTTTGTAGATCAAGAGTGCTCTCTATCAGAGAATCATCTTTTCATTGTTTAATAAGTTAATCAATAAGTAAGACTCTTGAACTTGCAGTAACACAAGTCAGGAGGACCCTCTATCGGAGAGCATCATTAGTTTTGCACATCCTTGCATTAGGCATTTAGATTAGATAAGACTCTTGAACCTTTGTCATAAGACAAGGTCAAGAGTGCTCTCTATCGGAGATTTTAATTAATTGACTTAATAAAATCCTTCAACTCACATTCCGACTAATTAATTCACTTCGTTGATATCCTTCACCTAGTATGCTCTGCCGAATTTCGAGTTGGGCTCGTACTCAGAACGGTGAACGGACTTGTTAAGACCGCAATAACAACATAATTAAAACTTTTACCCCATAACCAACGCACCGGCATTGTCTCGCTAAAATACTCAAGTAGTGGGCAAATTCTAAGTGTGAGCGTCGGGCAACCCAATCTGGACACTCGCTGGTTAAGTTGTTGAACACCTAGCTTGTGATTCCAGACAGGTCCGTCATGTCTTCGAATGGAGCCACTGAAAGTATTTTTGGTTAGGTTTCCTAGACACTTTAAGCGAGATCACCATTAAACTCCTTAAAACTTACCAAGAGCACTCGCACAATTTAACATTCACTGGTTTAATTTCTAAACGTGTGTTTAATTCTCTGGCGCATTTTAGCTTCATTGACTCCATAAGGCACTGGTCCTTGTTTTGTATTGCATAATTATATTATTTGATCAATTGTCTATGGCTTACTATAATTGTTATCGCTGAATGCTTAATTGATGTCTAGAATTTAAATTTATCTTTTAATCTCTTGTTGCAACGTGGATTGTTTTTTTGATCTTGTGTCACATTCATAACAAGTATAACACCTTCAAATCATAAGAACTCCTAAACAACACCCATCCGCATCCGTAACCTTTAAAGAACACTTTAACAACTTAAGAGCCATAGAAACTCTTTTGTAGGGACTACCCCCCTTGGCTTCGTTAGGAGTTAGCCTAAACGGAGGAGCTAGGAGTAGGTGACAGTACCTAGCTCCGTGCTTGCCCCCAAAGTCACACCTCTGCCATTTTCCTAAGTGAGGAGACAACTTTCAATTGATTTGTGCTGCTGGTGTGCAATCGGCGGACAACACAACATTTTATATTTCTGATTCAGTTGAGTGCATTGTTCTTTTTCCAAAGTGGAAGATTCCTCCAGACATATTCATTTAGTTTTGATTCATAGGTTCACATGCACAGTCTCAGGATGCTATTGCATAGAAGAACCAATTCTTGATTTACTGCTTAGTTTGAGGGGGGGTATTTTTTCCCATGAGGTTTTCCCCGTTTCCTTGGTTATATTAAGCAGTTACTTTATTGTACAGGGTGACCTATGGCCTTTGTTACCCGGGCCCTAGAATTCTTATGCTCTTTATGTTTTCTACTCCTCCTGAGTATAGCTTAAGGGGGGATGTTGAAGACATTTACCACCATACACACTCATTTTGGTCAATTTGGCCTAGTTAAACCACTATCCTAAGTTTTATTGACTTGATTGACATCAAAGGAGCACTGTATGACATCAACATGAACACACCCATGCCTACCTTCAGTCAAGGAGGATAACTAAGCCTTCTCCTTCATTCAGGGAGGCTAACTGGAGCACTCCAAGGGTGATTTGAATGTCATAAATGCATTTTATTGCTAAGTGATGGTTACAATCAGTTAAACAGAGTAGTGAAGGTGCCTCCCTTCATTAAATTGATTATTTAATGAACTGGAGTCAACAGGGGCGCCTCCAACCACTTATGATGGTCAGTTACACCTCAGTTAACCTCATCGGGGTTCATTGGAGTCATTGATGCGCTAACACTTGTTGGTTAGCTTGTAGTGACATGTGTCTGAGCTACTTTTAGTTAGACTCAGTCATTTATTGCACTCCGACTTCAGTTAGGGCTCAGTTGAGTCAAGTAGGGTTTTGATCAGTGATTAACTTGAGTGTTTACTGTGGCTTACATTCAGTTAATCTAGACTCACTCATTCAATTCAAATGACCTCCTTGGGAATTCGAATTGTCTTGGAATTCATGCTTCCAGCATGATCATTGTATTGTATTCCTCATTCTTTGTGTGAATATACAGAGCGGCTACTCATTTTGTAACACAATTACACCATTTTCATGCCTTATTGTTATTAATCTTTGATGAGACTTGTGTTTAGTCCCTAGATTATTGTGACAGATTAATAACAAAACCTACAAGGCAGGAAGCTCCCAATGGGAGAAAATTGCTGCAGATAGTTTCTTTGTTTTAGTATGCTCAAAAGAAGGAAAACAGTTCCTTCCAGTTTTTTTCCAACCGAAAGCTTTCATGGGAGAATCAATTACAAACAGTATTTTGACTCATCATGGTTTTTCTTTTGGTTGATAAGCACAAAAGAAGCAAATATATCAGAAATGATGTGACATCAAGATGTAACTCTGCGAGAAGTAGGAACAATACATACTTTGTATGTAGCTTTTCGATTAATATAATCAACTTTTTTTCTTACGAGAAAAAAATGATGTTATTAAATGCCTATTCATCTTTCAATGCTTGTAAATAAGTGTACTAATTCCTCTTAAACGCAACAACTTTCAGTTTTAGGACATACACATTTGTTATCAGTTTGGACCAAGTCAACGCAATTTGACATGGTCAATTATGCATCTCATTGCAAGATTTCACTACAGGTTCCGAGATGATTATATTAGTGCCTTTAGAGGCTGATTGGACCATTCAATGGCTTAATGCATATGTTTTATCAAGTTAACAGGATTAATTAAGCAAATTTTTAATTGAAAAGTGGAAAAAATACTTGCAAAGCTTATCTCAAATTACTCCAAGGTGTATGAATAGTGATTTCTCGTAGATTTGATGCTTCTAGAGCCACTAGTGTAGTTATTTTATCATTTTGGAAATATGACAATTGAATATTTACAAAGTATTTTAGCTAATTAATTATAAATGATAAAAGTGGCTAAGGTATGGCATGTTAAACAAGGGAACACTAAATGACAAAGTGGTGAATTAGGTTTTATCAATATGAATTTAGATATCTTCCAAACACTTTTGCATGGCATTTTATCTTCATTTGACATCATTGGCTACATTCTTCCGCAAAGAGGGTGCATTTCTTCTATGGAGGGTGACTTTCATGTTGATGTACTTTATGTTTCTTCATTGTACCATGTAAAAAGTGTTTGTAAAGTCAATAGGGACAAGTTAAGTCCCCTTGGAGACTAATTCTATGTTATTATCATGTTATATCATTATATTTGGCATAAAAGGTAATTCACCCCCCTCATTGTCTAGTCGATCCATGTGTGACTGTGAGATATAATCCCCATTGTTGATCATCAAGACGTTATCTTTTAATTTCAACCATTCATTCATAAAGAGGTTAGGGATTTGGTCTCTCTCAAAACTATATAAGAGAGAGGACCCCTCATTGTAAAGGGACCTTGGATATTGAGAGATTTTGCTAGAAAAAACATTATTATCCACTTATCTTTGGGTTTCTTGTGGATTTGACGAGCTTCTCTTTCTTTCCAAACTTCTTATACCATTAATATTGGAAAATAGTTTATTCTTAGGCGTATATTTGTTTTTAAATTTTGCCTTGGTAGGGAGCGCACCTTCAAATTGTGCAAATTGGAGAGGAGACTCTCTCTCAAGAAAGGTGGCTTTGTTATTAAGGTGGTTTTACTCCGAATTGGATATATATTGCAATTGTTTTTTTATATTTTACTATCTCCATCTTGTTTTCTCTTGTCAATACACTAGATTTGTCATTTTCATTTGGGAAAATATGATTGCATTCGCTAATTATTTTCTTCTTGTCTATGGCAAGGTACACTTGGTGAACTCATTCACATGCTTACGGATAGAAGGTCAAGATTTATATGGTGTCATTGAGCAAGGAGAAATGATCTACATCAACCATTGGGATCCAAGTAAATTCACAAGGTTTTTCTTGCAATATCTTTCATTCCATTGTCTGAACAATAAAACTCAGCAATCAAACCCTAAATTGCAATAACAACTACACCAAGTGTCTAATGAGGCGAGGCATAAACAGCTTGGAGTATCCTCATAACTCTGTGGTATTTTTTGATGCAACCTCTCAATTTTTTGTAGATAAATTTCAATGGATTGTCCTATTAGACTAGACACTCTGACCCCTTTCTGATTGTCCCACTATTCCAGCCAAAGGATGATAGTGTTCACAAGAGCATATGGGATGTCAATCCAAGGTTCATTTTATAAGAACTAACCACTTATGAAAAAGATAAAATGAATTTATTTAATTAATATAAACTATGAATCCCTTTTCCAAATACCACCTATTGAAGTAAGCCTTTTCAGTAGCACAATACTTTGGGAAAGCATAGTGGTTAAATTACTCTTGAAAGTCAACTAATTGAATGTGAAATGTGTGTGAGATTGTGATCTACTCTATTGTAGACATATAAAGGAAAACTAAAACAAATTCAAGGAAATGCACACCACAAAAAATCCCACCTAGATCCCCCCTCGGGGGATGGGGAATGGGTGTTTGGTAGCCAACTTTCTCTTTTTATTACAATTATTACAATATCTTTTTCTGGAATGCCTCTCGTCCTTTATAACTAAAATTACAAAAAGTCTTACAAGGTTTTTTTCAAATGTTTTTTTTATGAAAGAGAATAAATCTAGGAGCTTTGGCTAGCTTAGATCTTCAGGAAATTCAATAGTTGTTTTTCTCTTACTTGTCAACTAAAAGTAAAAAATCAGCAATCTATTTACTCTAAAGAATGCTTAAAGACACTTTAGAAGTATCTTTGGACCACACTAAAAAATTTCTAATCAAAACTAAGTTAAACTACCTAAAACTTCTACAAAAAATAACCAAAGGAAACAAGCTAGGAAGCCAGTTCCTTTGGGCTCTTGCTTTCCCTTTTGGGGCAACAATAGATGGGCACTTCTAAATTTTAAGTCATAAAACAAATTAATATTTTAAGCCATAATATCTTCTAATAATTAGTACTTGCTTATACTAGATCTAGATTGAAAAATGAGAGCTTTAAACACCACTAAATATAGCATAAAATCAGATCTACTTAAAGTATATATTTTAGTTATAGATCTGAAGAAGAAAAAAAGGAACTGATAACCATGAAAGATTTAGAAATTTTGTATTAAAAATCAAGAAACAAGGTAAGGCTAGAAATTTTGGGTAGATGGAGTTGTGTTCGTAGTGGGACCAGTAGGGACTACGCTCTTCTTGTAGAAATTTGGGATGTAGATCTGACTACAAGATATTTCTCACAAACGTGCATAAGAAAAATAGAGAGAGGAATAATGAGACTGAACAAAAGAGAAGTGAAGAATGATTGGAGAATATTCCAAGTATTATTAGTCAATAATAGTGTACATAAATAATACATCCTTGCGAGGTAAAATTGAGTTTCCAAGGAGACAACTCATGCTAGCTCATAAAGCAGGCCTACTAAATATGATAAACCACCATAGGTGACTAAAGCACTTTCCTAATCAGTCCAAGAGATCATGAATTGGATAAAGCATGAGTGAGTGATGATGAGTGATGGAAAAACTTTCTAATGATGTAATCTAGAGAGAAAATCATGGAGGATGAGTTGGCCACAAAAGATAGTAGTTGCATAGTTGACTAGCTTTACCTTATCCACTGAAAAAGTATGAAAAAACTGTCTAAAGGAATAAATTGTAGAAAGGTGCAGTTACTAATATGTTAAGTAAATAAAGTTGGAAGAATCTATCCAAGATCGTTATAAAGGCTCTCCTGGGGTAAAAAAAGAAAATATTGACCAAGTGGTGCAAGTGGAGGATAACTACCTACTTTAAAACATAGGAAATTAACCAAAAATGATTAATTATTATGTCCTAAGTATGGAGTGGGTTTATAATATTCTAACACTCCCCTTTAAGTTTGACTTTATGATGGGATATCTCAAAATATCAGAAATATAGATGTATATAGGGCCCAACAACAAGGCTATGCTCACTCTTTACAATTTATTTTGTCCAAAAAAAATGAGGAAAGAGGCAAAACCACATGGGAGAAATCCTCCCTCAAGAAGGACAAGGCACTGAAATAAACAAACTATCTTCACTCTATATTTTTCTTCACCTAGGAAAGATGATTGAACTGCTTCGTGTGAAATAACTTGATGAGAAAGTTGTGAAATCCATGATCATGCGCTAGAGCATCATTTATAGTCTACAAAAAACAAGTGGAGAGGATCCTTGTAGCTGATCATCTGATGATGAAGGAGAATTATCTGAATGTTTCTTTCTACCAACAAACTTTGATCTAAAAACATAATCAACAAAATGAAAATAGATCTGTGCATACTCCTTCCCAAAGAGTAAAAAACTCACTATAATCAGTTCCTTATATAGCTGCAAAATGGTGAACTATATCATATATCTTCCTTCCAAACTGATGTAGCACCTTCCCAATTCTTAAATGAAAATTAAGAGACTTTGAAATATCATAATTACTGTCATATGGAGCAACAAAAACCAGAGGGATAGTGTCTCCATAGTATACAGAGACATAGTAGGAAAAGGATGTGCAACTGGGTAAAATTAATGGATGAGTAAATCTGAATGGTGTGTGGATTTGAAATAGGAACCATAGATGTGTAGAATAGATAAAAAAAAAAGTGTAACATAATTCCAAAGTTGACTACTAACATGGATAACCAACCAGTGAAAAATAGACAATACTTGGAACCAATAGAAACAAGTGACACTGCATAGGAATGCATGGACGAATCAACTAGTGAACTTGGGGTCTGTATAGTCTTATGAGTATTCAAATGATGGTTAAATGGTATGGATGATGTCATAACCTACATATCAGCATGAAAAATTACTTATAAGTCATAATTTGAAGCATTTGAATGGAGTGAGAAAGAGCTGGATAAATACAAGTCGAGATCTAGTAAAAAAACACAAGTATTGGGAGATGGATCGAGTGAACTGATAGGTGATTTATCCAAGGAAGAGATTGAGATTTCTAATTCTGATATATCAGAAAATGAATCTATATTAGAGAATTGAGAAAAATATTTAACTCTGGAACTCAAGGCCTAATTGTTATTACCTTGGGACTGCACACTGTGACAATGTTATTGGGATTCAACAGGCTTCTCTAGTTCACCTGGTACATCAATGTTATGCTTCTCAAGAAATTGAACCATGTTGTCAATCTTCTTCTTGAAACACTTCTTATCAGAATGAAATCCTTTGCTGCAATAAGAACATTTGTATGAGCTTCCTTTCTTCTGTTGGGATATTATTAAACCCTCTCATAACTTAGGATAAAATATTTAATCATTATTTGATTAAATTCCTACCCACTAGCTAATTAGTTGGAATCCACTTGCACCTTAAAGTAAACACATTCCATCTATATCCCAGGAATGTTTTATTTCTGATTTTGGGTTGATCTTGACCACAAACTGGTATCTTTTGTTTCCAACCCATCCTCCATGATTTTCTCTCCATTTTACAATATTAGCATTTTTTTCATCACTCTTGAAAACTAACTCATGCTTTTTCTAATTTGTGAGTTCCTTGACTGATTTGGGAAATGATTTAGCCACCTATGGGGTTTTATCATATTTGATAAGTCTACATTTCTGAGCTTTATGAGTTGTCTCCATACAACTCGATTTTTCCTATGAGGGATGTACTATTTATTTACACTATTATTCATCATTAATTAATGGAAGGAAACACTCCAATATTCATCTCTTCATTCATTTGATTCAGTCTCTTTTTCTCGTGTATGCTTGTGAGAATTATCTTAGTAGCAAGATCTATTTCCAGTTATTCTTCTTAGCATATTTGCTCATAGAATTGGAGATAATATTTCTACATGGTATCAAAGTGTAAGGTTGCTCAAGTTATATAGAGTTGATGAGCTATCTATTCTCTCCAGCAGAGTGCATCCAGTCTCCTATCCCTCTCTGAAGAAGAGCTTGTCTAACTTACAAGATTTTCTCCTAGTTTTGTTTTGTAGGTTGCAGAGAGTTTCTTATTGAGTGCATAAACTTAGAAATATGGATTCTTCCTTAGCTATAATTCTTAATCCCTTCAACTACCACGAATAGAAAGCAAAAATTGGAATTCTATTGTGCAGTAAAGGACTATACAGAGTTACTCTAGCTTTGGAGAATAATCCCAATGCTGTGATTGAGAAAGTTAAGTGGCATAATAGGTTGGATGAAGCCTATGGATTTTTTTCCCCTCTATCTCTCATGATCTATTCTTTCAAATAGATGGTTTGAAAACTCCAAACAAAGTGTGGACCCAACTAGAGTCTCTCTTTGGAGTTCAAGATGAGCTAAGAGCGCATCAATTGGAGATTGAGTTATTCTCAATGAGTCCAAGCAGTTTCGATTCTCTTGAGGGTTTCTTCACCAAGTTCAAGTCACTTGTTCTAATGCTCAAGCAATGTGGGATTGAGAAAGAAGATTATCAATTAATCATTTCCATTATTTCTAAATTAGGTCCTGATTACTCATTTTTTGTGTCTACTTTTCATGCTACTAGGCTTGTTGTTCCTAAGTGAAAAATGTATTTTTTAAATACTTTTCTTGATTCACTAACAAAGGAGCAAGATAAATTGATCCAGATGGGTGTCCTTAATTCTTCCAAGGGAAAGTATCATTCTCTCATGGTTCAAGTAAGCAATAATATCAAATCCAAAGAAAAGCAAATTGTGAAAGATAAGAATCCAAAGTCAGAAATTGAAGATGAAAATTCGAAGCCTACTGATGAAGATTCTGTAAAGAAGGTTAAGAAGAAAGGGAGTGCATCCAAGTGTTCTTATTGTAGCAAGGGATTTCATTCATAGAATAAATGTTTCAAGAAAAATATGGACATGATGTCTCATCTTCTTGAGAAGCACAAGATCGAAGTTCTAGATGAGCTAGAGAAGTCTGTTGATTCCTCAAAACACCGTCATAGTGCGCAGTTCCAAGGTGATATAACTTATGCCTTGAGTGCCAAAGTTAAATAATTTTCTCATGTCTCTGATATATATTTAGTCTCTAACATATCAGAATCATAAATTTCATATCCTTTCTTTGATAATCCTCCTACCAGTCTACTAGATTCATCTCACAAAAATTGTGATTTTTCACTAGATACTGACTTGTCTATGAGAAGATCTTTATCATTTCATTCACAAGATTATATCTCTAATTTAGAATATTGTTTGCAGGATTATATGAATTTCATGACACAATTCATACCACCATGCATACCATCTACCATACCTCTTAATAATCCTAATATTATACAAATATGAAGTTCACTAGTTGATTCATCATTGGTCTCTTATGCAGTGTTACTTATATTACATGGTTTGAAGTATTTAAGTGGTTGGTTATCCATGAACTTAGTCATTTTTGGACTAATATGAAACATGTTTGTATCTGTTATAAACACTTATGGTTCATATCTCATGTCCATCTGTCATTCATATTTTTACACCTATCAATTTTCCCCAGTTGCTCATAGTTTTCGTAGTCTAGCCCTATATCCTCATGGAGTCATTGAATCCTTTGTATTTGATGTTCCATGTGCTAATGTTTATGATATATAAGATCCTCATATCAGATATGGGAAGGTGCTACATCAGATTGGAATAATGACATGTGATTCACATCATAATTGTGCAGTTATTCAGAGAATTGAGTGTGTAACAAATTGTCTTAATTTTTGTACTCTTTGAGAAGGAGTATACATAGATCTCTTTTCCATTTCAGATTGTGTTTTTAGATCAGGTTTTGTCAGTGGCAAGAAGCAATTCGATAATGCTCCTACTTCATCAGTTGATGAGATACCAAGAGTCTCTCATCTTTCTTCTTGCAGGTTCTACACTCTAGCACATGATCATGGAGTTCATGATCTCTTCATCAAGACTTTCATCCAGAAGTAGCTCATTCAGCTCATTCAAGTGAATATAAATATATGTTAAAGACGTATTATTTTAAAATTTTGTGCCTTGTCTTTTTTTGAGGGAGGACTTTCCCCATGTGGTTTTTCCTCTTTCCTCACTTTTCTGGACATCATAATTGTTAAAGGGTGACCATAGCCTTGTTGTTCGTCCCTATATACACCTATAATTTTGACATACCATCATAAAGTCAGAATTAAATGGAGGTGTTGGGATATTTTTTAACCCACTAATAACTTAGGATAAAATATTTAATCATTATTTGATTAAATTCTTACCCACTAGCTAATTAGTTGGCATCCACTTACACCTTAAAGTCAACACATACCATTTATACCCCAGGAATGTTTTATTTCAGATTCTGGGTTGATATTGACCACTTTATGAAATCCATAATTAGTAACTGCGTTTTCCTGTAGATTCTTCCTTATTATGCTTTTATCATTCTTTTCTGTGGATAAAGATACTAGGAAATTGGTATCTTTTGTTGCCAACCCATCCTTCATGATTTTCTCTCCATTTTCCAGGATTAACATGTTTTTACATCACTCTTGAAAACTCACTTATTATTTTTCTAATTTGTGAGATCCTTAACTAATTTGGGAGGTGATTTAGCCACCTATGGGGTTTTAACATATTTGGTAAGTTTACCTTTATGAGCTTTATGAGTTGTCTCTATACAAATCGATTTTTCCTATGAGGGATGTACTATTTATGTAAACTATTATTCATCATTAATTAATGGAAAGATACACTCCAATATTCATCTCTTCATTCATGTGATTCAGTCTCTTTTCTTCTCTCTATTTTTCCTATGTATGCTTTTGAGAATTATCTTAGTAGCAAGATCTATTTCCAATGCTTCTTCTTAGCATCTTTGATCATAGCATTGGAGCTAATATTTCTACATATTCTTGACTTTCTTCATTGAATTTGAACCTTCATCAATAGGATTTGAACCTTCATATTCTCCATCTCACTT
This sequence comes from Pseudotsuga menziesii, assembly GCA_001517045.1. Taxonomy (NCBI): domain Eukaryota; kingdom Viridiplantae; phylum Streptophyta; class Pinopsida; order Pinales; family Pinaceae; genus Pseudotsuga; species Pseudotsuga menziesii. The sequence continues at coordinate 24,913 of LPNX010278596.1, read as the reverse complement.
TGGCTTCTTCCCTTTCACTTTTTGCTTTTATTTTGACTTTGCATTCTTACTTCCTTGAAATACAAGAGCATGATATTTGCTTTTGGATATTTTAAGAGTCTCCATCTAAATTGATTTGTCTTGCTTTTTGTAAGTGAATCAATGAATGCACTCAAAGAAGGCATTTTTCAATTTGAAATAGCAAGTCTAGTAGCATGGAAAGTTGACACAAAAACTGAGTACTCATTACCCAATTTTGAAAGGATGGAAAGAATCAATTGATCTTCCTTTTTCTCAATCCCACATTGTTTGAGAAAAATAAGAAGTGGCTTGAACCTGGTGAAGAACCCTTCCATTGATTCGAAACTTCTTGGACTCGATGAGATTAACTCATTCTCCAATTGATGCGCTCTTATCGCATCTTGTATTCCAAAGAGAGACTCAAGTTTGGTCCACACTTGGTTTGGAGTGGTCAAACCATCAAGATGAAAAAGGAGATCCGGATAAATTGAGAGACAAAGCAATCCATAGGCATCATCCATTATGTTATAACATTTTTCTTTCTCAACAACAACATTTGGCTCATTCTCTAAATCCATAGAAACTCTGTAAAGACCCTTACTACACAATAGAATGTCAATATTGGCCTTACATTCATGATAGTTGAAGGGAGTCAGAATCATAGCTAAAGAAAAAACCATGCTTTGTTGTTGTTGCACTCCTAGAGATACTCTCTGCAATTTGCACAAAATAAACTTAGAAAAAATACTTTGTAAGCTCAATCAAGCTCTTCTTCAGAGAGGGATTGCATGCTTGATGTGCTCTGATGTAGAGTGATGATAGCTTAATCTCCTTAAACTATGATAGCATGTAGAACTTGATAACCTGAGATATTTCATACCATGTATAAATTCTAAAGCCTTGATGGATTAAATAATTTCATAAATAAGTTAAAGATCTAGGCACATAATTAACCTCAAAGAGAATTGTAGAGAATTAGCATAAAGCGAGAAGAAAAATAATGAACACACATAAAGAATGAATCTCTCATTAAAAAATGATCAATGAATGATATTATTACATAGGTAATATATCCTTATAAAGGAAAATAGAATTTCCAAAGGAGCAACTGAAGCTAGCTCATAAAGCAGGCTTACTAAAACTAGAAAAAACCCCTTAAGTGTATACAACACTTTCCAATCCAGTCAAGGAGGTCACCAAGGTATTTTTTAAGGATTCTAATATTATACTGAAGTATAGTATTCTAGGCAATTGTTTTGGATTGAAAAAAAATGTTTATAGATAGGTAGGTGAATATTAAATATGAAACATAAAATTAACACTAAAATGTGTAAATTTTGGAAAATATTATGATAAAAAACCATATTTTATGTAAATATAGGCGATAATTTCATAAATAAGCTAAAGATCTAGGCACATAATTAACCTCACAGAGAATTGTAGAGAATTAGCATAAAGAGAGAAGAAAAATAATGAACACACATAAAGAATGAATCTCTCATTAAAGAATGATCAATGAATGATATTATTACATAGGTAATACATCCTTATAAAGGAAAATAGAATTTCCAAAGGAGCAACTGAAGCTAGCTCATAAAGCAGGCTTACTAAAACTAGAAAAAACCCCTTAAGTGTATACAGCACTTTCCAATCCAGTCAAGGAGGTCACCAGGGTATTTTTTAAGGATTCTAATATTATACTTAAGTATAGTATTCTAGGCGATTGTTTTGGATTGAAAAAAAATGTTTATAGATAGGTAGGCGAATATTAAATATGAAACATAAAACTAACACTAAAATGTGTAAATTTTGACGAATATTATGATAAAAAAACCCATATTTTATGTAAATATAGGCGATAATTTCATAAATAAGCTAAAGATCTAGACACATAATTAACCTTACAGAGAATTGTAGAGAATTAGCATAAAGCGAGAAGAAAACTAATGAACACACATAAAGAATGAATCTCTCATTAAAGAATGGTCAATGAATGATATTATTACATAGGTAATACATCCTTATAAAGGAAAATAGAATTTCCAAAGGAGAAACTAAAGCTAGCTCATAAAGCAGGCTTACTAAAACTAGAAAAAACCCATTTAAGTGTATAAAGCACTTTCCAATCCAGTCAAGGAGGTCACCAGGGTATTTTTTAAGGATTCTAATATTATACTTAAGTATAGTATTCTAAGCAATTGTTTTGGATTGAAAAAAAATGTTTATAGATAGGTAGGTGAATATTAAATATGAAACATAAAATTAACACTAAAATGTGTAAATTTTGGCAAATATTATGATAAAAAAAACCATATTTTACGTAGATATAGGCGATATTAGGGACTAAAAATGATCAAATAGCGAATTTATTTTTGGAAAAAACTCAAAAAATAGCTAATTGGTGAAATTTCGCCCCTAAAAATTACCCTCGAGGTCATGAATTAGATAGGTGAGATAGAATAGCTAATGAGTGATGGAAAGTCAACTAAATCATGTCAAAAAGGAGAGAAAAAGATGGAGGATGAGTTGGGAAAAATATAGGTAGTTTCCATGTGACTAGCTTTTACCCTTTCCACTTTAAAACTGCAAAAAATAGTGTAAAAATGAGAAAGACAGGAAATGCATAGTTACTAATCTGGGCAATCAATAAATTTGGAAGAATCTTATCCAGAACTAGTATAGGGAACTCCCAGGTGTAAACATGGAAAGTGTTGATCATAATTGCAAGTGGACGCCAATTACCTACCCTAGAACCTAGGAAATTAATCATAAAGATTAAAAAAATATATCCTAAGTATGGAGATGAGTCTTTGAGTATTCTAACACCCCCTTATGACATAATAATTAATCATTTCTGATTAATTTCCTATGTTTTAGACTAGGTAGTTGGCCTCCACTTGCACCACTTGGTCAATACTTTCCATATTTACCCTAGGAGAGCCTTTATACTGATTTTGGATAGATTCTACCAAATTTTTTGACTGACTAGATTAGTAACTGTACCTTCCTCCCATTTATGCCTTTAGATAGCATTTTAATTTTTTTTAGTGGATAAGGTAAAGCTAGTTAACTAGGTGACTGGTATCTTTTGTGGCCAACTCATCCTCCATTATTTTCTCTCTAGATTCCATCATTAGCAAGCTTTTCCATCACTCATGCTTTAGCCAATTCGTGAGCTCTTGGACTGATAAGGAAAGTGCTTTAGTCACCTATGGGTTTTATCATATTTAGTAATCATGCTTTACGATCTAGCATGAGTTGTCTCCTTAGAAACTCGATTTTAACTCTCAAGGATGTATTATTTATGTACACTATTGTTGGCTAATAATAGATGGAAGATTCTCCAATAATTCTTCACTTCTCTTGTGTACAGTCTCATCATTCCTCTCTCTATTTTTCTTGTGCATGTTTGTGAGAAATATCTTGTAGCTAGATCTACATCCTGAATTTCTATATGATATCAGAGATTTGGGGGTCATTAATTAATCCTCCATTTAATATTTTCATGTTTATTTTGTAGGTACAACTTCAATATGGATTCGAGAGTATCAGTTCCTTTTCTTACTCCATTCAAAAGTTATTAAGAGTGGAAATTGAAGATGATTTCATCTCTAAAGAGACTAGGTCTCTATGAGATATCCATTGGAGCTAGTTAAGATCATTATGAATAGATAAATGAATGGATGAATGTCTATGATAAAAATTTTGGAGTTATATGCCTGGCTATTTTTCCAAGCATGCGCTACCTTATTGATTCTGTTGAATGCCCAAAGGATCTCTAGACAAAATTGAATAAATAGTTTGGTAAGCACAATGAGGATCTTTCTAGTCATTTTTTAGAGAGCACCTATCAACTCATGTGTTATTTCTCAATATTTATCGGCCTCTACAATATATGATGAATGTGTTCTATATGAAGAAGAAATTGCAGAGTCAACACCAGTTCGAATTGAAGAAAGTCTCATTGAAGTGGCTTCTTCTCTCATGGCTCTAAAAGTTCATGAGAATTATGATTTCTCATATTCACATGTATTTGATCCAGAAGAAGACATTCAAACCTCCATTGTTGAATAATAACTCTCCTTTCATCAATTATTCTCCTTTCTATCTTTAAATGTTGATTTTGAAGGTGAATTGCTAGTTTCTATAGATCTTGCACATGCTTCTCCTGAAGATGATTTGCAAGTTGTTGATATTTTGGATGTTCTAAAGGATTAATCAAACTGTAAGAGAGCTGTAAATGAAATCACTGATTCTGATATGATTCCTTCTACCTATTCCTACATATTGACTAGCACATTGTTTCACAATTCTACTAAAGATGGAGACACTACCAAAGTATTGGCACACCATGAACTCTTGTTCCTCACTTTTGGATATAATAGAACCTATTTTGGATCCAATTTCATATTAGATTTCATGTCCAAATATATTTTGGAACCTTTCTTCATCACTCTTGGAGTTGCTACAACTTTTTCTGGTTCAAAGTTCGAAGACAATTCAGATCTGCTTGGAGCTGATTTCACTTTACATGGTTCAAAGTTGTTGGCTCAAGAATCAAAAGTCTCATTTGTAATTGATATCAGTCTGATTTTCAATTCTATTAAGCAACCACTTCTACTCTTGCATCAGTGGATCTCAATTGTTCTACATGGTCCTGGTCTCCATCCTGCAACTGTCTATCTCCATGATCCAGTTGAGTAGATTTATCTTGTTCCCAATAAGAATATAACTCCAGACATTTGATCAAGCATCATCTTTCCTCAATTCTTTGGACAAATAAATTGTAAAGGGTGACCATAGCCTTGTTGTTGGTCCCTATATATATATTTCTTTGATATTTTTCATATATTTCACCATAAAGTCAAGCTTAAAGGGGAGTGTTAGAATACTCAAAACCCATCTCCATACTTAGGATATATTTTATTAATTTTCATGATTAATTTCCTAGGTTCTAGACTATGTAGTTGGCATCCACTTAAATTATGGTCAACAATTTCCATGTTTACATCCAGGAGTGACTTATACTGATTCTGGATAAGATTCTTCCAACTTTATTAACTTCCCAGATTAGTAACTGTGCATTTCCTACCTTTCTCAATTTTAAACATTTTTTGTAGCTTTAAAGTGGAAAGGGTAAAAGCTAGTCACATGGAAACTGTCTGTCTTTTTCTTTCCTTTTTGGCATGATTTAATTGACTTTCCATCACTCATTAGATATCCTATCTACAGCTTTAAAGTGGAAAGGGTAAAAGCTAGTCACATGGAAACTGCCTATATTTTGCCTAACTCATCCTCCATATTTTTCTTTCATTTTTGGCATGATTTAATTGACTTTCCATCACTCATTAGATATCCTATCTCACTTATCTAATTCATGACATCCTTGACAAGATTAGAAATTTCTTTATACACCTAAGGGTTTTTTCCTAGTTTTAATCAGCCTGCTTTATGAGCTAGCTTGAGTTGCTCCTTTGGAAATTCTATTTTCCTTTATAAATATGTATTAACCATGTAATAAATCATTCATTAATCATTCTTTAATGAGAGTTTCATTATTAATGTGTGATTCTTCTCATCTCTTTATGTTAATTCTTTGCAATTCTCTATGAGGTTAATTGTGTGCCTAGATTCTTAGCTTATTTATGAAATTCTTTAAGCCATCAAGGATTTAGAATTCTACACTTCTCTAAAACTACTTGAGGAAATACAATGCTAATATGCTCATCCTATCCTCTAGCTTATCTGACCTGCAACACTTCACACAAACTTGCAAAAGAGAGTTAAAAGTATCGGTGTTAATGTTAGAGTTTGCACTTTAATTCTTTTATGTTAGATTTCTAATCTAATCCAACAGTATCACTACAATATATACATGCACAACATAAAAGGGACACAACTTTTATCCTGGAAAAACCCTCTCTCGAGAAAAATCCAACAACTTCTTCTGTATAGATTTGTCACTAAGTACAATGTCAAACCAAGAGATAAGATATCCTTCACAACTTCTTCTTCTCTTCTACCCCAATGAACTTGTATTTTGTTTCCTTGAAGCAAACTTGCTTGAGCTTGTTGTGTGTCCAAATAAGAGAAGGCACCTCTCTATTTATACTCTTCAAGCGGGTGAACTAAAACCTCAACAGGGCCAACTTTCTAACCTAACTGGGACAAATTCCTCTTGGGAGACTTAAAAATACATTTTACAATAATTATTTTAAAGACTATTGCCCCGAATTACAATGTAGGTTTTACCTCGATATTATTACATGACTGAGTACAACAATGACATCTCCGAATGGAGGAAAAACATCTTTGAAAGGAGGTACAATAATAATAATAATAATAATAATATATAAGAATATATTCTGAAGTTACATTTTCAAAAACACACTCTCTTAACAAGGAAGATATTCTTCTAACACGGTCATCACCACAACTGGACACAATATATGTACATGATCATCACCATTGTGACAACTTTCATCTCGTTGACCATTGACGAGTGACATCTCTTGAATCTATACATCATAAGAAGTTCTACAGAACCAACCCTTTTTCAAGCTAGATGTAGGCCTAGATCCCATCTAGGAATTCATCATCTCTACAAGCAAGCCATCGAGTAGGTACATCCATTGACAACATATTACATTGTTAGAGTGATCACTTGTGTCTCCTACTGTCATATCATTGTATCTAGATCATCTCATCATCTCATGTGGATATTAGCTCGTATGCCTACATTACGTCCCTCAACAACCTATGTATTTCACCCAGTGGAGAGAATCCTAGGAGCATATGTGTGTTTCACCATGTGGAGAGAAACCCAGGTGCCTATATCATGTCCCTTGGACAACCTATGTCTTCCACCCAGCGGAGATAAGCCCAAGAACATCTATGTCTTCTACCCAGTGGAGAGTATCCTAGATGTATTACGTCCCTTGGTCAAATTGTGTCTTCTACCCAGTGGAAATCAACCCAAGAGTGTCTTCATATTCCACCTAGTGGAGAGCATCTAAGATGCATTAAAACCCTTGGACCACCTGCGTCTTCTTGACATGTGGAGAGAAACCTGGGAGCATCTGCGTCTTCCACCCAGTGGAGAGAATCCTAGACCTCCTGTGTCTTCTTTACATATAGAGAGAAAACCATGTGCACTTGCATATTCTGTACATGCCTCATCACTCCCTCTTTCGAAGAACATCGATCTGGATAACTCCAAGCTTCTACCTGAAGTAATCAAAATTCACTCTTTCTATAGGCTTGGTCAACACATCGACTGTATGATCATCTATTGCCACATTGGAGCTTCATTTCTCCTCTCTTAACCATATCTCAAATATAGTGATACTTGATCTCAATATGCTTCGACTTGTCCTAGAATACTAGATTCTCAAACAACTTCACACAACTCTAGCTGTCATAAAAGATACAATTCGCCTCTAACTCGATATCAAACAAATATGATAGTAGCTTCTGAATCCATACTTCCTCACAACTAGTTGAACACTCTACAATATACTCTGCTTCGGTTGTACTCAGTTCCACGCTCGACTGCTTCCTACTAAACCAAGAGATCATACTGGATCCCAATTGAAGCAACATCTTGAAGTTCTCTTCCTATATGTGGCCTTTCCTACCCAATTTGAATCAACATAACCATGCAGGTTAATCTTCTGATCTATTGCATACTTGAGCCCAACTCTATTGTACCCTCCAAGTACCTCAATACATGCTTTGTAGAAACTAGGTGTGAATGTCTCGGATATGTCAGAAACTAGGTCAATGTGTTTAAAGCAAAGCATATGTCTAGCCTCTTGTTACTCAAGTACTTTAGTAAACCAATCAATTGTCTAGATCTCGTAGCATCAACGGTATATGAAAAAGCATCACACAACAACTCCAAGTTTGATTCCACGGGTGTGGCTATGGCCTTGCAGTCCATCATTATGAACCTCTTCAAAATATTTACTGCATACTTTCCTTGACTAAGGAATATCCCATCTGAACTATGCCACACCTCAAGACCTAAAAAGTAGTGCATCATTCCCAGGTCCTTCATCTCAAACTCTATGACAAACCTTCTCTTTGTTTCTGCAATGATCTCATCCTCACCTGTTATGAATAGGTCATCTACATATAGAAACAATATCATTGGTCTTCCACCTTCAACTTTGAAGCAGAGATTGGAATCTTCTTTACTCTTGGAAAATCCTAACCTCATCAGAAAACTGTCCATCCTACCATACCACATCATGGGTGCCTGCTTCAAACCATAAAAGGCCTTCTTTAACTTGCACACATGAGTCTGTTTGTCATGTGTCTCAATTCCCAATGGCTTCTCCATGTACACTTCCTCTTCAACTACACTGTTCAAGAAATTTGTATGAACATCCATCTGGTGTATATTACATTTCATTACTACTGCTAGAGCATGTACAAATCTGATGGAAGTGTATTTTGATACGAGAACAAATGTCTCATCATAATCTATGTCCCTTTCTGGGAGAAGCCACGTGTTACAAATCTTGTCTTGTATTTTCCAATGCTATCATTTGCAACATGCTTGATCTTGTAGATCCACTTGGAAGACATTGTATAATTTCCTACTAGTCTCGGTACCACCTCCTAGACATCATTCTTCATGATTGATTGGTATTCTTCAACCATGGCACCCTTCCATCCTTTAATTTCTACTGCTTCCTCGTAGTTGGAAGGTTCTTCATCAATGATGTCACATAGTATTGCTACATAGTTGGATTATGGTCTTGGTCTCTTTCTTTCATAGAGAGTCTATTCTGGAGCACCATACTTCTCTTCATCTTGGATAGCTTCACGTGCCCATGCTGGTATTCTCTTGTAAGAGTTTTGTTGCCTGCCGATGTGCACACTGTCAACAAAAATATTTCGATTAGTTGTCTCCCAAGGAGAGAGAGGTGTGGCCTTAGGGGGGAGAAAAGAGTCGGGTGTTGTCACTCGATCTCGACTCCTCCATTTAGGCAAACTCCTAATGAAGCCAAGTGGTGTAGTCCCTGTTAGTGCCAGAAATTGTTCCAGACTACAAGAAGAACAAGCCAACACAATCTCTAAAATAAAATAACGTAAAATTGTCTTTTGTATTGTTTTTGGTCTGAATTTTTCATAAGCAAGAGGGTAACATAAAACAAACTAAAACAGGTACTAAAACATATCAAAATCAGAGACTAAGATGAGCCATATATAACAAATAAACTAGAACACACAGAGAAAGCTACCTGAGTTTCACCCACAACCTACAAGCACTTCATGAATAAGACATTAGACAGGAAATGAAATTTCACATTGAGTGATTTAACAAATCATAAATGAAACCAGCAAATGAAAATAATATGGGCTTATCAGTGATATATATCATAATCAATCATGAAAATTACATAAGAGTTTGGATCTTAGCTTGACATAATAGCATTTGAGCCTCCCCTTGCAAAAAACTCAAACCCCCCTACTATTTCATTCCTTTCTTTTATACTTGTTACATCTCAAAAACATTTGCTTAATTTCCTAACTAACTTTAGGTCAAGTCCTCGAACTGCAAAAAACAGTTACTTAACTATATAACTAAATTCTAGACCCAACTCTCGAAACTACTACAAAATGATTGCTTTACAAAATATACTATTAATCTTTTACAAAAATTGACTAAATGACAACTGTCAGAAATGATCTTTTAAATATATTTGGCTGCTTCAGACAGAAGTGCTATTCCTTCTAGAGCCTGTGATTTTCTTCTGGTTCTTTGCTGCTCAACTTCTAAGTCTTCGACCCTCGTTGACAGTTCTTGATTGCTAAGTTAAATCTTGGATTTTCTGATTTAATTCTTCAAATTTGCTTTGTGTCTGCCTCTTCCTTTTTAATGCTTCTTTTGAAACCACAATCAACTCCTGATAATGGGTGTTAATATCTTCAAGATCTTCTCTTAACCTCCTGTTTTCCATGACCAAACCTTCATTTGTTTCATTCAGAAAATAAATTTGATGCTTGTACTATTTAACTGTCTTCTGAATATTTTCATTCTCTGAGACTATGAACTTTCCTTCTTGGAATGAAGAAAATTCCTCAGATAACCAAGGGATATTTAATTTCCTGAAAATTTCCTCATCATCTTCTTCATGCTACTCTGTTTCTGCTACAGGCACCTTTTTAGATTTATCTTCTTTAAAACTGAAATCTTTGGACTGTTCTTTAACTGTAGAAGGCTTCTCAATCATTGAATCTTCTCTTTTATTATCTACTTGCTCAGACAGGTCTTCATATTCTTTTAAATTTTCTTGAGATGAAGAATCTGAATCTATCATAGTAATCTTCTCCTTAGCCAATTTTGGATTCAAAAGATTTTTCATATTCAGTCTTAACTTGTTCTTTGGTCTTGTTTTAGGTCTCCAATTTGACTCACCTATCATAGCATAAGACTTGCCACGAAACTTTGGACTTGAAATCAATACACCTTCACTTTTTACTTCAACCCTTGAATTTCCTTTAGTTTTTGTACTGAGGTTCTGTATGTTCTCCACTTCAATCTTGGCTGGGACAGAAACATCTGCCATGTCTTCTTGTATATCATTGACATTATGATCAAGTTCAACTGATTTGTTTTCTTCTTTTTGTTCTAAAACTGCTACATGTACCTCTTCCACATCTTCAGAAATTTCCAACTGGTTATCTCCATCAATATTCTTTTTCCTTCCACCTACAAGCTCTTCAAGTTTCTGAACTAAAGACTCCACTTGAGTAGTCTCTTTTACTGCTTCAATAATGACCTCCTTCTTCAATTTTTTAACTACGCTGTGTGATTTTTTCATCTGTCTCTTTTTTTACTAGTCCTCCTTTTCGCTCTGAAACCCTGACCAGAACAAAAAGTAATCCCAAGTCTTACCTTTTCTCTAAAGAACAGTAGTAATAATCAACTTAATCAATGCACGGTGGAAGATAGATTGTTTAGTATGATATTCATATCCCCTTACCCTACTTGACATCTTCTGTGGGCTTTTTAGGAAGAAAAAGGGGAGATTCATCTTCGACTCCTGACTTAGATGTTGTAGAAATCTGATGTGATACTTAAAAACAGAAGCAAATCTACCTTCACAAGTTATATAGCTCTTTACAATCTTAATAGGCTCCCTCCATTCAGGATTGAAATTATATATATGCATACCCTTTCCCCAATCTACTACAACATCAGGCAATAGGAAATACTCTGAATTAAAGGTAAATGGCACCTTCTTAAACCAAAATTCACCCTCATCTGCAATTGTTGTTGCTTCAGCTATCAGCTCTCTTGTTAATTCAATTTTAAGGGTATTGAACAGAACTGTATCCTTCTCTAACCCTTGGGAAAATTTATATGATACTTGAAAATGATAACCATCGATTCTTTCGAAGTAATTATACCAGCCAACTTTCTGGAATAATTTTGCACATCCTGGAAAACTTTTAGCCCAGGCCATATCAGAAGGCTCGACCCTGTTGGTCTTGCCACTCCTCTTCATTTTTCTATATTAAACCCTAACTATATCTTTCCTTCAGAAAATAGTTAAACTATATCGAAAGTATCTCACTGTCTCCATAATGATTTGTAATGTTGGAAATACACTCTCCTGTCCTCATTCACATCAGACAATTCTCCACAGTTCTATCTTCGACAACCACGATTTCACCCAAGTTATTTAATGATTTTGTCAAACTTATAAAAACAAAAGGTGAACCCACGATGTTCTCAGCGTATCACATGCCCATTAAATTCACCACCGTCTTTGAACAAACTTCATGGATGCGCCATCATAAATACTTAAGCAATTCCAATCTTTGAGACTTAAGATAATTGCGATTTACCTACATAATCCTTACCATATAGCCCACACTTGTCATAATGATTATAAGGTTTTTACACGTATCATTCTATTTTTACACATGTAAAAACTCCATCCGATTTGCGATTTTGAACACCAACGAGCTGATATTATAATTTTTAAAGTGCCCCGATTTTCTTGTAGTGCTCTAGTTCATGGTCCCTCGCCTTTGCGCTACAGGAATCTGTCTGACATACATTTTTGAAAAATGGCTCCAAAACCAAGGGTTAAGCAATATAATTCGACTTAGATCATACCTTATGACTGATTTTTCTGACTTTTCAGAAAAATATACAGCTAATAAACCCATTAAAACTATAAAATCAACAAAATAAAGTAAATTCTAAAAAGAAATGACATGAAATCAAGATAAAAATATGTTTATGATTCTAATACCCCAAAACCAAACTCAAAATTAAAAGAAACATGAAAAACAATGCTTTAAAAAAAACATGTAATCTAGAAACAAAAACTAGCTATAACATCTGGCTCCTGCTGCGGGATGAAGTCCTCCTTGTGATGCTTCAAGAACTTGTAGACTAGTTCCTTCTATCATTAAAATGAACCTATCTGCTACTCTGCAAAACATCCATTGGGCTATGGAGTCTTTATTCTATCACTGTCACACCGGTATATACAATGAAATGACAAGTTTCTTACCTTCAATAGCTGTAAAAGTGTTTGAGGAACCATCCATTTACTGGATTGGGTAATTCCTCACCTTCCAAGTTCTGCAATATGAAGGTATTGTTCTCTTGGATCTTCAGAACTATGAAAGGACCAAACCACAAATTATCAAATTTACCATGCTTACCTTTCTATTCCTTTCTAACATCCCACCTCCGTACCATATCTCCATAAGAAAAAGTATTCTCGTTTATCCTC
>LPNX010278578.1:0-14689 GCA_001517045.1 Pseudotsuga menziesii | reverse complement strand
TGAAAAATGACAAAATACGATATGGAAAAACTCTATGAATGCTCATTTAGCATTCTTAAATGTATTGTAAATCTAATATAATTGTCCAATAAATTGCAAGAGTACATCAGAGACTAGAGATAAAAAGGGAACAAACAACATAAGCAAATGAAGATACGTTTCTGAGCAGTAACAGTGGAACTGATCTGGAAAGTGAGGCCTACAATGGTTGTTCCTGTGTTGTGGAATAAAGGAGGCTAAACACATTTGTTTGTGATCATTTCATTTCTCCTACACAAAGCAAAGCTAAACCCACCTTTAGGAGGAAGTTTGAGTGTAATATTCGCCATGGATTCACAAATGGAAGCAAAAGCCTTGTAAAAAAGTCACGATCCACCATGAAAATAGTAAATTAATAGCATGCATGAAACATGTAAAATAGAACATGGTAAAATGTATATGTAAGATTTGTACAGAGCATAAAGAAAAAAGGAATAACAATTGACAGTGTAAATAATCAACTGTATGAATTGAAAGGAATTAAGGCTTGTATGTTTGGATTTTGAGTGAGACAATTTATGGAAATTCCAAGTGTTCTTGTGGCTACAAAATGCAAGGTCTATTAAATGATGGCACATGAAAAGCATGAACATTTTATGAGATTAGTAATTTTAAAGTATGTTCCTTACCATGGTTCACGTGTCACTTGTAACAAGTCTCCAAGAGCATCCTTTTATTCCACCCCTTGGACATAAACTTAAATGTGTAACAATGATTCTATGATGAACTTTATACTTTTGGGAAATGGTCATAAGACCAAACACACGTTGATTTGAAGCATGATTGAGAACATTTAGACTTTTGTTTTAAAACAATTAGAAGAAGTTGTTTTTTTACAATTAGATATTGGTTTTGTTTTGTATTCTAAGCTGATATATTTAAAAATAATTTTAAGTAGCTAATTTTTAAATATATTTTACAATAATAGTATTGTAACCAGAAAAGATTAGTAGAAAAGTGTACATTTGACAAAGTGAAAGATGATTTGTATATATTTCAACTTTGTGACTTTCAAATACAAAGCTGATAAGTTACTTGGTGAATTGGGACCTTCCTTATATTCAGAAAGTAAGCATTTACAAAAGTCTAGGACTCTTAGGCAAATTAATATATGAAGCAAAAGTGACCCTTTGTTAGTTTTTCATATATTAAGCTAGCATTATGATCTTAGGATCTTTTCACTGAGAGAATAAAAAGTACATCAATAAAACATAAGCACATCACAAGAGACAAGAGACACAAAGAGTTTTCCTCGGGGAAACCATAAAGGAGAAAACCCCGCAACTTCCTCTAAGATAGAATCAACACCAAAACAGTAAGAGATCTCCCAAAACAGCAGTAGCCTTCTGTCTTCTGTCAAGCCAAAGTATTTCCTTCTCCAAAGGTGCGCCACACTTGAGAGAGCAAGTGATGTACTTCACAAGTGATAAATAGAGAGACTCTCACTCTCTATTTATATTAGTCCGTTCACTTGAATTACCATTTCACACAAAGGCTCGACCTAATAATTACTACTCGAGCCTACACCTTAATTAGTGTATAATAACTCAAGTGCCCCGAAACTGTGGGGACTTACCTAATGACTTGATATGACTTATTTACATTATTAATCCTCCCGATCGGAACATCGGGGCATGACCACATGACTCAAATACATAATAGAAACATCCCGGAATAAACATCGGGTTACAATACATGAGATACATAGAAGAATACATTCCGAAGTTACATATACATCAACACTCCCTCTTAACTAGGAAGGTATTCTTTCGACACAATTTTCAGCACTGGTCTTGTTCTCTGTATCAGCTAGATCATCTTGTCTTCAAGTCATCTTTGTCTTCAAGTCATCTTCATCTTCAAGTCATATTCGTATTCAAGTCATCATCGGATCTGGATCATCTCTTGATCTGGATCATCATCACTGGAATGGATCTGGATCATCTCTCAATCTGGATCACTACTGCTGGATCATCATTACTGGATCAGGATCATCACTCTATCTAGATCAACACTGGTGTTATCTCATGATTCTTCTCGTCATAGGAAGTTCTACAGAGCCATTCCTTTTTCATACTGGATGTATCATCTCAGAGCTAGTCCTCTTCCAAACTAGATGAGGCATCTACACCGAGCTGGTCCTTTTTCATACTAGATGTGGCAACTACTTAGATTTAGTCCTTTTTCATACTAGATGAGTCTTCCCAGAGCTAGTCCTTTTTCATACTAGATGAGGCAACTACTCAGAGCTAGTCCTTTTTCATACTAGATGAGTCTTCCTAGAGCTAGTCTTTTTTCATACTAGATGAGGCAACTACTCAGAGCTAGTCCTTTTTCATACTAGATGAGTCTTCCCAAAGCTAGTCCTTTTTCATACTAGATGAGGCAACTACTCAGAGCTAGTCCTTTTTCATACTAGATGAGTCTTCCCAGAGCTAGTCCTTTTTCATACTAGATGAGGAAACTACTAATAGCTAGTCCTTTTTCATACTAGATGAGTCTTCCCAGAGCTAGTCCTTTTTCATACTAGATGAGGCATCACAGAGCTGGTCTTTTTTCATACCAGATGAGGCATCACAGAGCTGGTCCTTTTTCATACCAGATGAGGCATCTACTTCAGAGCTAGTTCTTTTTCAAACTAGACGAGTCTTTAGAGAGCCAGCCCTTTTTCATGTTGGGTGTGGCATCCTGACAATGGAAGGAACCAATCCTCTCACCATGTCACTTCCCTTACATTCGACCATGGAAGGGACCAATATTCTCACCATGTCGAAATGGCACTGCACTTATATCCGACCTGCTCATCAAAATGGCCAACACTCACATCTAACATGGAAGGAACTTAATCCTTTAGCCATGAACAGAATGGTTCAGCCCTTACATCTGATCAAGTGGGAACACATCCCTCTATCACATCAGAATGGCTACACAGTCCTGCACTGAATGATCCTGGTAACTGACCAGGTGCCTCCATTCCTAGAATGGCAATTGCCCTTACATCTGTCCTGCTTGACAGAATGGCATAGCCCTTATATCTGACCTACTCATCAGAATGGCTTTGGATCTCAGTACTCATATCAGACATGGAAGGAACCAATCCTCTCACCATGACGGAATGTCTCATCCCTTACATCTGACCATGGAAGGAACCAATCCTCTCACCATGTCAGAATGGCTCTGGATCTCATCACTGTCGCTGGGAGGAAGCCTCGATCTGGAGAACACCAAGTCTCTCTCTGAAGTACTCAAACTTCAGCCTAGCCAATGGCTTCGTTAATACATCAGCTATCTGTTCCTCCATCACAACATACAGGAGCTTCACTGCTCCTCTCTGCACCATATCCCTGATATAGTGATATTTGATCTCATTATGCTTCGACCTGTCATGGAACACTGGATTCTCTGACAACTTCATGCAACTCTGGTTGTCACAGTGTATATAAGTGTTGGGACACGCACCCCAATTATCCCTAAGATGAATAAGTTCGCGAGCTCTGACTCAAAATAGTCTTAGGGGTGTCGGGGTTGAGTGAAAATATTGTATTGTAAGAAACCCATGGTTTATGACCAGGGTTAGGGTTGGGGTGCCCATGGTTTAGTCCCATGTTTTGTAAAACAGTGCGCTGTATAAATAAGCACTTGTGTAATGTAGAAAGGCTAGGTTTTGTTTTGTAAGAAAGATTAAGGCGAAGTAAGACTGTTTTGTAAGGAAAGGTTAAGTCCCAGCTGTGTGTGTGGACGACCTCTGCAGCGGTGTGTGCAGAGGGTTTTGTAAGAAAGATTGAGGAAAGACCTGCAGCTGAGTGCGCAGGGGCCTACAGCTGTGTGCGCTGCTTTGGAAGACTGAAGGGATCTGCAGCTAAGTGCGCAGATCAAACTGTGGTTTTGTAGCAAGTTGAATAAAACACAGTTTGTGGACGTAGCCCCTATACTGGGGGTGAACCACGTTATATCTAGTGTCATGGTTTCTTGTGTTGTTCTATTCTAAATTTCTTTGCGCATTAATAATATATATACATCTCATAATTAGATCACTGCTTGTATTAAGCTTGGCTGTGAATTCCCTTTAGTGGGTTGAGCAAGTTACGATTGTTATTTATCTGCGAAGTTGTATGTGAATGAATGGTAAAGATTGATGAGTATTGATTAATAAGATTATAAAAGGCCAAGGTACAGTAATCCCCCTCTTTGCTTGCAGAAACCTGATTCTGCGGCACCCCATAGCTGTTTCGGGTGAGACTGCAACCTGCGCGCGGGTTGTTACCGAAAGGGCCAATGCTGTGGGTCGTTTGTTGGCACGACGTGAAAAGATTAACCCTCGGTCTGCCCTATTGCCCAAAAAATTGGTTCCGTTGCCGGTTGAACTCAGTACCTGCTCAAGAGGGGTTTACATTGTACCTCAAGGGCTATGTTCTGGAGGCCCTTTGTGAAGGAAATCGGTGATTGGTTCACTGAGACTTGTCTGAAATTCGCGCAGCAAGAGAATACGAATCCGCGTCGAAGCACAAGTGACTTTTTACAAAGGTATGTTTTTTGTGATGCTTATGAAATTTTCTTTGGTCGTATCCACATAGAATTGCACCAGTGGTTGTCTAGGTTAACAGAGAAGAGAACGAATTTCTAAGTTCAACGGATCCCTGCGTGGACCCCCGCGAGGGTCAATCGTGTGCAATACGTGAACACCGAGGTATCTCGCGCTGTTGACTTCTGGACGACTCGAACGTTGGAAGCTTTTGTGACAGAGTTTGCTATTGACACCAGTACATCTTTCAGCGAAGCTAAAAGGCCTTTTTTCAAAGTCCCCCGTGGTAAGTTTTTAAATTCCTTAAGTTTACAGATTAAAATACTATTGATTGAAAAGGGTATATTATTCTTTGAATCAGACTGTTAGTTTAGTGGTACTAACATATGTTTGCAAGTGACACTCCCCACGACGAGCAAAGTGGGTTGCTGCGCAACGGGAAAAGGTATAAGCGAGATTTTGACTCCTCTCCCTTAGGTCAGGCTACCATGTCCACCCCTGTAAACCCTGAAGAATCAGAATCCGACGGAAACCATTTAGTAGGGAACTCCCCGGTTACCCCACACCGCCGCTCCGCCACACCTGAAATTCCATCACAGTCTGAGAGTCAACCAAGCCCGAGTATTCCCGCCATAGGCCAGTCTACCCCTGTAAATTCCGGCCCCTCGATGTCCTGCCCCCCTCCCATTCCCCCCAGAAACGCATGGCCCACCTCGTCGACGACATTAAACTCCCCATCTTCAAGGGCACGGGATCAGAGGACCCAGAACAGTTCTGGTTTCTCTGCGAAGCAGTATGGAATGCAAAGAAAATTACAGATCAGGATGTGCGAGCCGCGCAGCTCATTACTTGCTTTCGGGACCGGGCTCTGACATGGTTCATGAAATTTTCTAGTACGTAGAGCCCCACATTAGATGAAATCAAGGCAGCCATAATCAAAGAATTTAAAAAGCCCAAATCAGAGTCGCAGAGCATCACTGAACTAAAGGAGATTCAACAGCGACACAGCGAATCAGTGTGGGACTTTGATCAGCGATTCAAAGTTCTACTGGACCAAGTCAGTTTCACTATCAGTCCTGCGCAGCACAAGGAATGGTTCATCGCCGCATTATTGCCGCATATCAGAACCCCGCTCATGCAACAGAAGATTTCCGACCAGCAAGAGGCTCTGGAAATCGCAATGAAGCTAGAAACCGCCCCTGTAGGGGATGACTTGGGTATTGCTCAAATCCAAGCGCAGCTAGCCGCGATGGCCCTAGAACTTCGCGAGATGAAAAAGGGCAAACAAGAGCATGACGAGGTTTGGTGTACGCAATGTCGCACCGAAGGTCATGACAAGGAACGGTGTCCTCTGATAAATAAGTACCTGCAGACAGGCGCGCTGAACCCCTTTCCCCCCCAATCTCTCTACTGTGAGCTCTGCAGAATGACCGGTCAGCACCGCCCTGAGAACTGTCACCTGCTGCAAAGATATGGACAAGGACCTAAGAACCCCTACTGTAATTTTTGTAAATCTTTCGGTCATAATGAGGATGAGTGCCGCACCTATGATGCCTACCGGGTGCACACTGAAGGTCCAAGTAATGATAGCTATGGTTACCAGGGGGGTGCCTATGGACGAGGTACTTCGGGAGGCTGGGGTGGTATGGCCGGAAGAGGCCGGAGCCAGTTTGTGTGTTACAATTGTAACCAAGCTGGACATTTGGCTCGTGAATGTCGGAACCCCACTACGACGTGTCGGTATTGCCGCGCGGTAGATCATGTGATTGAGCAGTGTCCCCAGTTGATCGCTAAGATTCAGGCACGGCAGAATACCCCTACTCAAAAGCTCCAGATTATTTCTATTGAACCCCGCCCTGCTGCGGCCATCAATGTCGTTACAAGAAGTGGAGTTACAACACACATCCAGCATATGTCGAACCGACCCGCCGAAGCCCTGGTTCATAAGGCTCTTGAGAAGGTCCCTGCATTTGATATCATCCACGAAAAAGAGACATTCATGGCAGCCAAGAAAGATTTTGCTGGCCCTGGCTCAACCAGCGCACCTGCGCAGCCTCAGTCGCTGCCATGTGAAGCTTCGCTGGATAAAGTAAGTATATTGTCTACATTTTTACACAGTTGCCTCAAACTCTTAAGGAATCCGGATGCTCTAAATGAGCTGCAGAACATCATCGCTTCCTGCAAATCTCTGCAAAACTGTGATCAGGACAAAAATGTTCACCGAGTCAGCAGGGAAATGCGATGGAATGCTCAGATAGGGGCATATGATATGACCGATGTTATTCTAGACTTAGGGTCTGATGTAAATGTTTTGACCAAGAAAACCTGGGAACAAATGGGGAAACCCACCCTGGCCTAGTCCGCTATACAGTTGAGGCTAGCCAACCAGCAAAATATTGTACCTTTGGGAAGATTCCTGGATCTCCAAATCGATATTGACGGAGTCAGCACCTTCACGGATTTCGAAGTAATCGAGATCATGGACGACGACAATCCTTACCCAGCCTTGTTAGGACTTGAATGGGATATGGAAAATGCCGCAGTCATCAACCTAAAGAAGCGACAGATGGTCTTTGAAGGGAAAGATTTCAGGGTCATCCTGCCTTTAGATCCGTCCCAAGGGGAAAGGTACACAGAACCACTTCGACATCAGGGTCAAGCTGATGCAGAACCCATCACCACTATCTCTGCACAGGAAGAAGGCTATACGGATCTTCCGGCCGCAGGGTGGGAGTCTGGTAGTTCCTGTATGACGGACTCCAAAGATGAGTTAGAAGGTCGGCCAAACCGATTATTTGAGCTCCATGGGTGCGGCAATCTCTGTCCTACCAAGTCTCTCAGATGGTTCGGTGCACAACCCAGACATATACTTGTGTATGATGGTTTGACAGATCCTGAACCATTTATTGCACAATTCTCGGATCAGATACCTGACCTACAGAAAATGGAGGCCTTGGAGTCAGTCTTCAGAGCCACAGCAATTAGATGGTGGACGAGCCATAAGAAGCAGATTCCTACCTGGGAAACATGTCTGAAGCTACTGCGTTTAAGGTTCCGGGACCCGTTGGAGGAGGTACGCAGCAGGTTTGATGGAAAAACTTGCCCCCAGGACCACTTAGGCCAGTGCTACGAGGCATGGAAGTACGTACCCCAGGATGAGTGGGTACATAGATTTGTACATACGCTGGGACCACTAGCGAAGAACTGGTACGCGGAGGCTGAACTTCGCCAAGATACTATAAGTTGGGATTATCTTGTTCATAGTTTTATCAATACTTTCTCCACTAAGGATGTCTGCCCATCCCTAGATGTGGCTATAAGGATCATCCATACTAAGATAGTTAGCGAACAAGAAGTGTAAGAACACCGTCCTGATTGGGCCACAGAAGAAGCCCTCACTGTCGAATGTTATAACTTCACAGTCAATGAAGAGGAGGACCCGCGCCGTCTTGATATCCCTGAGTCCGAAGGACACTGCAACGTGCACGGACCAGCAATCGAAGTTACTGAAGTGACGCAGCCCTTAAAGACGCGCACAGTTAACATTGGATCCGATGCACAACCCAAGCTTGCTACCATTGGCGACTATTGGGATGACGAAATGGTCAGCAAGGTAACCCAACTCCTCCATGAATATCAAGATCTTTTTCCGACAAAGTTTTCAGAAATGAAAGGAATCCTGGGAGATATCGGTGTAATGAAGATCCCCCTGAAACCTGATGCGAAGCCTGTGAAGCGGCGTCCCTATAGATTGAACCCAAAATACAAGGAAAAGGTTAAGCTAGAGTTGGATAAGATGCTTGCTGCAGGAATAATCGAACTTGTTGAGGAATCTGAGTGGGTCAGCCCTATGGTCGTCTAGGAGAAGAAGACTAAGGGTGAAATCCGAATCTGTGTCGATCTCAGGAAACTCAATGATGCCTGTTTACACGACCCCTTTCCCACCCCCTTTACAGATGAAGTCCTCGACAATGTCGGAGGTCAAGAAGTGTACTCTTTTACTGATGGTTTTTCGGGCTACCATCAGATATGAATTGCTCCAGAGGACCGACATAAGACAACTTTTGCCACCGAGATGGGATCCTTCCAGTATATGGTCATGCCCTTTGGGTTGAAGAATGCACCTGCTGTATTTTCTCGCGTAGTCATCTCCGCGTTTAAAGAATACATACATAAATTCTTAGAAGTCTACTTTGATGACTGGACTATTTTTGGCCTCGTGAAAAACCATATAACCAGTTTGCGACTTATGTTGGACAAATGCAGATAGCACCAAATTTCCTTGAATTTAAAAAAATGCATCTTTTGTGCACCCTTTGGCATTCTACTTGGTCACGTGGTCTGTAAGCAGGGATGGATGATGGACCCTGCGAAGATCGCCATTATTGTAAACTTGCCACCCCTAAAATCCGTCAAACAACTTTGCACGGTGCTTGGTCACACCGGTTACTACAGGAAATTTATCCAAGGATATGCCAAGGTTACCGCCCCGATGGAAAGGCAGCTGAAGAAAGATACTAAGCTTGAATGGACACCAGAATGCCAAGCAAGCCTCGACATTCTGAAGGAAAAAATGGTCACCGCTCCAATCCTAGTATTCCCGGACTGGAACAAGGAGTTTCATGTGCATGTCGATGCCTCCTCCATTGCTCTAGGTGCTGTGCTCGCTCAGCCAGGCGCAGGTAATATCGATCACCCTATTTCTTTTGCCAGCAGAAAGTTGTCTACCGCAGAGACAAATTATACCACAACAGAACGCGAAGGTCTTCCTATGGTATATGCATTACAAAAATTTCGACATTATCTGCTAGGATCCCACTTTAAGATGTTTACTGAACATTCTGCTTTGAAGTACTTGGTTAACAAACCTGTGCTAGGTGGAAGAATATGCAGATGGTTAATTCTGTTTCAAGAATATGATTTTGAGATCATTGTTAAGCCTGGTAGACTTAACGTAGGACCTGACCACTTGTCGAGGCTCGAGTCAGGCGATGAACCTACCAATTTGGACGAAGGTCTCCTCGATGCACAGTTGTTCGCCATCCAGATAGTTGATGAATATTTCCAGGATATTGCTCAGTATTTGTCTATTGGTGTCCCCCCGCCCCCAGGAATGACCACGCAGCAAAAGAAACAATTGGTGGTTCGAGCCGCGGACTTCACTCTAATAGCAGGACAGTTGTATAAAATGGGACCAGATGAGATACTGCGCAGATGTGTTTTGGAACACGAAAAACCTCTCATATTGGCCGAAGCACATGCTGGCCCCGCAAGAGGCCACTATGCAGGTAAAGCCACAGTGCAGAAGATTTTGACAGCTGGCTTATGGTGGCCTACACTTCACAAAGATGCCAGAGAATATTGCTACAGCTGCGACATCTGTCAGCGGACCGGTAAACCATCTAGGAGGGATGAAATTCCCCTAGCTCCGCAAGTAACATTACAAGATTTTGAGAAATGGGATATTGATTTTGTGGGCCCTATCAACCCCCCTGTGAAACAGTCAAGAGCTAGATATATCATTACAACAACTGATTATCTTACCCGTTGGGCCGAAGCTCAACCAGTAAAGAGCTGTAGCGCTGCTACTGCTGCGAAGTTCATCTTCGACAACATCTTATCCAGATTCGGGTGTCCCAAAGTTCTTATGAGTGATCAGGGGTCACATTTCTTGAACAAGACTATTGAATTATTGACTGAAGAATTTTAGGTCTATCATCAAAAGAGTACCGCATATCACCCACAGGCGAACGGGACTGTCGAAGCTTTTAACAAAATCCTTGAACATGCCTTGATGAAGGTATGTAACGCTAACAGGAATGATTGGGATCTTCGCATCCCCGCAGTACTATGGGCTTACAGAACTACTTGCAAAAAGTTGACAGGCCATACACCCTTTCGACTAGTTTATGGGCAAGAAGCTATCATGCCCATGGAATACATTGTTCCCAGCCTCAGGATATCTGCTTTCACCGAAATGGATCACCCTGCCAGACTCACCGAGAGATTGAACCAGATATTAGCACTTGAAGAAGATATATTTGTTGCAGGCTTCCAGCAACAGGTGCAGAAAGCTCATGAAAAAGCATGGCATGACAGACACATCAAGAAGAAACATTTTCGGCGGGGTGATCTTGTGCTCCTCTATGACAGCAAATTTATGAAGTTCCGAGGAAAGTTTAAGACACATTGGAAAGGACCATATGTAGTACCGAGAGTTACTGACGGGGGAGCAGTCTAGCTAGCCAAGTTGAATGGTGAGATTTTTCCTTCTATGATAAATGGGAGCCGATTAAAAAAGTACACGGACAGGCCAGATACTCAGAATCGGAGATAGCACCAAGCAAGTAGGCGAAAATACTCGTAGCACTATAGGCCATCGTAGCCTATTTTATCTCCGGGTTGCGAATCTATAGGTTGGTCGCAGGTCGCAGGGTCATAATATGTCAAAGTCGAAGGTTGTTGTTATGTCCAAGGAACGCCACAGCCTAAAATGGGACAGATGGGACACACTGCATTCGGTGGCGCTGGCACGAGCGCTGCTCTCATTACTTGTCATAATGAGATTTTGGGAAAATCCGGCGCTGTGTGGAGTAGATTTCCAGTACTCCATCAGATTTGGCGTCATTAGTACACTATGATGACAAATTTCGCCTCGGGATTCTATAAGACACCATCTCGACCTGGGTCTCCTTCCTTAAGCACATCTGTGAGAAATTCAGCCTGCACCATGTCGAACGACTATAAAGTTCAGGTGTTGGTACGAGAAGTAAGGGACAGAGGTCTGTAGCACCTTCTGAGTACTCCGCCAGTACAGTCTGACTGGGCTAAGTACATCAACAAACATGAGTTTGCTCTAAATTTACAAAGACAATCCTGAGTCTGCTCTAACGTAGAGCAGCATAGGGCAGGCGGCCGGACAGAAAAACTTTGGGGAACCCCGCTAGGCAATCTATTGGCGTAGCAGAGCCGTAGCAGCTGTGTGTCTCATACAGTGTGACATGCAATCCCAGGGGACCCCAGATTGTGGATGATGAAGAGCCGGCCACCAAGACAGAGGATGGTGTTGCAGATGGATCCCGAAGGCCTCATCAGCAAAACTTCTGCAAAGGACAGAAGTAAGTAACCAGCAGTGGTACGGCGAGCCTCAGCCAGCAGTGCACTGTGCTTCATCAGCAGAATTCTTCCACCCAAAGAACCTCAAGAGTGTCCCGGGACGGGCCACTGGTGAGTCTTAGGGGCCTGTTGGGACGCGCACCCCAATTAGCCCTAAGATGAATAAATCCGCGAGCTCTGACTCAAAATAGTCTTAGGGGTGTCGGGGTTGAGTCAAAATATTGTATTGTAAGAAACCCATGGTTTATGACCAGGGTTAGGGTTGGGGTGCCCATGGTTTAGTCCCATGTTTTGTAAAACAATGCGCTGTATAAATAAGCACTTGTGTAATGTAGAAAGGTTAGGTTTTGTTTTGTAAGAAAGATTAAGGCGAAGTAAGACTGTTTTGTAAGGAAAGGTTAAGTCCCAGCTGTGTGCGTGGACGACCTCTGCAGCTGTGTGCGTAGAGGGTTTTGTAAGAAAGATTGAGGAAAGACCTGCAGCTGAGTGCGCAGGGGCCTGCAGCTGTGTGCGCTGCTTTGGAAGACTGAAGGGATCTGCAGCTGAGTGCGCAGATCAAACTGTGGTTTTGTAGCAAGTTGAATAAAACACAGTTTGTGGACGTAGCCCCTATATTGGGGGTGAACCACGTTATATCTGGTGTCGTGGTTTCTTGTGTTGTTCTGTTCTGAATTTCTTTGCGCATTAATAATATATATACATCTAATAATTAGATCACTGCTTGTATTAAGCTTCGCTGTGAATTCCCTGTAGTGGGTTGAGCAAGTTACGATTGTTATTTATCTGCGAAGTTGTATGTGAATGAATGGTAAAGATTGATGAGTATTGATTAATAATATTATAAAAGGCCAAGGTACAGTAATCCCCCTCTTTGCTTGCAGAAACCTGATTCTGCGGCACCCCATAGTTGTTTCGGGTGAGACTGCAACCTGGGCACGGGTTGTTGCCGAAAGGGCCAACGCTGTGGGTCGTTTGTTGGTGCGACGTGAAAATATTAACCATGGGTCTGCCCTATTGCCCAACAACAAGTAGCATCTAACTGGAGATCAAATATATCAGACAGTAGCTTCCGTAGCCATACTGCCTCACAACTAGCTGAACAAGCTGCGACATACTCTGCTTCAACTGTACTCAGTGCCACACAGGATTGCTTACTGCTAAACCAAGAGATCACACCTGATCCCATACTTAAGCAACATCCCAAAGTACTCTTCCTGTCGATGGCACTACCTGCCCAATCTGAATCAACATAACCCTCCAGGTTAATCTTCTGATTCGCATCGTACTTGAGATCATAATCAATTGTACCCTTCAGGTACCTCAGAATATGCTTTGCAGCAATCAAGTGAACACTTATCGAATTTGTCAAGTACTGGGTCAAGGTGTTCACAGCAAAGCAAATATCTGGTCTCGTGTTCGTCAGGTACATCAATGACCCAATCATCTGACGATACATCGTAGCATCAACCGACTCTGAAGAAGCATCACTTAATAGCTTCATGTTCGATGCCATAGGTGTAGCCATAGCCTTGCAGTTTATCATCCCGAACCTCTTTAGGATCTCTACTGCATACTTCCCTTGTCCAAGGAAGATCCCATATGTACTCTGCCACACCTCCATGCCTAGAACAATAATGCATCGACACATAACAGGAGCATCACTGGTCTTCTATCTTCAACCTTGAAGCAAAGGTTGGAATCTGATTTACTCTCAGTAAAGCCTAGAGTCATCAGTAATCTGCCCATCCTGTCATACCATGTCGAACCTTAGATCTTTTGTAGTCACTCCCTCTGAAGCGAAGCATCATGCTCCCTCTGACTTCTGTACTGAAAACATTCTGTATCGAAGTGAAAAGTAGCTTCCTATTCTACTAATATTCTATGTGACCATCTAGTGTATAGACTTGCATCTTCAACCTTGTAGCAAAGGTTAATATATTCATCAATCTCATCATGTATGTGTTTCAACTCTTTACTGGCTGTAAATGTCTCTTCATAGTCTAGGCCTTCCTTTCGTGAGAAGCCTCATGCTACGAATCTTACTTTATATCCCACAATGTTTCCATCTACTGCATGATGGAACTATGAACTTCTCTTCAGGTCTCGATACTATTCCCTGACATCATTCTTCTTGAACTGGTCTTCCCTTTCTTCTTGGTGGCTGGAAGGTTCTACATCAATGATGTCACTGCACTCGTCATATTATTCTTCATTTTGAAATGTCATCACTTGCTCTTCGGAACAAGTCTTCATTCTTCTTTGCTTGTAGGCGATTATGTATGCAGTCTTTCCTACAAGTCAAATGCAATTGTATGGTTAGAAACATTTCATAAGGAATATTTATACTGGCAAACACTTATGCATAAATATATGATCATGCAACTACTTTATCCAATACAACATTCATCCATATCTCACTGAAACTTTCTAGATGCCTTCCATCTCTACCAGGACAACATTGAGATTGTGCACTAATCCAATATTTCAGCAAAGAAGTTTCATTCTAGATAAGTAGCAATGGAGAATTTGTATAGCCCCATGAGCTGCTTACCCATCACATGCATATTAGTAGTATTCTCTCATTAATGCAAACATCCTATCATGCATAATAAAATAACTGAATATAAACAAATGCATAACAAAATAATATAATGAAATGACAATTGAATACTTATCTTTATTTGTTTCGAGGGTAGACTCCTTCTTGAGCCTTCAGCTTCATCGTCTTCTTCATTCATAATAGAATCATTTCTTATCCAAAAGCTAAGGTGGATAAGAAGTTCTTCAAGAGTTGAGTTCTTCATATTCCTCATTGCTTGAGGGATCTTCTTTGGATGGAAAGAGCTTGATATTCAATTGCTCCCGCCTTCTCTTCTTGAGCTTCTTCTTCTTGTGAGTTCTCTTTCTATATTTTATTGAAAGTAATCACTTCCTTCTAGCACACATTCCTCACATGAATGAATTCCACGATCCTGGGAGGCCATTCAAGGTGGCCATCACCACTTCTGCATT
>LPNX010278572.1:86577-114491 GCA_001517045.1 Pseudotsuga menziesii | reverse complement strand
ATTAGAATTCTTTCAACACATCTCCATGTAATTTACTTTAGAGTGTTGTTTACATGGACAATTCAAATCTTCTTATGAAAAATTACAATGATACCTCAATCATAATTATAACTTTCCATTGTGATTGTCTAAATGATGTGGATTTGGTTCTGCAACTTTTCTTCTTTTGGAGCAGCGGTAGCAACAGCTGCAAGCTTTCTTAGAGCAATCCTGAATACGCTCAATCAGCTGCAATTTTTCTTCACAATATAATTTCTTTTATGCACCAACAATCTTTGCGATGATTTATAACAATCTCCTTAAAAATATAGTAAAACAACGAAATTTGCCCAAACTTTATCGTGGACTACAACACTTTTCTTAGGCACACCTTGAAGATAGAATGTGATCAAGACAAGATGACTAGACCAATGTATATCGATGCACAAAGAAATATAAAAGATATGAATCCCCATATGACTCCCCAGGCCATGCCATTGCAAGGGCATGGGCAAAGTTTAGCAAATTTTTCTGAGATACCAGTGCACCAGCAAGGCAAGCAGCAGTCTGGAGTTTAGGGTTTCCTTCCTCCACGCGGTCTTCTCACTATATCGCAGCCTTTAACATATATCTTCATATCAGTCACTTCAACGCAGCATCAAAGGAGGGCTTCAACGCAGGCAGTCACAAGAACTCAACATGCAACGTGCAAGGAGGGCATCAACCAGGCAGTTTTCTCCACGCAGCAGATACCAGTTCACAGCTTGCAGCATAAACTTCACACAAGCATCAAATGACAGCAGCCTTCAGGCTCATTCTCCACGCAGGTTCAGATGCAGCTCCACGCAGGTCTCCTCCACGCAGCCACCAGTCTCTTCAGGCAGGTCGCATCACAAGAAAAATAGATGCAGGCTCTTCACGCAGCATACACAACGCGGTCTTCAGCATTATATCTCCCAGGCAGTCTTCAATGTGTTCAGGAATTAGGTTAAAATTAGGGTTTTCGTATCCCAACGGTCAAATACAAACAGCTTCTTCATTTAACAAAGTAGCAAGACCAGTGTCTCTTCACGCCAAAGGAGAAAGCAGCATTCTCCGCAGGTGTAATAACTTCACGCAGGTGTAATAACTTCACGCCTCACAAGATGCAGCATTCTCCACAGGTGTAATAACTTCACGCAGGTGTAATAACTTCACTCCTCACAAGATGCATCAATCTTCACGCATGGAACAAAAACTCCAGCGCATACATTAATAAGTCTCCAACGCAGTAAGAGGCCAGCGACAGAATAGAACTGGGAGCGTACTATACAAAGGATCAAAGTAAGAATACTTCACGCAACCTTCACCTCTACGTTCTTAGAACTTGAAATGCCATAGCACAGACTTCAAACCTAATTCATAGACACTTTCACGAGAGCTGCTACTATCGTTTAAGAATCAAAAGTAAACCAAGCATTTCTGTCATTTTAAGGGCGTGTGTCCACTAAGATCAAGAACCACTCCAGGGCAGCTCACTCTCATCTTGTAATGACGAGATGTCCAATACTCCACTCAGAACCGGATCCTGGCAATCAATTTGAGCTCCACGACTAATTGGCCTGTTAGACTCTCAGACTTCAAAGTAGTAGCAGTCTCTATGTCCAGATGAACGTACTGGCCTTTGACCGCGGGTGAAAGAACGGTGGTATTCTACGCGTAAAGCAAAGGAGAGAACATAATTCTTTTTTTATTTGAAAGGCGGACGTTAGGTATACCACGAATTAGGGTTTCCAGTCTTTCCAACACATCATACAATGATCATCATTCACCAAAAAACTATGAAATCACAGCTCATATAACAAGCTCACTCTCCAAGCTCTTGAATGGAGTCACTCAGTCTTCAACGCAAGGTATATACACGCTGTCACAGGATACTAATAGGTCGCAGCCCACCAGGATGAAAATGTAGCAAAAGAATAACTCAGGATGATCACCAGAATAAGCAACATACAAAACGCTCAACTCATTAGGGTTTCCCAGCACACACACTTAATCATGAAGGAATTTACATGCGACTCGACTGGCAGAATGATGGAGCAGTCTGGCAATGGAATGGCAAGCAGAATGGCAGGAATGGGCAGAAATGCAGCAGGAGTTATGGCAGACAGCCCTGCTCTGATACCACTTGTTGGTAATAACTCCCGATTCCAATTGATTATTCAAATGCAAATGCCTATATTTATACATTTCATGAGGCGGTTGATTACCAGCCTTTTCGCCTTCCTATCTATTCATATTCCTATTATTTATTTACAATAATCCTGACGGATTATTCTAACAAATACAATTTGGGGAATGAAATATTAGCAAGGAACTTGGGTCAGAAGCCATGAAAAGATACTAGGAATATGGATTACTCATTTTTAGAATATCTATAAGGACTTTGAGTATACAAATATAGATGAGATTTCCAAATTAGCATTCTTCGTTCCAGATTTGTCGCTGAGGAGCAGAATGAGAATATTTGAGAATCAAAATAGGAGCTAAGGGCAGTTATGTCTTCTTTCAAGAAAAACAAAAGTCCAGCCCCCAATGGGTAGATTTATATATGTGGTATTTTAATCAAAATTTTAAATAAATCAAACCATTTGCAACCTTTGCAATGGATTCGTATGTTTCAATGATCTTGCTATCTAAGCTAACCCATGAAGATTCCAAAGCTATTGCTCATAGCCTTAGTATTTTTGAATTGTTTTCATTTATGGCTGCAAAATAAAATCTAGGAGTGCGTCAAATAACATACGACATGGAGAATCTACAAATAACTATAAGAAACTTATCCAAAAGACAAATTTGAAATTGTGAGATAGTAGAATTATACATGGCATCCTTCCACTTGTCACCCAAAGAAGAGATGGAAACCATTACATGGTGGTGCAAATATTCTTCTATACTGGAAGAGAGACACCATGAGTGACACTAAAACCATTATAATAAAAAATCATACACATATAGGAGATGTGTAAAAAAGTGTAGGGACACATTTTGATGCACCAAATGTTGATTCCATTTCCTTTTTCACACCCCCTATAGTCGACATTGTCCTAGACATTTCATTTTTCACACCGTCGCTAGTGTTGACATTGTCTCGAACAATTCATTTTTCATAGCCCCCCTAGAGTTGACATTGTCCCGAAAAATATATCAACAAACATCCACTTAATATTTGAATTGTGGTTTATCGTAAAGAGATGAAATTGATCAACAATGGTTCTTGCTTCTGTATGAAGTGGTATCAAATTTCCCTTTTCTAACTTGGTAGATTCCGTTCATTTGGTTACATAGAAGCTCTGAGTTGGTGTAGACGAAAATGTGATTGGCAATGTACATTTTTGTTGTTTTTATCCCTTCTATAAGATCGATACAATATGCTTCATTTTTCATCGTCCTTCTATATATCTCTCTTTCTCTTTGGAAATCCTCATTTGTAGCCTTGTTGTGTAGGACGTATTCAATGATTTCTTGGCCTGGGTTGGGGTAACATGAGACCTCAATGCAAAATGTCCATTTTTCCACTATCTTGTTTCTTTTGAATGAGCTGCAAAAAAAAAGAACAAAACAAAAAAACAATCTCATGAGATGTCATTACATACAATCACAATCCTTAAAAATAGTATCATCCCCTTGAAATTGCAATTCTCTAGTACATCAATTTCAATGACAAAACCAAGAAAATATATAAACATGAATAAAAGAAAAACATAGTATGTAAGCAAGAAACAATTAGGAGGAAAGAAGCCTGAAGGTATAAACATTGCTGCCATTTTAGAAGCAGTGGAAACTGAACGTGAAGCTCAATACCAATACTAAACAATTTCAATTTTTGTCCACTGACACCATTCTCATCACCATGTTTAAAATTTCTTGAAATCCAATTCCATTTTCTCTTCCTTGATACATCTTCAACCATATTCTTAGATCCTATAGGACTCTAGTACTGAACCTTTAAAAAATATAAGGTTTGAAGGGGTTGACATTCTCTGTCATAGGTTCAAAGTAAAGATTTATATTGGTGGCTCCACAGTGACACACACTTCCAAAAATTCAGTGGAAGGGGAGTTAGTGGAATATATATCGTGTATACCATCATAACTTATAAGTAGGTGAACGATTGATTTGTACATATTTGAGCAAGTAAACAAAGACACAAATATATTGGAGGAACGTATTATTGTTTCTATTGTATTTTATTGCTATTACATGTGTGCCTTCAAAGAGTTTAGGGAATTGCAGTTATAAATTTGGGTATACGGATGTTCTCCTTACTAGGTTTAATACATTTGGGTCCTCCATATTTAACAAGATTCGTGTTGTATGTTAGTGGGTGTGTGTTCCCTTGCACAGAGGAGAGGGAATCTAATTTGAGAAAGAAACACAATATATAAGCAAGAAAAAAATAGGAGGAGAGAAACATGAAGGTATAAACATTGTTACCATTATGTTAGCAATGGAGATGCAACATGAAGCTCAATACCAATACTAAATAGTTTCAATTTTTCTCCACTGAAACCAACCTTTTCACCATGTTTAGAATTTCATGGAATCCAATTCCATTTTCTCTTCCTTGATACGTCTTCAAATGTCTTCTTAGATCTTGCAGGTCTCTAGTACTGAACCTTTAAAAAAATGAAGGTTTCAAGGAGTTCGCATTCTTTAGAACTTTCCACCCAATATGAAATCTCTGAGAAAGGATCACATAATTCATTCATAATTTTCCTCGCATTGATTATATGTGGATTAACTTATTTCCTATCATTACAGATCCATTAAATGTTTCCTACTACCCATTTGCTTTGGACCTCGTGATCTTCTATTCTTGTTTAGGAGAAACATTATGCATTAAGCACAACACTATGGTATTTTTACACTTGATGTATGTTCCATATTCCTATTTTGGCCTTCTATTTTATTTCTTTCCTTATGTGTTGTTCAATTGGGAATTTTAATCCACATAATGAACCCTTATTGTTGAATGTTGTTCGAGTGTCACAAAGTGTGTTTGGTGGTGTGATTTTGAAACAGGGTTTGGTCTTTTACAAATTCAAATCCCTTCAATTTCACCCCAATAGTAGAAAGACCTAACATGCTTGTTTAATTCCTGTTAGCAATAAAATACCTAGGGGATTAATTTTTGCAATCTACAACTCTGAAGTGTCTCTAATTATTAGAACCACATCATAATAAAAAACTATGTGATATACCATATAACTAACAAGGGTAATATTGGGTGTAAGAAATGACCATGAGAGAGGATAAGAGCTTTAGTTTAAGAAGTGATAGTAGGAGACTTGTGCATAGTGTATATATAGTTGTACTAGACTCTCCCTTGAGCATAGGGTAGAGTTATTTATTTTAAAGTAGAACTCGTGTTGCATATGCTCTATACTCCTTTCAGTATCCGTTAATGACATCTTTGTTATTCTCCTAGATACTATTGTCACTACTTTTGCATCTGATACTTTTGTTGTACTGGATGATGGTTGTTGTTTCATATCTATTTTTGTGTTAGAATGTGAATTGATTACTATTTATTCTTTACTTTTAGAAGCATTTTCATTGCTTATATTAGATAGTTTCTTGTTCTGACTGCATCTTCCTCTCCAGAACCCAACATGCAGTGTTTTTTCAACCATGCTAAACTATGTTAGATCTCCTTATATAGGTTTTCATGAAGCAGTATCTAATATTTTCCATGCATTGAGAGAATTCACTATTGTGGATGACTAGTGATAGTAGACTGTAGATGCTGCAACTTTTCATTTTCAAGCCTGCACTTAATGCAATCTCCTCAATGATTTTCTTGACCACTTTCAAGATATTATCACTGGAAAAGCAAAGAATTTCGAGACAACTAACAAAAAATGGAATACTGGAAAAATAGGGATTTTCGACACAACTTAGAGAAGATAAGATACTAAGAATTAAGATAGAGATTGTAATGCACACTGCATTAATTTCACATTGCAACATTTGGCTTATTTTGAGTGTACGAATTGCATCTGCCTTTTTTGGGGTATTTTTTCTACTTATAATCTGGTTGAAATTGCAGATTTAAGTTATTTGATGGTAATGGAAAACGTTGAATTCATTTGCACAATTAAAATTACAATCTAAGTAATACAATCATGATTTCAACTAAAATCGTATTACCAAATTGAAAATAAAATCTTTCTCTTCACACATATACATTTGACCCATCATAATTTGAAATCATGCAAATGCAGGTATGGGAAAAATACATTTCCCGCAAATGCAAAAAAAAGAAAGGAGTTAATTGCGGAAAAGAAACGAATTTCAACACAACTAATGGAAGATCAGATATGAAGAATAGATAACATGTAGCTCCCATTGCAAAATACACTTTCCCATCCACATTACTCGCACTAAAACACTGCCAAAGCAGAAAATGAGACACTGGAAAACACGAAAGGGAATGTAAATTTTGGCAAAATGACATAGGATTAAGATATTGAGAATAAAGTTATTGTAACACACACTCCTTGCAGTAATTGCAGTAATTGAAGAAATTTGTAACACCCACTAACCACTTATTGGAGATTGTTAATTTAACTGTTTCTCATTACCACTCTGTTTATGTTGTGGGTCTATAACACCATATATGTCATCCTTGGTGAAATCGCTTGAGGATGGATATGTTGATGGTAAATCACTTTTTGGTGCACCCTATGATTTTCTTTATGGTCCTGGAATGAAGTCCTCTTCTATGGGTACAAACTATTTGGAAAATTTGAGAAAATTGGTGGAAGAGGCTTACACATCAAATGGTAATAAGCAAGTCATTCTTGTTTCACACAGCTTAGGAGGACTATGGGTGTTGTATTTCTTAAATCAACAAAAAATTTCATGGCATAAACTATATATCAAACACTTTGTTTCCATTGCAACACCATGGGTAGGATGTGTATAATAAATGAGTACATTTGCATCTGGTAATTCTCTTGGGATTCCTCTTGTAAATACCTTACTAGTTAGTGTAGAAAAAAGGAGCTTTGAACATGAATAATAAATCCTAAGATTATTGTCTATGGCGAAGGGGGTTTTGATCACCCTAAAGTTATTTGAACAGATTGCATAATAAAACTCTTGGATTGAAACTTCTCTAATGAGGGAGTCAATGGGGTTGAAGGGCTGTGCGTCAAGAAAATTCACTCTGAAAAATTATCCCACTTCATGATACAGGGGTAGAGGAATACAAGGCATGAATTATTCTATTTGAACTAGATTCAATGGGCTCTATTGTTAAGAATTGTAATATGCTTCGTTTATTTTCTTTAATATATTGAACATTAATCCACTTTGTGATGCATGAAAAGGAGGCACACATGGGCAAAGGAATACAAGGCACAGATGCTCCAGTTTGAACTCAAGTCGATGGGAATACTACAAGTTGAATACCGGAGAATATAGAGAACATATCATGATGAATATCATGTTCCAATTCTGTCTAGGTGTCGAAAATGGTGGGATCCCACAAGGATGGAACTTGATCTTGCTAGAGATGGAGAGGGACTTCAGAGATGCAGCAGAGAGCAGGGGTTGGGAAAACATAGTCGAGGATCTCTCGATGGCACGAGGTGGGGCCAGGTGAAAATGGTTGAGATACTATACCACTCATTTTTTGAACGATCAACTACTTATGGATGCACCTTTTTGACAAGTTTATGAAACATTGCATAATAACGTATATAAATTGAGTTGACAAATTGACCCCTCTTACCTAATGAGCCTTACCATGCAATACACAATCTACCTTATGAATGCATTACATTTAATACACTTTTCCCCATGAGGTTTGTTGAATCGCTACGGATTGATTATACGCCTTTGCTACATTCACCCAACAAATCGAATACCTTACACGAGAGGACTGGACACACAATTGAATCTATAACTAATCCCACTTTCCTCCTGGATAGGGGAATAAATAATAACAAATTTAAGAATTGATACTGATTCCATCATGGAAGGATTGATTGATACCAACCTCTCGCTGGATGATTATACACATTCTACCCCTAGTAGCGCATTCAATTAGTTTTATTTCCCCAATATGCCATTCAATATTTCCCCATTACACTTTATGGAAAGGAACCAACCCTATCAACAGTTTACATTCGGACTTCAATCACCCATTACATTATGTACATACTTTTTATGTACCCACGTTGTTCATACACACATTATGCTCTCTGCAACCAATAGAGGCTTGAAATATACATGATAATTTTTTTGACTTGTTGCATGAGTTCGTGGAAAATCAAGTTTTGCTCATGTGAATCCAAGAGGGATTGTATAAGTGATTACATACTTAATCATGGAGATGGATAAAGGATATCGACTTGATTTTGTAGGATATGTCATGTAAACTGGTTTTGATTAACAATTTTCATTCACTTTTTAATTGATGTAGATCTGTGATCTGTATAGATCTTTAATTACTTACGGATCCTCGATCCGAATGGAAATAAATACATGTAGATCCATAAGGGATTGGCTTATAATTTTATTATGTTTATTATGTAAATGCATAATTTATTTGGATCTTTGATCAGATGTATCTATATAAGATTTTTTATATTTATCACATTGTAATCATAAACTAGGGTTACTCTGTACTGATTGTTTGTAACACATATACTTTGTATATTGATAAACATATTATACTTGTATTCTAATGTAATTCTACATATGTGAAGAATTAGGTGATATAATTTGACTATATATTTACTGTACCGATATTTAAAAGATTGAAAATAGGATATATATATATATATACCTTACTCTTGTTTAAACATGAGGTAGATAGATTAATACTAACATAATTAGAGGATCTAGTTATTCTACCTACTATCTGTTTCGATTTATAGACTAAAAATATATATATAGTAATAGGGTGCAGAATACATTAACTAAATAGTTCACATAGGAAAGGATTTGATATAGTTCGAAACTTGATCATTAAGTACATAATTCCATTTCCAGATCATATATTCCATAAAACAAAATCCTAACTCAGGTTTAGATTCCTGATCTAAGAAGCTTTCCTAGTAACCATTTAACATTTTATAATCAACATAACTGGGTAGAAACTTGATAAATAAGCTAGATTCATCGATGCATACTAGGTTATACATTATTCATGTAGATATAGGATAAAACATTTTATCGTAATTTTAAAACATAGAATAAGAACCTAGAACCACTGCTAGGAAAACAAAAGTGGAAAAGTTGTTCCTCCCAACCAACTCCCAGAGCAACCAAGTTACTTGCTCCAGAACCCCCAAACCTATTTGTTGAAACACAAGAGAAAAATACTCCAATGCTCCATCTCTTGCATTCTCAGATTTAATCCCTGCCCAATGCTAGCATCCTACTGCTCATGGACATACTAATATATAGTATTTTTCCTAGGACTTGGTCATTTATGAGCCTCCTTCTCTTTAGCACTCAACTAGGCGTTGTGACCTCATATTTGGGGATGATGCCTCCTGCAACTTGATTTCTCACTCAAAGGCTTCAACCACTTTTAGTTTCCTCTTATAGGCCAAGAAACACTCTTTAACAATTATTTCCACTTTTGTCCCCCTTCAACATATTTTATTAAATAAAAATGATTAATTGCAAAATGTTTTATTTTTTAATTTCTGTAAAAATAATATAAATAATAATTAAAGTATTTTTTAGCAGAATTAATAATGAATTATTAAATTCGAGTGCATTACATACACCTCCCCTTAGAGGATAACACCATCCTCAGTGTTATTATCTTTCTTCTTTAATATTCCATTTCATCATCTTGGAATAAGACTAGATCTCCCTCCCGCATATTACTTTCCAGTTCCCCAGTAGCTTCTTCTAGACTAAGGTGCTTCCATTGCACCTTGACTTGTCTGATGGTATGGTTTTGGAGTAAAAGTTTTCTCCTATCAAGAATGCACTCTGTTCCCACCTAGAACTCTCCTTCAGGTTCCACCCAGATCACATTCCAACTGATCACATGAGAAACATCATGAACATATCTTTTTAAAATAGAAACGTCAAACACATTATACACTTTAATATTGACTTGTAAGGAAAACTAGTATGCAACCGGCCCTACTTTAGCCAAAATTTTGAATGGCCCGCAATACCTAGGTCCCAACTTTGAATAATTTCCCAATATCATGGAACTTTTCTTCGGCTTTACATTTATATACACATGTTCACCCACCTGGAACTCTCTAGGAGTTCATTTTAGGTCAGCATAAATTTTCTTCCTGTCTTGGGAAGCCTTTAAGTTTTTTTGTACTTGTTTCACGGTTAGCTCCATATATTTTAACAAATCAGGTCCTAACATTATTTAACACACCTCAAAATTGCAATTTTTTTTTACATGCATAGTTTTTACTATCATTTACTAGCACATTACTCATGTGCAAGTTATTAATATACTTATCCTATATGTTATGTCAAAGTTCTGCTAGTTGAGGAAATGGCCCTCTCCTTATGAAACATTCAACCTATCAACTAGACTATCCCATGAAATTGGAGTATTACATTTGTGTCCATATAAAATTTCAAAAGAAATCATACCTGTCAAAACTTGAAAATTATTATTGTGAGCAATTTATACTAAGTGTAGGTAGTCTTCCCATTTAGCTGGTTTGTCCATGACATACATCCTTAGA
Source organism: Pseudotsuga menziesii (assembly GCA_001517045.1). Taxonomy (NCBI): domain Eukaryota; kingdom Viridiplantae; phylum Streptophyta; class Pinopsida; order Pinales; family Pinaceae; genus Pseudotsuga; species Pseudotsuga menziesii. The sequence goes on along the minus strand of LPNX010278572.1, from coordinate 103,782 downwards.
ATGTCCTCTAGGACTTGGTTTACTCTTTTAGTTTTCCCATTTGTTTGCTGATGATATGAAGTATTGAAATTCAACTGTGTTCCTAAACCTTTAAATAAATCTTTCCAGAAATTACCTGTAAATTTTGCGTCTATATCTGAGACTATTAATTTTGGTACACCATGTAACCTGAATATCTCTTTCATGAAAATATCTGCAATGTTAACAAATTTATAGGTATATTTAACAGGAATGAGCAGCCTTAATTAATTTATCAACTACGACCATGATTGAATCATGTAGGCCTGTTATAAAATCCATACTAATTGTATCCCACTTCCATTCCAGAATGGGTAGTGGCTACAACAGTCGTGTTGGATGTCGATGTCCTGCCTTAACTTGCTGTCATTTTATGCAACGGGATAAGTATTTTTCCACTTCTTTCTTCATGTTTGGCCAAAAGAAATATTTTCTAATCATGGTGATCATTTTTTGGTATCCAGGATGCCCTAAATACGGTTGTTTATGTAGCTCATTCATAACTATAAATTTTATTTCTGCTATATTAGGTATGTACAACCTGTTTTTATGCAGCAAAAGTCTTTGTTTATTTAGGTTGAAATTTGTTTTTACTTGATTTTGTTCATTTTAGCGATATTTTTTTTTTAAATTTGATATTCCCTATCAAAATTTTCTGCGCTTAGGATCTGATTATCTAGATCATATTCATGTATGCTTCTTGCAAACAAGACATTTGCATGATGAATCAAAGCGTCTACAACTTTGTTTTCCTTTCCTTTTATGTGTTTGATTTTGAAATCATATTCACTTAATAAGGAAAGTCATCTTGCATGTCTAGCATTTAGATTTTGTTGATGAAATAAATATTTAAGACTTATATTATCTGACATAAGTAGAAATTTCCTTCCAATTAGGTAATGTCGCCACATTTTTAAGCTGTGAATTATGGAAGCAAGTTCCAAATCATGTGTAGCATAATCCTTTTCATGTTCCTTTAATTTCCCAAATTCATATGCCACGACATAATATTCTTGTATTAAAACCTTGCCTAATCCTTCTTTGTAAGTGTTGCTACATACAACGAAGTCCTTGAAAGGATAAACAATATTTAGGATTAGGGTGGTAGTTAGTAGATGTTTCAGTTTATTAAATATTTCCATCCATTTTTCAGTCCACTCAAACTTTTTACCTTGATTATGCAATGAATTTATGGGGTGGGACATATTAGAAACGCCTTCGATAAACTTCCGGTAGTATCTTGTAATCCCCATAAATGATATTACATCAGTTACATTTTTAGGAACTGACCATTCAGTGATGGCCTTGATTTTCTTGGGGTCAACAGAGATTCCATCCTTGGACACTAAGTGCCTAAGGTATTGAAGCCTATCCTTGAAGAAATCACATTTACTGAACTTTGCATATAGTTGTTGTTCTCTTAGTACTTGTGGAATTATCTTCAAATGTTCTTTATGTTCATGTTCATTCTTCAAGTAGATTAGTATGTCATCTATGAAGACAACCACAAACTTATCCAGCTAGTTACTTAGTATGTTGTTAATTAATCACATGAATGCAATAGGTGCATTTGTCAACCCAAAAGGCATTATGACAAACTTGCAGTGATCGTAACGGGTCATAAATCCAGTTTTAAAGATATCCTCATCTTTTATTCACACTTGATGATAACCGAGACTTAAGTCTATCTTCGAAAAGATAGTTTCTCCATAGAATTGATCGAATAGATCATCTATTCGAGATAGTGGGTATCAATTTCTAATGGTCATTTTATTTAACTATCAATAGTCTATGCACAACCTTAAGGTTCCGTATTTCTTTTTCACAAATAAGATTGGTGGTCCTCAAGGAGAAACACTAGGTTGAATATACGTTTTATCAATCAATTCTTGTAGTTGATATTTGAGCTTAGTAAGTTCTATTATGTTCATTTGGTAAGGATCTTTCAATTCCGGTACCACTCCAGGTATCAGATCAATCGTGAATTCAATGTCTCTTTTTCGGAGGAAGTCCAGGGACTTCTTCTAGAAATATGGCCTCAAACTCCTTTAAGAATGATACATCTTCCATTTTAATTTTATTTTCGTTATCATTATCATTCATTATATAGACATTAAACACTTTGCATAATTTTCTTATGGATATTTTCATTTGTAGAGTGGAGATTTGTTTAAATTGGAACTTTCTTAGGAATCCATTTTACTTTTATAGTGTTTCCAACATCATTTATACATGTAAAAGTTTTATCAAAACAGTTTAACATTACTTTGTGTTTTTCTAGCCAATCCATTCCTATTAACAGATCATAGGAACCTAAAGGAAGAATAATTAAATCAGCATGTGTAGTGAAATCATTCATCCACAATTGACAATTCTTAACAAAACTAGTATATTTACATTTAGTACCAGCGGCTAATTGTATGAGCCACGATTGATCAAACTTTTCAGGTACTAATTTACATAATTCAACTATTCGAGGTGATATATAACTCCGACTTGCACCCGGATCAATCAAAATGGAAATAGGTTGATTGTTTACCATACCTTTGATCTCAACGATGAAAGTCTGATGGTCTGCTTGCTAGTTTTCGAAAGTAGCACAAATTTTGGGCATGCTCCTTGCCATGTCTCCAACTATAAATGCTTCTTGAATGGAGTGAACATTACAAAAATCCTTTCTTACTGACAAATATTTAAATTAATGTGTCCCATCACACTCCCAACATTTTAAGGGTTTTTTTTGTGCAGTTTTTTGTTAAAAAGAGTCGTAAGTTATTTTGCTTTAGAATTATGTGGTTTAAAACTTTTATAGTTATTACCTTGATACCCCCTATAGTTATTCCTTGTGTTTTTGTGGAATTATTATTACTTCTTTCTTGGATCAAAATTGTTTTTCCTTTTATACTTACAATTTGGTACACTTTCCTTTTTTTGTTTTTTGGTCATAATAGAAGTTTTTCTTTCTCATTGCTTCCTCTAGCATCTTCAGATAATCATACTCAATCTGTTCTTTGAACATGATAGGAAAAAAACAGAGAAAACATTATATTTTAGGTTTTTCATCAATTGTGTAAGATACGTAACGAAGTATGCTCATAAACTTATTGCAGAGCTCTTTCATAGTCATGGCTCCTAGTCTAAACTCATATAGTTATTTGGCCTTCTCTTTGTAGTACTGTTTTGACAAGTATTTTCTTTTAAAAATATTTTTAAAAGTTTTATAAGTTACATATATTTCATTTATTCCCTTGACCTTCTTTATATCCTGCCACCATATATCTACCTTTCCAGTCAAATTATAAATGGCCATTTTAGCTTTTAGATCGTTAGAATAATTAAATATTTGAAAATGATTTTTCATCCCCGACAACCAGGCTTTCGCTTCTTCTCCTTTTTCAATTTCCCCATTAAACATTGGTGGTTTAATATAAGTTTAAAATCCCCAGAGATTTCCTCATAGGGTCTTTATTTCTTTTTCTTTTTATTATCATCACTACTTTTGCTTGAGTCTTATTTTTTTCCGAATGAATTTTGACTAATTCTTCACTAGAAGTTTCAGGTTTATGGCTGGAAAATTCCAGTTTTCTTCCCTTACTTTTGTAAGGTGCAGTTTTTGGTAGGCCATGTTTAGATTCTTTATTCTTTTATTTTTCATCATTATGTATCTTAGCTAATAGAATAGTATTTAATTCTGCTTGATCTTTTAGGATTCGTTCATTATCTTCTTTAACCTTTCTTATCTATGATCTAATTTCTTTCATAGTTCTTCACAGTTCATATTTATTATCTTGATTTTCGTTCAAATCTACCAGGATATCCCCATCCCTTAAATTTCCCTCTTCATTAGTCAAAGGATTGTCTGGGTGAATTTCTTCTTCTACAGACATCTCTGCATCTGCCATGTTTTCCTGCAAAATATAGTTATCCTTCTCTTTCTATTTTGTAAGAGAATTTAAACCAAAAAATGAAGTAAATTAGTTTATTTTTTGGTTTCCTTATTAGTTTAAGTGTTGAGTCGATTCAAGGCTAGTGTTGTAACCGTGCTATGATACCATTATGTAACACACCTCAAAATCATAAAAAATAAATTACATGCATAGTTTTTACTATCTTTTACTAGAAGATTACTCATGTGCAAGTTATTAATATACTTATCCTATCAGTTATGTCAAGTTCTGTTGGTTGAGGCAATGGGTCACTCCTTACGAAACATTCATCCATGCCCATGCAGGTGATGTTCTCTATTTACTTGATCTTATTTTGATTATTTTGACAAGGGTCTTACTTTCCCTAAGGCTTAGGAAACTATTCATAGTCTTGACTCCAACCATTATGTAATATATTTTTTAAGTGTAATTCAAAAGGCCTTAGGCCTTACCATAGCCTAAGCTATGGTGTGTTGTGACTCTTCCCTTAAGCGCAAGGGATTGGGGTTTGTAAAGGCATATGGTACTAACCATATGGTAATCCTTCGTTATAATAATACAAGGTTAAAAGGTTTATGAAAACAATGTTGTTGTTTGGCATTATATATGATTTATACCATGGTTCATACAATATGTTATAAGGTTTGAAAGTTTTGACTTATAACGCATGGTTTGGAAATGATGAATCCATATGTAGTGATTAAGGCCTATTAATATTTTGGTTGTGAGTTATTTCTCTCTATCCTTTGTTGACTTTGATAATTAAAGGCGTGTCTAGGATGCAAGTTGACAACGCATCCGGGCCTTCCACACAACTTCTAAACTTATATATATAGAGAGAGAGAGAGATGTATAGATAGATATATAGATATAGTTAAAAACCATTTGTCTTTTAATTGTTATGTTTTAGCTAGTAATTAACTAGTTTTAACAAAAACCTAGACATAAGCTGATTTGTGACTAAAAATTTATATATAGGTATTAGTAATTATTAATGAGCAAAATTAAAAACTAAAATTTATTTTATGTTTATATATTTATTTTGTAGTAAAAAATTTCCTCACAAGTTTTGCATGCCCTATGCCCTAGTACTTAGATTTTCAATATTTGAAAATTCAACTTTTTTTTATTCAAAAGGGTAAACAATATGTTTTCTTCCATTTAATATTAATATTTTTCTTCTTCAAATTATATATATTCACAAATTTCAAAATAGTGGTTATTAAACAATTTAGATTTATCATGTAGTCTAACTAACCAACTTCTCTTATAATATGTCCCAACAAAATAAATAAAGTTTTCTTAACTTTTGAATTGACCTCTTCCAAGTTGGTAAATAAATATCATACTATATTTATTAATAATATGTGTATTGAAAAAATTAACTCCCTCTTCATCCAATTTATCCATCTTTACAATTTATAAGCTTCTAAAATAGATAGATGAATACAAATCAATGTGGTTATGGCTCTTAATCAATTTATTCATTTTTACAATTATTGGGTTTCTAAAATGTATAAGTGTAAAAAATAATGGAATAAAATAAGTATAGGTTAGTTGTTCAACTTATTTGTTTTTTCTCTATGTTTTATTCCTTATTGTTTAGCTTTTTTGCTTCTTTCTAAGTTTTTGTTTTAGTTTATTTACTTTAGTAGAGGACATTACCACCTCGTAACTCTTGTATATTTAAAAAAAAAACTCATAAATTTACAACTAGTCATCTTATTTGGATACTTCTCCTTCATTACCATGCTTCTCACCACTTTATTAACTCTTTTAATAATTCTAAACTCTTTTAATAATTATAACATTTGAATTATAACATTATATAATTTAATGCCTAGCTCAAGCGGGCTCAACTATCTTTCTCCTTAGGCTCTTGCCACATGGCATACGAAGAAGTCATTGACATTCTAGAATATATAGTTGACTCATGGAAAAGTGAGCCCATATTCACTGCCTCGGATATCCCAATAACTCTATGCACTACCCCGTCTCCACCACTACCCGCTTCGTTGCTAGCTAGAAGATTCACTGCAACCACAACAATTATGGAGGATAGAGTGGACTATGAGTCTTTGGTTTTACCGCCGGTCCCACATGTAGACCTCTCACCATCACCATTAGCATATTTCACACTGGAGTCAGATTTTGGGGGCCTCCACTCTTCTTTTTTCTTTTCTCCTGATGCTTTCTCTCTGGCAGATGCGGTAACAAATGATGCGCTCTTTGCACTAGAACCAGCTATGTTTTTTCCTCCAGCAGACGAGGCCACCATTGGAGCACCCTTTGCTTTAAAACCATCCTCTTGTTTGCTTGAGCAGAATCTTTCGAGCTTTCGAGATCTACGGGAAGAGGGGTGGCCAGAACCCTTTCCCTCGCACCTAAAACAACTACACGTAGAGTCGCCACTCACAAAATAAGATCTCAACGGAGAAGTCTTCATGACCTCCATTTTGTAACCGATTGATAACTCTAAAACCCTTTTGGGGTCATGTTCATACACCAGCAATAGTAATTCGATTGAGGGTTCCTTAGAAGAAGATGTTGGGGGAGAAAAAAATGTTAGAAACCCATGTCAATCCTTCTCTTTACTATGTTAGTATATTGTTGTTGGACGCATATGCTTTGTAAGTCGTCCCATAGTAATTGTTGATCCATAGTTTGTGTTATTGTTGTGAGGCACATATGCTTTGTAAGTCGCCTGTAGTATTTGTTGATCCATAGTTTATATTGGCCCATGGTTTTGACCCATAGTATTTGCACCTATTTTTAGTATATAAGTGTGTGTTGAGGCCAAGGAAGGCACCGTGAAGTTATTTTGTATTGAGCTTGCTCAAAGGAGTTTTCCCCCTTGAAGTGGCCTGCGATTAATATAAAAGTGATTTTGAGTTCTGTTGCTATATCATGTATTTTTATTACTTGTTTGCTGTAGGGTCCTCACATCTGGTATCAGAGCGCTTTCTTGGGCTCGTTGGGTGAAATTTCTGCCCATTTTTTTTTTCGCTTCTGTTGCAGGTTCGGATCTGGGAATAATCCATATCTGCTTAACTGTGGGAAATACTTGGGCATAAGACCTAAAAATCATTGTAAGGAGTACCACAGGAACCCTGAAGTAGCTGGCCCATTGAGAGGACCTACCAGCGAAAAAGGCAACGACCTCTAACTAATTGACTAGTTCCCACCCGTGAGGTAAACCAAGAGCTGTCGTTTGTGGCCAAGCGGTTATCAGTTTTACCTGAGCCGTGGAGTGAGGGGTACTGCCCCAATATGCAAGCTGTCAGACAGCATTGGTGGCCGAGTGAATCCCTTGAACCGACAGGAAGCCGCACATACCTGGGCTCCATATCTATTTTCAGTTGCACAATCGCAGATTTCCTCTGTCCAGAACTGTTGCCAGTCAATTCTGCGCCGTTGCAGATCCATCTGTTGCCGATCACTTCCGCACCGTTGTAGATTCCACTGTTTCCGATCACTTTCGCGCTGTTGCAGATCCCTTCCTGAAAAAAGAAAAAAAGAAAAAAAAAGTATAAAATTCTGTTTTTCGGCCATATCTCCTTGGTTTCAACTCTGTTTTCCCTGAAATTTCACTGACACCTCTGGAATTCCATTCTGCATATTTCATTCCTGAATACCCTATCCCAAATTCCACTTCCCAAAACCCGAAATCCCAGATTTGTCTATTTTTAGGGTTTGCGATAACTCTTTCGATTTTCACCCAAACGCCTTCAAATTTTGCCACCGTATTCCTTTCCTCATTCTGCTTCTTTGTCCCTCTCTACCAAATTTTCTCATTCTTTCACCCCGCTCCTAAAATCTCCATTTTTTGCTTCCCTGTCCTTTCGACAGTGTCCAAAAATTGCTCAAACCCAAATTACCCTTTCGATTTTTTCCCAAATCCATATTTTCCTTGACTGAAACAGTTTTTGTTTTTGTTTTTCTAACCACTTTCCCATTAAAAAAAAAACTCCTGGTTATGGTTGTCACCCGCATGGGAGCAAAAACTGTGGAGGAAGCACTTGCAGCCATCCAAGCCAAACTCCAGGAACTGGATGAAAAATTTCTCGGTCTTCATCTTGAGCATTTATCTATGAACACCAAATGACAGTCCAAGTCTTCATCAACCAATGGGTTCTCTTCTTCCAGTAATTTTCGTGGTCCGAAGCTAGATTTTCCTCGCTTCAATGGTACTGATCCGACTGGATGGATCTATCGTGCAGAACAGTATTTCATCCTTCATAATACTTTTGATGTCCACCAAATTCCACTTGCATCCTTTCATTTGGAACAGGAAGCTCTTCAATGGTATCGTTGGTACATCAAAGCTCATGAAGAGCCAAAAATGGCCTGATTTTTGCCAGCTCCTTTTGAAACGATTTGGTCCTAGTGATTTTGATGACTTCACAGAAGCTCTCACTAAACTTCGTCAAATTGGCACTATGAAAGAGTATCAAACTGAATTTGAGAAAATAGCTAATCACACTGAAGGATTACCTGATGACTTCTACCAGAGCTGTTTTATCAGTGGTCTAAAGGATGCAATTCGCTCTAAGGTCAAAATGTTTAGTCCCAACACAATGATGGAAGCCCTGGGGTTCTCTAAGTTGGCAGAAGACAAGATGGCATCCCGCCAGCGCTCCAAATCCTCTTTTGTTCCCTTCCGCAATATGGGTTCTCAACGACCTCCCATTCCGCCAGCTCCTCGCTCACCTCCAATCAAGCATTTGTCTAAAACAGAGATGCAGGCACGCAGAGAAAAAGGGATTTGTTATAATTGTGATGAGAAATTCAGTCGAGGAAATTGATGTGTTCAACAAAATCTCTATCTCTTGGATGTGGATTCTCCACCTGCCTCTGAAATCGGTGAAGAAGTTTCCAATACAATGGATGCTCCGGTTGACACTCAGGAGCTGCCTACTGACCCTCCATCTCAGGATGACCAGCCTGAGATATCCCTCCATGCTTTAGCTGGAGTCACGGCCCCCCAAACAATGCGGGTATGCAATTACTTCAAGAAGCTTCCTCTTACAATACTCATTGATTCTGGCATCACTCATAATTTCATTGACCCTCGGATCACCAAACAAGCTGATTGTTTTATCCATACTTGCTCCAACTTTGAAGTCATGGTTTCCAATGGAGGCACCTTACCTTGCAAATGGAAGTGTCGTAATGTGCGTATCTCTATGGGATATTATAACCTCTTTTCTGACATGTTTACCTTGACCTTAGGTGGATGTGATGTGGTTTTGGGCGCTCAATGGATGCGCACACTTGGCCCCATATTATGGGATTTTGCTGAACTTTGGATGCAGTTCTCCCCCGATGGACACAAACACACATTGAAAGGATTACAACCAGGGTCTCTCAGCATCATCAATTCACATCGCATGTAAAAACTCCTTAAGAATAGTTTCCATGGTGTCATCACTCAGCTCCATTCCATTCAAATGCAACCATCAGCGGCCCCCACTACTCCTTTGGATCTCCAACAAATCCTGGATCGATATATAGGTGTTTTTGCTGAACCAGTGGGACTTCCACCTTCATGACCAGAGGACCATAATATTCAGCTCCTTCCTGGCAGCATTCCTCCCAACATCAAGCCCTATCGCTACCCATTTCACCAAAAAACAAAGATTGAACTCCTTATTAGGGACTTACTGAAGCAAGGTATTATTCGCCCAAGCACAAGTTCCTTTTCTTCACCAGTTCTTCTTGTCCGCAAAAAAGATGGGTCATGGCGCCTCTGCATTGACTTCCGAGCACTTAATCACCTCACCATCAAGGATAAGTTTCCAATTCCTGTTGTTGATGAGCTTCATGGTGCTCAATTTTTCTCCAGGTTGGATCTTCGCTCTGGGTATCATCAAATTCAGGTTCATGAGGATGATATCCCTAAACAGATTTCCGCACACATGATGGCCATTATGAGTTTTTGTTCATGCCCTCTGGTCTCACTAATGCTCCTTCCACATTCCAGGCCTTGATGAATAAAATATTCCGACCCTATTTGCGGAAATTCATTTTGGTATTTTTGGATGATATCCTCATCTACAGTAAAACATGGGCTGAACATCTCCAGCATCTGGCTCTTGTAATGCAACTTTTCTCTGATCATCATCTCCACACCAAAAAGTCTAAATGCTTTTTTGGCCAAAAGGAAGTTGAGTATCTCGGGCACATTATCTCAGCACAAGGGGTTCGTGTGGATCCTGCCAAAATCACTGCCATGAACAATTGGCCACCTCCTAAGACACTCAAGAGCCTTCGTGGTTTTTTGGGGTTGACTGGCTACTATCGCAAGTTTGTCAAGGATTATGGGAAGCTTGCAGCTCCATTAACTGCTCTGTTGAAAAAGGATGCTTTTACATGGACACATGTTACTGAGTGTGCATTTGACAAGCTGAAACAAGCTATGTGTACTACACCTGTTCTAGCTATGCCCGATTTTTCCAAGCCCTTCACTATTGAGAGTGATGCTTGTGGCACTGGACTTGGTGCTGTTCTCCTTCAAGATGAACACCCCATTGCGTTCACCAGCAAAGCCCTTTCCGGTAAGAATTTAGTTTCCTTTACATATGAGAAGGAAATGATGGCTATTTTGCATGCAGTACAAAAGTGGTGACCCTACCTCTCAAGGAATCATTTCTGCATCAAGACTGATCACCAGAGTCTGAAATATTTCCTAGAATAGTGTGTATCCTCCCCAGCACAACATAAATGGGTTATCAAACTCATGGGTTATGACTATGAGATCACTTATAAGAAGGGTAAGGACAATATTATGGTGGATGCCCTTTCTCGCACATTTGATGACCAAGGTTCTCTTTCCGCTATTTCTATGCTAGTTCCAAATTGGTTGCAATCGGTTCAACAGGGTTATGTCAATGAATCTTCATTATATCACATCATCCAATGCTTGGACAATAACCCTTCTGTTGTCCCACATTACTCTTGGGATGGTGCTTCACTAAGATACAAGGGTCATCTGGTGCTTCCCCAGAACACAGCTCTTCAACAAGCTATCTTCTATGAACTCCATGCTTCTCTATCAGTAGGGCACTCTGGTTTTCTCAAAACGTATGAACGAGCATAGCGTAACTTCTTTTGGTAGGGCATGAAAAGGAAAATTCAACAGATGGTGGCTAAATGTGATACCTGCCAGTGCAATAAGGGTGAAACAACACCCCTTTCGGGATTGCTCGAGCCCTTTCCCATACCTACCCGGATATGGACAGATATTTCTATGGATTTCATTGACGAGCTCCCTAAATATGGAGGGAAGACCGTGATTTTGGTTGTGGTTGATCGCCTCTCCAAATATAGTCATTTTTGTGCTCTCAACCATCCCTATACAACCTCTTCCGTTGCTCAAATTTTCTTGGACCAGATCTTTCGTCTTCATGGAATGCCTTCTTCCATTGTCTTGGATCGTGATGCGACTTTCACCAGTCATTTTTGGACAGAACTCTTTCACCACACTGGCACCAAACTAAAGATGAGTTCAGGTTATCACCCCCAAACGGATGGTCAGACTGAAATTATCAATAAATGCTTGGAAACTTATCTTCGTTGCTTCTCCTCTGAGCAACAACATCAGTGGGCAAAGTGGCTCCCTTTCGCTGAATGGTGGTACAATACCTCTTACCAAACTGCCTCTAAAATGACTCCATATGAAGCAGTTTATGGTCAGGCACCACCAGTTCTTCTTCCTTACACCCCCAGCAGTTCTCTAGTTCGGGCAGTTGACGCGGTCCTTCAAAACTGCGATGAGGTTCTTCGCATTTTGCGTGAAAACCTTCACATGGCAAGAAATCGCATGAAGCAACAAGCTGATCAGCACCGTTCTGAGCGCACTTTTGAAGCCAGTGATATGGTTTTTCTTCGTCTCCAGCCTTACAAGCAATCCTCACTAAAACTCAAAGGGCATCATAAGCTCGCTCCAAAGTTCTATGGGCCATATCGGATTCTTTAGAAGATTGGGTCTGTTGCTTATAAATTGGAACTTCCTCCTTCTTCCCGCATTCATCCAGTATTTCATGTCTCTTGTCTGAAGAAAGTTCTTGGCATTAACATCAAAGGCCAAACTATTGTTGTAATGGATAATTCACCTAATAACCTAGGTCTAGGGGTTACCAACATACTCTAACACTTGTAGACAATTTGACTTTAAAAGTATCAAATAGGAAATAGGAAAGTAGCAGGACTTACTTGTATTAAATGAAGGTTGATCCAAGCTATCTTCTTCCTCTTTGCTCCACTTCCATAGTCTCCAGGATAGTTCCTCCTTCACCTGTCAATAAAGACTCTTCCAGATACAATATGATTCATATATAAACATTCAGGTTAGGCAAATCACATATTATAACAAAATAGAAACATTTACCAATCTACAACACATGAAACACATATGGAAGAAGTAGTATCTTTATTAACAATACTGGAATGAGTTTAGGTTACAACCCAATGTCTGAACAAGGGACTCCTCTATCACCAAAGGACTCTGAGTTTCTCTGCTCCAAAAAATTCTGTAGACAATCCACCAGCATAAATTTGCTCTCCAAGTATTACTATCCAACACCCTCCCCAAGGCCTCTATTTATATGGATGAAAGGAGGCAGTTCTTGAAGGTTAGGGAGGTTGCAGCAGTTAATGGGATTAAGTTAAATGAATGAACTAATCTCCCATTAACTCGAGTTTTTAAATATTAATTTTGAGGAAACCATACGCGGGTCTGTAGTAGAGCAACCCACAAATGATACGCGACTCTATATGAGAGCAACCCACGAATACAAGTATGCGCGACTTGCTGAACAGAACACTCGCGAATGATGCGCGAGTTGTCAATAGAGATAGTCGCGAATACAACTCAAAATGACTAAATGGAAAAGTAATCAGCTGGGCATATAGGCAATGTATTTCATCATAAGCCAAGGTATAATGAAACTAGGAAAACCTCAATCCATAAGTATCCTTTTGTGTGCCAACCTGAGGGAGGTCGGCACTCGGACGGAGAGGTGCCATCCAGGTGTATAACAGATGCCCCCTAATGTGTGAGGTCAGAGGGGAACGATGGCTGAAATACATTATATTATTAACTCTGGAGAAACTCAGAAATCCAGTGGAGCAGAAGGAGTACTTGAAACCAATACATAATAATGTCATATACAAAGCTATATCTGAGGATGCTATGTTCAATTTAATGGAACACTAGCTCCTTTACAATATTTGAGTACATCATATGATACGGGTGAAAACCACGTATATTACAAAGGTGGATCAAAGCCACAATACAATAATGATGAGTCTTCAAAGATCTGGAAGATGGATATAGAAATGGAACATAGTCTTACGCAACTTAGTTCATAAGTGAGGAACTAAGGTCTTCATACAGGATCCCAAAGAACCAAGTACAATCCAAGACATGTGAATAAGGGTAAGCTGAAGTCGAACATGGAAAGGATTCAACAGTTTGTCAACCAATAGATGATAATTGACAACTGAAGCAAAGGAATTCACCAATGATAGAAGTGAATCCTGAGGTACTATCGTCGAAACTCTAGGTCGTCGTCATCAGGAAGTGCTGAAACGGAACCATACTGTGATAGGGAAGGCAATAGATCCTCCAACGGATCACAAGAGTGACTAGGAACTGGGCAAAAGAAGATAGACACAAGTAAAAGGATAACAGATATAACAGTGATGGGATCAGGCTATAAAGTAGATAGTGGGAAGAATCCTTGAATAGTGAGCACGACACAGAGATGACCCAAGGCAGCGTATAACAGATAGATAGGACAACTAGACTTATCTGTCATGTAGGAGACATGATCAGATTCCCCAGGTATAAAGGACAAGAGGAGGAGTCAGAAAACTCGAAGTGATAGGTGAACACAGATGTACACTAAAACATGGATATCGGAAGGCAAAGACTGCTATGTTCAAGGATGACATGCTACCAGTACTGAAAACCAAAGAAAAACTTCTTCCTTACCTTTCTTGTTAAATTTTAACGAGTCCAGGAAAGTCAACTCAGTTCCCTCTTCATTTTTTAACAAGCTCGAAGAGATGGGAAAAGAATGCTTGATAGTGTCACTGATTCGTGGATTTAACCAGCCCGAACTAGTACATGCTTGATTGGGGCTTTCATAATTAGAGAGTCTGAAAACGCCAAAGAAGACTCCAGGGGGGTCCTTTTTCGTCCAATTTAGTCTCTTAAGGCCGAAAAAGTATAAAACAAACCTCAAAAGAAATCTCTTAACTTCTGAAGAAGAAAAGGTGAACCTTTTTCGTACTTAGTCGGGAAGGTCCGAAAAAGGTTAAATTACCACCTACCCAACGCTCCTTCCATAACAGCATACAATAGCTTGAGTTTTATGAGTGTGAAGGAAAGCAAGATCACTCGGAAAGATCCATTTGGTTACAAGAAATGGGGCTTACAACAATAAACTCGTTGCTTTGTTCTTGAGTGTTTAACGAGCATGAAAAAGACACAAAGTACACTCGAAATTTTTTTCATGTTTGGGTCCAGAGCATGAAAAAGAGAAAACTAAGCTCAAACCGGGTGTTCCTTTTCTGTCCAATTTAGTCCCTCAGGTCCGAAAAAGTGATAAACCTATACCTGAGAATACTCTTCTCAATTCCGAAGAAAAGAGAGTGATCCTTTCTCGTACTATTCCGCATGGGCCGAGAAAGAGATAACCTACCACCATGCGGATGCCCATTCACATATTCTTAACGAGCTTGAACGGACGAGTAACTTGGTACTCAAGTCTATTTTGAAGGAGTCAGACCTGGGCCTAAAGAAACTCCATAAGGTGGGGAGTCCTATAAAGGGATAACTTGTAAATAGAGGTTCATAAGAAGCTCTATTTGGCGTGAAAAATAGCTATGAGGAAACCCTTGGGCCTGAAAAAGTGACGGAATGAGTACCAAAGACTGGCAATGGCATATAAGGATGATACTAATGAAAAAGGGATCCTAGCCACGGAAGAACAATGGCAGAGACAAGGGACTAATGGCTTAGAATACCATAGTCCATGGCAAAATGTTGCATACTAAGGTTAATGTGGAGTGATAAGTTGCCAACATATGTTGGAAAGAGCAAAAATCACCCTACAGAAGCATCAACACTTTGTAAAATTTGGTAAACCTGTTCCAGGGTACAAAAGGGATGGTATTAGTCAATTGACGTTTCAAACTATACAAAAGACCCACTTTTCGAAATATTAATTCTATAAATAGTTTGAAAATTGAAACATTTCTTACCATTTGCACTTTATGACCCAAAAAGGAAAGTTTACCCTCTATATTTGATCGCTCGTTGTGGACAATTGGACCGTCGGAATTCAGATCCGTCAGCTTCAGGTAAATCTACACCCTGTGCTCTTTAATTTGATCCAAACAAATTTTAAAATTAAAGGTTAATTCAGTTTATTTCATCAATAGAAAAGATGGAAAAATGTATACGCGGGTTTCCATGCATGAAAACCGTGAATACGCATTTCATGCGCGGGTTGCTGCATAGGGAAGTCGCGTATGACACGCGACTTGTCCCAATGGACAGTTGCGTATGCTGCGCAAAGGGTGAAAGATTTAAAAATAGTTCAAATTTTTAAATTTTTATGATGAATTACTGAATCAAATTATGTGTTTTTTGTCAGGAAAATATGGTGCTGGAGTGGAGAGAGAGGGAACATGAAATGATGGACCATACGGCTCTTCAAAGCCCGCCTACCATCCAAGCATTGCAGAATAGTGGGCTGCTCAAGTTCTTTTGCGCATCACCAATGCGGGCCAATGTCCGCATATTAGAGTTCTTGGTCAACTACTGGGACCATGACCTGGGGATGTTTAATATCCAGGTGAAGTGAATATTTATTCGCTTGTAGAGTAATATTTACCAAAAGATTTGGAATATTAGATAAGCCATAATATATAATTTGATGATAGAATATGAATTGATGATATACATTTACAAAGGTTGGACTTATATATGTCCATTCATGACTTTCCAATCTACAGTCATGACTCTTTGATAATTATTAATTATTATTAATTAATAATTATCTATTAATATTATTTTTAACATTTATATATTTTATGTTTGTTACATTGCCTTCCCCTTAAGGGAATCTTTGTCCTCAAAGATGTATTTGACATTAATGTCTGATTTATTTTAATCTATCATCTCGGAATTCTTTCCATTTTGTATTTGCGACATTTGAAGAGATGAGTCGATACGAATTACGGATTCCCCAGGAAAAGTGTCGCATCGTATCTGATGTGGTCCATCCCAGATCTATTTTTATCGAAGCTCCGAGATATTTTTGTGGGACAACTTGTCTCAAGTGTTGCTTGTTATGTCGATATTTTTGCATGTCCACATAAGTCTTCTGTGAATATTCATTTTGAACTTGTCGTTGGTCAAAATGATGATTATAATTTGGATGTCTGTAAGGTGTAGGTGTTGTTCGTTCTTCTTTCTTTTGGATTGCGACGAAGACTTTCTTCACTTCCTCGATTTGTGCTTCTTGGTTACGATTCTGAAACTTTTCGATTCCTTCCTCTTGCGACTTTTCTTTAATTTCTAGCTCCTTGATTTGGTTATGTGGTTCCTGATTACTATTATTTACACACTGGTTTTCTTCTTGCTTTTCTAGTAATTTTCCTTCGAGGTCTTCACCGGATTGTTCCCTCTTGCCGTTGGTTTTCAATTTTTTGATTTTTGTAATCAGGGTTTTGTTGTGATTTCTTAATCTGAAAATTTCTTCAGAATTGTTGGATATTATTTTTTTACTCTTTGCGATCTCTAGCTTGTGTTATTTTTTAGAGTCGCTATTTTGTTGTTGAAGAACTTTTATTTGTTGTCGATACTGGTCGACCACTGATTCTTGATCTGTTAATTTCTGTCGTATGTGCGTCAGTTCTTCATCCTTGTTGTTAATGATTTTGTTCAAGCGGATTGTTTCTACTTCGTAATCACTTATTTCTTTCTTTATATCTTGATTTGTTAGTCTCTGATTGAAATCACTTTCGTCTTTTAATTTCTTAATTTGGGCATACAATTTTTCTATATGATTGTTCTAGTCAGAAATTAATTGTTCCTTGCACTCTTTTTCCATATGATTTAATTTAATCAATATTTCCGATTTCGTATTTGTGTGTCGTAATTCTTCATTCTCTCTTCGATAACGCTTTAATTTGGCTTCTAATTTCTCTATTTGTGCTTGCAAACCCAATTCCATGGTCTGTGACT
>LPNX010278572.1:64811-86104 GCA_001517045.1 Pseudotsuga menziesii | reverse complement strand
TTTGCTTGCAGGTCGTGGAGCTGACGGCGTGAGAGGTTGGCAGCTGTGAGGGGATCGTAGGAGTGGGCGAGTGGTAAGGA
Organism: Pseudotsuga menziesii; assembly: GCA_001517045.1. Taxonomy (NCBI): domain Eukaryota; kingdom Viridiplantae; phylum Streptophyta; class Pinopsida; order Pinales; family Pinaceae; genus Pseudotsuga; species Pseudotsuga menziesii. The sequence goes on along the minus strand of LPNX010278572.1, from coordinate 86,024 downwards.
AGAGATGGAGGTGGCCGCGTTTGATTATTGGGGATGGCACGATGGAGGACGTAGAGTTGATAGGAGGATGGGTCGCAGTGGGGAGAGCGCTGGTGGAATGGGCAGGAGGATGTGGATGGAGGAGGCATGGAAGATGGAGGAGGAATCACAACAGCATCGGGAGCGACGGGAGGTGGGTGCAGTGTGGTGGAGCTAAAGAGTGGAGCAGCGATGGGATGACGCGAGTAGGTGGTTGCAAGAGTTTGCAGTGGATGGAGGAGGTGCAATGGATGACGGAGGCGCGAGGGAGATGTGTGCGTGATGGAGGCGTGAAAGGTGAGAACATGCAGAGGCGAAGGCACGATGGAGGTGTGAAGGGCGTTGGTATGTGGCTGGAGGGAAGTGTGGGAGAGAGGAGGTGCAGCAGCGTACGACTAAAGTTGGAGAGGTGGAGTGGCAGGCTAGCGTGGCATGGAGCCGTGGAGGTAATCGCAGTCTGCTGGGGAAATATAATTATGTGTGGAGGAAAATGGAGAAGGGAGGGTGCGACCAGAAAGTGTTGGCGTGAATGCTGTGGGGAGGGAGGATGGTGTGGGCGTGGAGCCACAGGGAAGGTGGCAGCGTGGATTGCAGGTGACGAGTGATGATGGAGATGAAGCGAATGATTTTTTTTATTTTTTATTTTTTTTTCTTTCTTTCTTTTCTTTTTTCTTTATGATATATATAAATTTTACGGGTAGGAAAAAGGTCAAGGACCTATGACTCAAGGAAACCCTATATTTTTTTCAGACAAGGTCTGAGTTTGTTGACCACAGGTCAGATTGAGATCGAGCAACGAAAGCTCTGATACCACTGAAGCGAATATTTATTCGCTTGTAGAGTAATATTTACCAAAAGATTTGGAATATTATATAAGCCATAATATATAATTTGATGATAGAATATGAATTGATGATATACATTTACAAAGGTTGGACTTATATATGTCCATTCATGACTTTCCAATCTACAGTCATGACTCTTTGATAATTATTAATTATTATTAATTAATAATTATCTATTAATATTATTTTTAACATTTATATATTTTATGTTTGTTACACCAGGGTGAGACTTTGGAGCTTACCGTTGAGGACATCTATTTCATTACCGGATTATCACATCGGGGAGCACCGGTGAACCTGGAGGGCACTGGCAGGGGTGGTGACCCCTTGAGTGTCCAGAACTATGTCGATGTATTCTGCAGGCCTGGTACTCAAAAGAAGGGCAGCAGCGTTCTCATCTCAGATATACAGGACTTCACACTACAGGTACTAGCCAGTACTATTGTTAGACTTTCAGGGTCATCAGGACTACAGTTGGCCACCAGGACTCAGATGAGAGTGGCAGTTGATTGCTTCAGAGGCACCCTATATGATTGGTGCTCGGGAATTGCCCCCATCATGAAGAGGCAATTATCCGATTGCAGGAGGGGAAGACGCAAAACTTCAGTTATGGGAGTATATTGGTTGCGTTCTTCTTTGAGAGGGTGCCAGCTTTGAGCCCTGCAATACCCTTAGAGGTCAGACATCCACGTCAGCCGAGGCTGAGCAGGTGGGGTGATATCTTCCTCGGACAAGGAGGAGGAGACAGTGTACATAGCATGTATGATGACGATTTTTATACATGGTGGGAATGGCAGGTGCTGGCATTGGAGCAGTTTCCATATGCCGGATTAGATTTCCGAGGTGATCCAGACCTAGTCCTCCCTCCAGGAGGAGCATGGGGAGAGATGGGTAACTCTTTTTAATTTTTATCATTATGAAATTTTTATGAATTTTCCAATGATATGATATATACAAGTCTAAATCCTACTCATGTGTCAAAATGCAGATATTGGAACGGTCCACCCCGCAGGGCACCCACGTACCTTTGTACGTCCTATAGCAGGAGGAGATCCTAGGCTGATCCAGGTACTCGAGGAAAAGCTGACCAGGCTTACCAAGCGGGTACCCACTATACAGATAGAGCATCTCCCTGCAGCCATGGAGGAGTTCGTAGTTGGGGTTCCACCGGCCTGGCTACGTCTTTTCAGACGGGTAGCTAGGGCAGTAGTAGTATACAGAGATGCGGTGGAGGCTACCGAAGCCAAGGAGGCTGAGGAAGCCAGGGGGCACAGACATCATGGGGACCAGCCAGGTCCTAGCGGCCATGGCGGCCAGGCATAGATCTAGGGAATTTTGATGGATGATGATCCACATTTTTGTATATTTTGTCTATTTTGGGATCTACGAATCAGACTTGATCTATCCTATGTATAAACAGATATTTACATATATATATGTGTGTGTTTGGTTGTCAGCTTATTTACAAATGTTTCTTATATATGTGCTGTATATTTTATGAATTATGTGTGAGATGCCAGTCCAAAATATAGTTAGCATATGCATCAGACAATGAATTTTGGTTTCTTGGAATGTGATTAAAAGTAATAACTTCAAAATGCCTTCCCAAAGAACGAATTCGCATGAAATGACGTAATAATGTAGGGTTTCATACCTGATAAGCTTGATTGAGCTGGGAAACAACCAACTAAGAATCCAAACGGACTTCAAGCTGGGTAATGCCACGTGACAACGCATCCCATAAGAGCTCAATAATGGCCCTATATTCAGCAACATTATTAGAGGCAGGATCTAGGCAAGCGCCACCTGCGGCAACAAGTTGTCCTGTGGGAGAATAGATAACCCATGATGTCGAAGCCAGGTTACAAGTGTGACGGCTGGTGCCATTAGCAAAACCTAGATACATCTCGGAAGACATCTGCAACAACCAGCAGATAATATAAAAAACAAAACTAACAACCTAATGTACATAAAATACATACACTAATATACAAGAAAAAGTGCTAAGCCTAAGCGTAGTACTTCTTCAAGTAGAGCCCATTTCTAGGCTTAGGCAACTTATTCCCATCATAATCCACTAATTCATATGCGTCTTTACTCAATACTTTAGACATGACATAGGGTCCTAACCACATGGCCTTGAACTTTCCTGCCCCCAGGGGTTCTTTATCTTGGTCCCAGAGCAAGACAAGTTCCCCTTCAGAGAAAATCCTAGGCTTAACCGATTTATCGTATTGAGATTTAACCCTATTTTTGTGAGCTTGGTTCGCAGTCAGCGCATCTCTACACTGTTCACCAAGGTGTTCTAAGTGTAACAACCATTCTTCAAGTTCATTTGTGTCAGGTAGCACATGAATAGCTATCTACAAGGATGGGATTTCGCATTCAATCGGAGTAATAGCTTCCACCCCGTGAACGAGTTGGAAGGGGGAAAAACCCATGGCAGTTTTGACATTGGTTCGATAGGCCCAAAGAGAAGGATATAACATGATGTGCCAATTTGAGCGGGCTGCATCAATAGTACGTTTAAGAATGGTTTTTAAAGTCTTGTTTACAGCCTCAACCTGACCATTTGCTTGCGGATAATATGGAGAAGAATGCTCTTCTCGAAATCCAAGCATAGTGGTCAGTTCTGACATCATGTGATTTTGAAAATGACTGCCATGGTCAGTGACAATCACCTTGGGAATACCAAACCTAGCAATAATCTGATTGAAAATGAAAAAAGCTGTAGTTTCCCCGTCGGCTTTGAAAGTAGGCATTGCCTCTGTCCATTTCGTGAAATAGTCAACAGCGACAATGATGTATTTGTGCCCCCCAGCCGAGGTTGGGTTGCATGTCATATAATCGATCCCCCATTTCATAAAGGGGCCTACCGAGACAACGGGAAACAAGGGAGCAGGGTGTGACCGCATTTTCCTGGTGTATAGCTGACACGGATGACAGCGCTTTACTGCTTCCACACAATCTTTAAAGATTGTGGGCTAGAAATAACCGCCACGCAAGATCTTCTGGGCCGTTGCTAACCCAGATAAATGACCTCCACATGCTCCACTGTGAGAATCATTTAGGACAATCTCCGCTTCCTCATGAGTAAGGCAGTGATGCAATATAGAATCTACCCCTCATCGATATAAAGTATCTCCTATTATGAGGTAGTTTTTAGCATGAAGTCGTAAATTAATTCGGTCTTCCCTAGAGTAAGCGGCAGGACACTTCGAAGTCTGGAGATATATGAGAATATCTCCATACCAAGGATCAGAGGTGGATATAAGGAAGATGTGCTCATCTGGGAATGAGTCATCCTCAATCACTACATCTTCTTCCATAGGGAACTCTGCTATAAGCTCAGCAAACACTAAGGACTTCTTTGATTTAGCGGATTGGAACACCAAGTCAAACTCTTGGAGAATGACTATCCACTTGTTGAATTTTCCCCCAACAATGCGTCGGGGGGATAAAACATATTGGAAAGGGTTTACATCCGCCACTACAGTAGTGGTCCTTAGTAAGATATAGTGCCGTAACCTCTGTACAGCATAAACAGCCGCTAAGGCTAACTTCTCGACATGGGAGTACTTAAGCTCAGGCCCAACCAAAGCACGGCTAAGATAATAAACGACATGCTCAATGAGCTTATCGTCCTCCTGAACTAGCACTACCCCAATGGTGGACTCCGATGCAGCCAGATACAATATAAAGTCCCTAGAATAATCTGGTGGGCGCAATAAAGGAGCCGACAACAAGGCTTTTTTCAATGCCTCGAACGCAAGTTGTGCGGTTTCATCCCATACGAATGGGGTGTCCTGTTTGAGCAGGCGCATGAAACCTTTCATGATCTTGGCATAATTAACGATAAAACGTCGAAGGAAGTTAGACTTTCCTTGTAGACTCTGAAGTTGCCTGAGTGTACGAGGAGGAGGCAGATTGACAATGGCCTCAACTTTTAGTGGATCCACCTGGATGTCTCTACTGGAAACAATGAATCCTAATAGTCTCCCTGACTCGACGCAAAAAACACACTTGTGGGGATTCAAGCGAATTTTATAGTATCTGCATATTTCAAAAATCAACCGTAAATGATCTGGGTGTTGGATCCTCTTGCGAGAATGTGTGGGCAGATCATCAAGGTAGGGCTCGACAATGGCTTTTATATCGTGAAAAGAAAAGTTCATGGCTCGTTGAAAGGTTGCCCCTGCATTTTTCAATCCAAAGGTTATTTTCCTATAAGTGAATGTACCCCAAGGGAAAATAAAAGCAGTTTTATGCTGGTCTTCCGGTTTGATTTGGATTTGATTATAGCCGGAAAAACCATCCATAAACGAAAAGACTTCACTCCCCGCACAAGCATCAATGATTTGATCAATGAATGGTGTGGGGTAATTGTCCTTGGGACAGGCCTTTTTAAGATCTCGAAAATCAGTACAAACGCGAATAGTCCCTTTCTTTTTATCAACAGGAACTTGGTTGGACACCCACTCAGTCAAAGCAATAGGATATATGAAACCTGCTTTCAACAGCTTTTCAACCTCTGCCTTCACAGCCGCCGCTTTACGCGGGTTCATGGGGTGTAATTTCTGCCGAACTGGCTTGGCATCAGGGTAGGTATGGATTTCATGTTGGACAATAGATGGATCTATGCCTGGCATCTCCTCATATGACTAGGAAAAGATATTGCAGAATTATTTAAAAAAAGCAGTGTAGATATCAATCTCCTCCGGAGAGTAGTTTTCACCTATATAGATATTTTCCACGACATCTGGTTTGATGGAGATATTGATAGGTATAGTAGCGGAAATGTTTGCCATATTCCCCTCAGCAAACACCCCTTCCCTAGGCAAAGGGTTAACAGGTATATCAACATCTCCAGGCAGTCTCACATGGAACTCTTGGTTTTCTATCTTGCTTAGCTCTGGAAGGAAATAAGACCGATAATGAAGATCCTCACATATCTTATCACGGCTACACATAGCTTCAAAAATAGCTTCATTAGAAGGTTAAACAATATCTAAGCAATCTATGGAAAGTGAAGAATTTTCAGCCCATGCAGGCGAGTAAACTTCGTCCAGATCGTTCGAGACTGTTAGAGGATCTGGAATGGGATCAACAGTGGTTTGAATGATAGCTTGGTAAGCTACTTCCACTGCTGACAAGGGCACTTCCAGTTCGTGAGGGGTTGGGAGGACCCAAGGATCAGTCCTATTGACAACCGAATCGACGGACTTCCCTACACTAGTGGAACCGATATAATTAATCGGGGCTGGAAGCTCGAATGTGACCATCAATGATGCGTACATTCCAACCCCTAAGCTCTGTGCAGCAGGTTTGGTTTGATCAACCAATGGCACAGTGGAATCCTTAGACTCTAGACGGCCTTTTCGGGTAAAATCAAGTTGGTCAATAGTAACCAACTTGCCCTCATGTGGAAAAACCATGACACGAAAGACAGCCAATGCAACAACAGACATTGCATAAGTCCAATTCCTACCTAGAAGCAAATTGTAGTCCAAGGGAGCATAAATCACTTCAACTTCAACAGACACTGCTTTTCCTGCCAACTTAATCTCGAAAGCTGGCAAGATACCATGGGGACGGAAAGACCTTCCATCAAAAGCAGTAAGTAAAGTGGTTGATGGGACCAGCTCTGGGGATCCTAGAGCTTTCTAGCAAGCCAGGGACATAACACATGTAGAGGCTCCCTCATCAACAACAGCTCGTCCAATGGTCTTACCACCATGGACAACATCTATCGATAGGGCTACATGGTAAGGGAGGTGAATTTTGACATCTGACAAATGAAACTTCGCCGTGAGACTCGAAGATTCCATGCTACCTAAAGTTGTCAAGAGAGCATCCCACTGAGCAGAACAACTTTATTTTACCTCCAAAGCCGACATCGCACATGGGGTTTGAGCAAGATCTTCAACCACTGAGTAGTTGGAAGCAGCCCTATTGGGATTATGTAAAGTCTTCTTAAAGATACCCTTGGGTAGCTTAGGCATTATTTCCGCAGGTTTCTCTATAGTGAGCGGGTTGGAAGGTTCACCTACAGCTTTACCCATCTCAGGTGGAGTCTCTTTCTCATAGTTTTTGTTCCTAGTTTGCAACAAAGTTGAGGATCTAACCATGTTGATATAATTGGGGTCAGGGGCAGTTTGAGTGCCCCCTGCTATGGTAGAAGATGAAGCAGCATTCTGTCCTTGGGGAAATGGATCCTTTAGGACAGCCGGTTGTTGAGCTTGAATCAATTTCTGAGCTTGTTCCATGAGGGGACAAAGATGAGTCAAGTGGTCTCCTTGGCACAACTTACAAGGGAATTTGACTTTCTTCTTTTCCTTTTTCCCCCATTAGCATTATTTGTGGGCTTGGGCTTGTTTTGGTTTTGGTTTCCCTCTCCTTTTTTACCCTTCTTCTTCTTACTGTCGGACTGCTGATTGCCCTTTTGAGAAGTTTGAGCAAACACATTTACATTTTGGGGAGAGGTGGCAGCCTTTGCTGCCTCCGCCGTAGACTGTTTGACAGACAACTGGTGAAGTTGTTTTGTCAAAGACTCTACAGTGGGAGAATTGATGGACCCAACCACACCATCGGCATGGGGTCCAGGCTTGGGTTTCTCGGCCTCATGAGAAGGCCTTTGTGCCTCAGGGATGATCTCGTACAAGATCCCAGACTGTGAATAAATCAAGTCCAACTGCTGGGCCCTGAGTATGGCTTCTTCCTCACTAGTCACTCCTGATGTGGAAACATCCTTAGATATATAGGGCAATAAAGATTTAAGGAACCATTCTAATAAAAACTCAGGAGGGATAGTGGCTTTGATGAGGCTCTTTCGCCTCCTCCACTCTTGGATATGATCCGAGATGTGGGTGGCCTTGGTCTGCCTAAAGGTGGACAACAAGTCCGTTCTGAAATCATAATGGACCGGAAGCTGAAAGTGGCTAAGGAAAGCCATAGCCAAGTCCCAGAAGCTACTAAAGGAAGCAGAAGGCAATTCGATGTACCATTTTGTTGCAATGCATGTCAATGTCCTCTAGAACAGCCTCAATCTCACTGAATCTTCATTCACTGAATTGGAAGAACACCATAGGTGAAAGGTGGTGGCATGAGCCCTAGGATCTTCACCAGCCTTACCTTCGAACTTAGGGATGTCCGAGGGAAGTTTGGTGGGAACAGGTGGCCACAAGGGGTCATGCCTCACCGGATCGTTCATCAACTTTGATAAGTCTAGCAAGTTTAAAGTTGCCAGAAAGGGAAGTTTGGGCCTAACCGGTGCACTAGATGTGCCAGCATGGGAGTTGGAGGGTCCTGCCCCTGAACTCCCATAGGTAAATGTGGGGTTGCCCCCAGACACCGGTTGTGAGGTGGGAAGGTTTCCTTGAAAGGGGTTCCATTCATAAGCCACCGGATTATGAGTGGGAGGTGTAGTGTAAGTGGTTCGGGCCATCCCCATAGAAGTAGGGGTCTGAAAGACTGGAGCACGTATCCCTCAATTGAACAAGGAGAAGGGAGAGCTCAAGTATGGGACGGAAATAGGGGTTTGGAAGCTTTTCCCATAAGAGGTGTTGCTTCCAAAATGCACTCCTACATATGAAGGAGGTGGACCTACGTAAGGACTGGATGGGGGTATGTGCCCCCGATTCCAAGGGAATCCTTGGACAAAGGCCGAGGATCCCACCGGACCACTGTGGGTAGTGTAAGGGAACGAAGAAGGAATTGTAGGTATACTAGGAATCCCAGTAGCCATATCACTAGACATACTTCCAATGTTCGAGTAAACCGGTGGTTGGACCACCCGGCTTGCTGGAGTTAAGGGTGTGGAAGGTAAGCTAGATCTCGGGGTACTAACTGGGGGAGGTAGTACCCCTTCAACCGGAAGGGTTGAGGTGAAAACAAATGAACTTTCTCCTTCAGAAGACATACTTCTACCTACAGGTACACCTAGTACTGGTGAACTAAAAGGCCTAACCTGCACTATGACTGGATCGTTCAAATCAGTTAAGGGGGTATTATAATTTCTTGCAAACTCGTCAGCTTGCAATTCTTCTACCTCAACTGTGTCTAAGTCAAAGTGGTTAGCTATTAACTCAGGTTCACCAAGAACCTCACTTACTCCTACTGGTTCAAAAGAACCGCTTGTGCTTAATCTCCGCCTTTGGGGTAAAGGTAGAGGCTCCAATGTGGTGATAGGAGGAAGGTTTCTCAACCTTCTTGACCTTCTAACAGTTTGGTCCTCCAGAATTAAGAATTTAATAAATCACACCCTAAGGCCAACTAGACACAAGCAAACCACAGAGCATACACTAAAAAGATCCTAAATTCTCAAGCAATCAAACCAGAGTATAAAGATATGCTTTCGCGAAGAAAGCTGATGAACAGTTACTTGGCGTCCTTGAGGGGTTCTCAGGCACAAGCGAAGGAATCACCCACCACCCTCCTGCACTTTCCACAAAGGTTACCTTCCAAGTCCCTTCAAGGTGAACCAGAAATAACCTTCCGGTTTACCTGGGTATGAGTCCTAAGAGACAAGAGACTAAAGGCTACCTTGACAATACCATCTGTCTGGGGGGACAGTCGTAAGCCGAACTCGTATGCATGAGCAGGGTAGCTAAGCCCGAAACTTTGTCTAGGACATAATCCTCAGATGCGCAAAAGTCCTGGGTTACGTTTCGACAAGGATTCAGAGGGCTATCTCCTCTGTCCAAGTCTCCACGCAGCCTAGTGCTTAACTCCCGTTTGAGAGGAGCTTCCCAGATGCAGCGGTAGAACCAAGGGTTTACCTAATGAATGGTCCACTACGTCTAAGTTTATAACTTGTGGGAAGTTTACACTCCCTAGCCTACAAGTCTAGCCTAATCTAGTAGGTGGAAGGCCCTAAAAATAAAACTTTACTAATAAATTTTAAATTATGCGTTAATTTTAAGGGCTGTTCTTTACTCAAAGGGAAGTGGAAGTGATGGACTGTATGGTGTTTTGACTCAGCAGAAAATAAATGAAATTAAAAGTGCATTCAAAGCGAACTAGCACTATAAAATAAACTTCTTTTCTTTTTTTCAAATAGATATTGATGAACTAACAGCACTAATAAGAGAAACTGAACCTATATTTTTGTATTTTTCTGAGATAATGTTCTTTAAACTGAAAATCAAACACTACTTATGCAAAATTATAATGCAAAAGATTAACTATGTTTTGTTTTTTCACTTTAAAAAATGCTCAAAAAACTACTGTGCATGTGTAAATGCAATGCTTGAGTAAACTTGACGCCTATAAACTGTATAAAAAACACAAACTAAAACTAACAGGTAGACAGAACCTAAAGACCAGCAAGAAAAGTAGGCTAGGATCCCAAGTTGGGTGCAGAAAATGACCAAGAAATCACTGCAGACTTTTAAACAGGCAAGTGCAAACCAATAACTGACAGAAAGCAGACTGGACAGACAAAGTCTAAGACCCTGATCACTGATCTAGACTCAGGCACTCTAACCAACAACCCAAACAGGCCAGAAAGTTTCAATATGCAGACAGTAAATAAAACAAGTAAAAAGAACTCAAGGGCTTTCAAAAAGCACTAAAAAGTGATCACCTGAGACACTCAAACAACTCTACAGCACTCTTAAAGAAGGTCTTCTTAGAAAACAAGACTTATCACAGGCAAAAGAACAAGCAAACTTCTACACAAAAATCCCAGTTTTCAGGGGTATACGCGATTGTCTAGTAACGCAGATCGCGAATGATACGCGACTGTTCAGTGGAACAACCCGCGCATGCAGCTCAGTATTTGCGACTGTCAATAAGGACAACCCGCGAATAGGTATAAAAATTTCTCAGAAAACAGAGAAAAAACCAAGACTTTCAAATGCTGTAAGTATGTAAAGAGGCAGGATAAAAATCACAAACAAAACTTCGAGCAATCACTGGTCAGGACAACAGGAAAAGACCTAAAGCAGGCTTGGCTTCCCCAGCGGAGTCACCAGTTTTGTTGTAATGGATAATTCACCTAATAACCTAGGTCTGGGGGTTACCAACATACTCTAACACTTGCAGACAATTTGACTTTAAAAGTATCAAATAGGAAATAGGAAAGTAGCAGGACTTACTTGTATTAAACGAAGGTTGATCCAAGCTATCTTCTTCCTCTTTTCTCCACTTCCACAGTCTCCAAGATAGTTCCTCCTTCACCTGTCAATAAAGACTCTTCCAGATACAATATGATTCATATATAAAGATGCAGGTTAGGCAAATCACATATTATAACAAAATAGAAACATTTACCAATCTACAACACATGAAACACATATGGAAGAAGTAGTATCTTTATTAACAATACTGGAATGAGTTTAGGTTACAACCCAATGTCTGAACAAGGGACTCCTCTTTCACCAAAGGACTCTGAGTTTCTCTGCTCCAAAAAATTCTGTAGACAATCGACCAGCATAACTTTGCTCTCCAAGTATTACTATCCAACACCCTCCCCAAAGCCTCTATTTATATGGATGAAAGGAGGCAGTTCTCGAAGGTTAGGGAGGTTGCAACAGTTAATGGGATTAAGTTAAATGAATGAACTAATCTCCCATAACTCAATTTTTTAAATATTAATTTTGAGGAAACCATACGCGGGTCTGTAGTAGAGCAACCCGCGAATGATACGCGACTCTATATGAGAGCAACCCATGAATACAAGTATGCGCGACTTGCTGAACAGAACACTCGCGAATGATGCGTGAGTTGTCAATAGAGATAGTCGCGAATACAACTCAAAATGACTAAATGGAAAAGTAATCAGCTGGGCATATAGGCAATGTATTTCATCATAAGCCAAGGTATAATGAAACTAGGCAAACCTCAATCCATAAGTATCCTTTTGTGTGCCAACCTGAGGGAAGTCGGTATTCGGACGGAGAGGTGCCATCCAGGTGTATAACAACTATTTTACCAGAACTAGATAATGAAGGATCCATCTTTTTGGAGCCGGAGGCTATCCTCAATAAGCGCACTCGTCAGCTTCGCTCTCGCTCTATCACAGAGAGCTCTTAATTCAATGGCACGGAATGCAGCCCGAGGATGCTACGTGGGAACCACTCCTTCAGATTCAGCGACAATTTCCACATCTAAATCTTTGAGGACAAAGCTTTTTCTAAGGGGGAGGGGATGTTAGGAACCCATGTCAATCCTTCTCTTTACTATGTTAGTATATTGTTGTTAGACGCATATGCTTTGTAAGTCGTCCCATAGTAATTGTTGATCCATAGTTTGTGTTATTGTTGTGAGGCACATATGCTTTGTAAGTCACCTGTAGTATTTGTTGATCCATAGTTTATATTGGCCCATGGTTTTGACCCATAGTATTGGCACCTATTTTTAGTATATAAGTGTGTGTTGAGGCCAAGGAAGGCACCGTGAAGTTATTTTGTATTGAGCTTGCTCAAAGGAGGTTGCCCCCTCAAAGTGGCCTGCGATTAATATAAAAGTGATTTTGAGTTCTGCTGCTATATTGTGTATTTTGATTACTTGTTTGCTGCAGGGTCCTCACAAAAAAACCTTAAGCGTAAGAAGAAGAATAAATGTCTGGCCCCAAGTGGGGGAACCCTAAACCTAATTTGTGGAGTCAACCTCGCTATTGAGGAAATAGAGGATATGGCGGATCTGGTTCTAGTGGGGAAGATCAGGGGTAAAAACCCTAATCAAGAAGAAATGGAGATATGGGTTTGACAAAACTGGATGGAATTGATACAGGAAGAGCCAGAGGTAGATGCTCTATCGAAAGGGTGGTTTAGCTTCACCTTCAATAGTAAAGAGGAGGCAGAGAAAATTCTGAATCAAAACTTGTTTTTTGGTTCGGTGCCCATTATGCTCAAAAAATGAACACCCTTATTTAATGCTGATAGCGAAAGGCTGGATAAAATCCTAGTTTGGATTTGGCTGTCGGGCCTCCCACTAGAATTTTGGAATCTAGATTCATTGAAGAATCTTGATAATTCCATTGGGGTTTTTTTCAAAGAGGATCTATCATTTTTAAAAACTCATTGGAATTATGTGGAAAGAATTATGGTTTCATTGAACATTCGAACAAATATGAGGGAGTATATAAACCTAATCTAAGGCTCCGAAACCCATCCAAAAATACTGGACTATGAGGGTTTGTCATTTAGGTGCCATCACCGTCATAAACTAGGGCATTTGGTGAAGAAATTCCGCTTGGCCTCCACACCTGTTTTCACTCAAAAGAGGAGTCTCTCAAAGGAGGAAGAGGCACAAGATACATACAGGAAAGATGCAGGGAACACAGAAGATGGTCCAACTCAACCTTTGAATCCTCCAGAATAACATGCAACACCTTTCCTAGAAGGTGGATCATAATTCCTTTCCCAGGAACTTGGGTCTCACTCAGGTATGTCTCTATTTTTTTCTCTAAAAGAGCAATTGAGTGATTTGAATTTAAATGATTCTTCACTTCCTCAGTCAAATATTTGCATTTTAGAAATCCCTTCCCCTTCATAAGAGAAACCCTCCCCACCTCCCTCATAGGAGAAACCCTCTCCACCTCCCTCATAGAAGAAACCCTACCCTCCTCCTTTGACTCCCCCCTCCCTGACCACCTTAACCCCTCAATAGACTAGGTCTTCAATCCCTCTTATCACCTCTTCTCCGATAAGATTCCATATCAGATCAAGGGACATCCCTACATGATCTAACCAGCCAACACCCCTCCTTGGACTAGGAACAAACCCTATCCTTCCAACAAGGGGAAAGGGACTAGGTAGACCCTCCTTTCTCTCCTTTTCTCAATAAAAATCCCTCTGGGACCAAGCGAATGGAAAGAAAAAAAATCTTTTTGGGGAACTTAAAGCAGTGCAAGCTCCTGAAGGGGTTCCCAAATGAAACTCCTTTCCCTCAATTGTAGGGGTTTGGAAAGTACCTGGAAAAAACTTTCCCTAAAGAGGATGCTACTAGTCCAAAAACTATATTTCTTTCTCCTGTAGGAAACCTTAGGTTCAGAAGTTGAGGTTTCAAATTTGTTATCTTCCATCACAAGCAACTTTTTGTTCTTAGCCTAGAGTGCAAGAGGGATTTCAGGTGGTATGAGGATGGAATCCTTCCACCCTGCACTGTAAAAACTTATGGGGATCTCACTTTTCTAGGAAGAAGAAAACTTACATTTAAACATACTAAACATCTACCGGCCTTGCAACAACAGAGTGGCATTCTAGGAATCTGTGAAAGCCTCCCAGATCATAAGAAGAGAAAATATGGTGATAGGTGGAGACCTAAACTTCACCCTTGGAGACCATGATATATGGGGGACAAAATAAAGAATAGGCCCTCTGGCCACATTCTTTAACAATCTCCTTAAAACATTAATATGGTTAACCGAAATCAGCCATAGATCAAGCCAACTTGGACAAATAAAAGAACAGGGGAAGATTGAATTGCAAAAAGGCTCGACAGATTCCTTCTAGGAGAAGGTTTGATAGAAAAGGACCCGATGTTTAAATAATGGGTGGACTCAGGAGCTGACTTTGACCATTTTCCCATTTGTTTGGAAATTATGAGAAACCCTAAGAAGCCAACCAACCCCTTCAAATTTTGTGCATCTTGGCTAAAAAATGAGGAAGTCCTCAGGCTCATTCATACAAACTGGATCCCATATGTGCAAGATGCTGGAACTCATGCTACCACTCATTTTGTTCAAAACCTCTCTCGAATTAAATGCCTTATGAAGGAGTGAGCCAAGGAAAAAAAAATTGGATGATCAAGCTCTCACAGAGATTGAGGCAAAATTAGAAGAAATCCACAACTCCGAAGGGGGGGTTTCCTCACATAGGGAAATAAGAAAATTTTGGTCTCCCTTGAATCCAGGAGAAGAAAGATTCTATAGGAAAGAGAGGAAATCTGGAGGATAAAGAGCATATCCATTTGGATGACAAGTGGAGATGATAACACAAAAAAATTTCAAGATTTTTCCAAAGAAAGGAAAGAAAAGCATTAGAGGAAATTTCAAATCAAAATGGACGTCCTAAGGAAACTTAATAAAATAATAGTTAAAATAATAAAATAATATTTATTAATTTTGGAGGAAGAAAAGAAAAAACTATTTTTTTGTTTGTATTTTCGACATATCTCTTTGTGTTTTTACTCAAATTTCGATCGGGAGAGCTCGTTGGATGCGGAATTAAATTCTGCATCCAAAGAGTACCCACTCGGCATACTTTTGATGGGCCCTGCTACCCCAAAGAGTGCCTACTCAGCATAATTATGCATCCAATGATCTCTCTCGATCGAAATTTGAGCAAAAACACAGGGAGATATGTCAAAAATACAAACAAAAAAGTAGTTTTTTTTTTATGACACCTATCCCCAAAGTTATATTAAAAACTTGTTTAAGAGGTGCTCCCTTTTTGAATTTTAAAGCATTTTGATTGGCTAATACATGATGACATGTAATTTGTATTATTTTTGGAAGGCCCATTTTAAATTGAAATTTACTCTAATGAATACTATCTGGGAGTTGAGAAATTCAAACAATGAATAGGTCTCCACCTTTGAAGGGATGGAAAAGATTGGTAAAACTTATTTTTAAAACCTGTTCAAAGCATACCAAAAGGCTACAATTGCAGAAGTCATCCATACCTCACTTTTCTTCCCTGACATGATCTTGGAAGAGGATAATGCAAATTTAATGGAAGAAGTATCAGAAGATGAACTGAAAACAATTATGCATAGCTTCTAGAAGGACAAAATCCCTGGCCCGAATGGTTGGACCATTGAATTCTTTCTGGAGTCCTATGATACAATTGGCCCTGACCTTCTTCATATGGTTGAAGAATCCTGGGTAAATGAGCATGTTCACCCCCCACTCAACACAACTTTCCTGGATCTTATCCCCCAAAAAGAAAACCTGGTCAACCTAGAATATTTCAAGCCTATTTCACTCTACAATATCACTTACAAAGTGATAGAAAAAGTGATTGCACAACGTATAAACTTAGGTTGTCTCAAAAATCATCTCACATGAGCAATTTGGTTTCCTGGAAAATAGGAAAATCCATGAAGCAATCGGGGTGGCTCAGGAAGGAATGCATAGCATAAAGCTCAAAAAATCAAAAGGACCAATTCTTAAAATTGATCTCTCTAAATCCCTTGATAGAGTAAGTTGGATCTACCCAATACTCCTTCTTACTCACCTAGGCTTCAACTACTCCATTATAAAATGGATTTTTGCTTACATCTCCACTACATCTTTTGTATTCCTCATTAATGGCTTAGTTTTTCCTTTTTTTCCTCTCAAAGAGAGGTCTCAGACAAGGTTACCCTCTCTCCCCTCTTTTATTCCTACTGGTAGCAAAAGGTCTGAATAGGGATATATTGGATGCAAATAAAAGAGGCCGGTTTAAAGGGATCAAAATAGCCACAAACCTTAATATCACTCATCTCCTATTTGTAGATGATATTCTCCTCTTCTGCAATGGATCAATCCGAGAAGTAGAAAATCTCTCAGCAATTCTGCAAACCTTCTGCAAAGCCATAGGAATGATGCTAAGTGAGCATAAATCCACTATTACCACCTTCAATATAGAAGAGGGCACAATAAGAATACCAAGGAACTCTTCCCATTCATTGTCACCATTTTAGATCATGGACTGAAATACCTAGGCTTTAGGCTAAAACCAAACTGCTACAAGAAAGAAGACTGGAATTGGATGCTGGAAAAATTGGAATGAAGGGTAAATATCTGGTGCAATAGATGGCTCTTGAGAGCAAGAAGGTTAATTCCAGTAAAATCCATCCTTGAAGCCATTATTGTGTATTGGATGTCTATTGGATGTCTTTAGCATGGATCCCAAAGTCCATCTTGGAAAAATATCGAAAAATATGCTCAAAATTTCTATGGATAGGAAATAAGGAACAAAAATTCATTCCCTGGGTAAAATGGGATCAAATTGCTAGAACCAAATCTCTAGGAGGGTGTGGTCTAAAAAACACTGCATTGTTTGCTAAAGCTTTGGTAGCTAAAGTAGGCTGGAGGCTTATCACAATGAAAATTTTGTGGACAGAGGTGGTATATCACAAATACATAAGCCCGGTACCTCTTTGGGATTGGATCAGAAACTCATCTTTACCTCTCCTATGTCTGGATCAATTATTTGGAAGGCAATCTGCAATGCCTTCTCACTCATCCTCTGTGGCCTGTCAATGAAGGTTGGAAATGGGACAAGAGTCAGAATAGGAGTAGATCATTGGCCTAGTAGTTAACTCACCTTATTCCTCACCGAATCATTTAGTTCCTTCCACACAAAGGCCTTTCCACTTAAATCGAATCGTTGACCCTTCTTCAAGGAACAAGGGTGGTTGGGCTGCATGGAACTTGAGATCCCTTCCCAATGGACTCAAAGCTAGAATAGTTTTATTTCATCCCTTTGCTAATCTCACATCAGACTCACAGACAAAGAGGATGAACTGGTTTGGGAATGTGCTTCTCATGGAAGCTACACCTCAAAAACTGGGTACCAACAGCTCTTTCTCACCACTTTCCAAACTGAACCGAAATGGTGGAAACTAAGACTTTGGAAACTTAAGTTTCCACTGAAGGAAAAAGTGCTCATGTGGTGCACCCTTGACCACAAAACTCCAACCCAGGATAGAATGAAGAAAATATCTTTGGAAGGACTAGATTGGTGTACCCTCTACAAAAATAATGAAGAATCTGTCAACCATCTCTTCTTCAATTGCTCCCTACATCCCAGGTTTGGTTACACTCTCAAGCTATGTTGAACCAAAGATTCATCTAGACTGGTCATTCCTTTGAAGATGCATGGAAAGCTTGGTCCACTTCTACATAGCTCGAAACAAGGCAATTTTCCAAGACAAAGAATCTTCACCTGAAGCAATAGCAAAACATGGTCATGACATCCTCTCTTACTTTTCTCAAATAAAAGGTGCACCAATGGTAAGAATATTCATAGAGGAACAGATCAACCCTTCTATGCCTTGGTATTTTTTTATGGAGTCTCACAAAATCATACATGCGGGGGTGGCGCCACTCTTTTCCTAAACCAAAACCATCACTTTCAGATCCAAATGGGTCTTGGATCAGGCAGAAATAACTATGCAAAGCTCATGGCTTTGAAACTCCTTCTCCACTTCCCCTAGAAAAAGGCTA
Organism: Pseudotsuga menziesii; assembly: GCA_001517045.1. Classification (NCBI taxonomy): domain Eukaryota; kingdom Viridiplantae; phylum Streptophyta; class Pinopsida; order Pinales; family Pinaceae; genus Pseudotsuga; species Pseudotsuga menziesii. The sequence continues at coordinate 68,003 of LPNX010278572.1, read as the reverse complement.
CAAAAAACTTCAAATTTATGGATAGTCACTTATAATTATCAATTGGGTGAACAATGTTCAGCATTGTAGGAATCTTTCTCTCACTTCACTTTATGAAGACGTGAACATGCTATGGACAAATTTTGAACACATATCATGCTTCCATGTTTACAGGGAACAGAACTCAGCTGTAGACCGCCTCTATAAAAAAAGGGTGACGATGGAACATGGTACTTGGAAATTTTTTGAAAGCAGGGAAGAGGAAGTGTATGAGTTTTTTCACATGCCATTCATAGAAGCATTTCCTACAAACACCACCACCTAAACATTGGACTTATTCAACTTTTTCTGCAACCTACATGTCTTCGAGTCACATTCCAACGTCACAAGCAGTTTTTGTCACACACTCAACTCTCTGTTAGGAACAAGGGGATTTATATCCTTGACATATTTTCAGCTTAGTATCGAACCAATTAGGATAGTTAAATGACCCAAGCCTACGGTCTGAATTTTTTTGGAGACATTTTCTAATTTTGTTTATGAATGTTAACAGCCATATGCACAACATACTAACTATGTAAAGGCTCTTATTTTGAATTAATATAAATAGAAACTTTTTTCTTTGGAAAAAAAAACATTATATTGTAACAAAAGAACTCGTGAATTTACAACTTGACAGGCTTATTTTGATACTTCTCTTTCATTACAATGTTTCTCACCACTTTATTCACCCTTTTAATAGTTAATACTAAGAGATTTAAAACATTGTCATATGAATAATAAATATTGTTATATTTAATTTAAGTACAACAAAATTTTCTTCAAATTATGCATTTAAGTTGAGGATCAAATCTCATTTAAATATTTAAATCTTTGATATGTTGAAGCTATAATGTCTATATCTTAGAATTTTGGGGTGGAATACCATATTTATTTATGGATGAGAATGAGACAAGTATTGGGTGTAGTTCAAAATTCATAATTAGCAATTTTCAAAGAATAAAAAATTACTTAGTTAACATGTGATAAGTACAATTAGTGATAGTTGGAAAAATTAAAGTTCAACTTCAACATGTTAGTTAAAACTCCAATCATGATAATACAACCATTCCATTATTAGATATAATGATTAGACTAACTCCAATGATGATACAACTTTAGCTTAACTTCAACTTCAATCATGACTTTTACTTGAAATGCAATTATATATTAACTTTTAAATTCACTATTACTAACAACTATACAATACAAACTATTAGATTAAAGATATAGAAGCGAGGTGCTCTCCAACCCAACCCAGTATGGGAGAGATGTTGTCACCTTTGTACGTGACACTAATAAAATAATAATAAATGTTATACCCAACATGTTGTCCTACACAAAATTAAAATTAATAATAAAAAATAAAAAATTTAATTATCCCCCAAAAACAATGTCCGCCACACAAACAACCCAATATGGAGATATGTTGTACCTAACAAAATAATAATTAATTAATTAATTAATTATCGGCAAAAAAATGTTGAAACCATTTGCAAGGCCTCCTAAACAACCCACGGTTTTATTGTACATGGTTTAGGAGGGCCTTGTAAATGGTTTTCAAACCATGTGCAAAGCCTCCTAAACAACCCATGGTTTTATTATATATGGTTTAGTAGGGCCTTAGACATGGTTTTAAAACCATATATTAGGTAGATGTTTTGAATACTAATATACTTTAATTTATTCAATAAGTGAGAACCACATTAAGATGATCCTAGTACTAAAATATATGTAATCTTTATGTTTAAAACAATTTAATGTTTTCATTTAAGATAGTATTGCAAAATTTTAAATAAAGGTTTTTATATTACGGGACTATGAAATATAACTATTAAAATATGGTTTTAATAATTATAATTGGTGGTTGCATTGAGAAAGTGAGAATCCCATTAGTGGAGAACAACATGAAATGGGCACAACAAATGGAGGAAAGGAAATTGCTGAAAGCAGTTTACATAGTAGGGAAATTCAAGGGACTGATGGAGCGGTTGGATCCCAACCTGCACATCATCCCAACAACGAAAGAATCAGCATGGCGTGTGAACGTGTTCAGCGCCCCCAAAACTAAAGAATCGGCAATGGTGGAAGTTATAGTACTTGGGTATTGAATATTCTTGTAGACGTGTTAAAATGGTATTTAGAACTCTATTTATGACGCTTTTGGTTTCGTACGGACTCTATTGTTTCATGTTAAAATAATTGGAAAGTTATTAGAAAGTGATCTATGTATCTTCATCGCATGTATAACTGTTTAAACTGAAACTAGTGTTATTTTATATATGTATATTTTAATGAGTGTTCATGTGAAAACAATACATTTTATTATCTCATTGATTATGTTTAATTAATATGTTATTAGGTGTTTTTATAGTTATGTTTAATTAATATATTATTAGTTGTTTTAATTTTTTTATATATTTATATATTGATAATGTTTTTTTTCAAAAGAATGTGTACTAAATAGTTAATTTAATATAACAATCACTTAATTTATGGTTGTTAAACTTATAGGTGTATTATAAGAGTTAACTTAATAGTTATATTTAATGATTGTTTAAAAGTTAATATAAAGATATTGTAGTTAATATAACAGCGTCAAGTTATATTGACTCTTATCTTTTAAATGAAGTTTGACTAAGCTTTGTGCACTAACTCCTTCCAAATGCAAAATGGAGTGATAGTGTCACTTGAGTTGCACATTACCATGCCACTAAGTGCAATTATCACATGAGTTCAAAGGAATTTATTAAGAGTTCAGAGGATTTTATTAGGACTTTGAGTCTCACACAGTGCACATTACTTCAACTCCCAACTGTAAATTGCAATTTGAGTAAACCTTGTGCATATTTGTTGGACTTCTAGTTGCTAGAAGGAGTTGCATTGCCACGTGGACTACACATTACCATGCCATGAAGTTCAATTATCATATGAGCTATTTTTTATATTTTTTACAAGTACATCAAAGTGCACTTATCACATGAGTTATTTTTCAATTTTTTTATAATTATTAATTGTGAATTTTGGACAACCTCTGTAAAATCAATTTAGACAATATACTTGTCTCATTATCCTCCATAGATAATAAGAATAAAAAAACATAGATAATAGTCCACCCAAAACTTCTAAAATATATACACTTTTCTATGTAATTATAACATCTAGGGTTGGTGC
>LPNX010278572.1:47311-59811 GCA_001517045.1 Pseudotsuga menziesii | reverse complement strand
ATGTATATATTTATGTTTTTATCATTATAATGATTATAAGATATATTGATTTATTAGACATGATTATAAGGAATAAAAATAATCATATTTATGTTGATAGGTTTTTTTATTCGAGATTTGTGGTGGATTAAAGTTTATGTTTTTTCATCTATGACGATAATGAAACAAGTGTACTCTCCAATTGATTCTATAGGAGTGATTCAAAATTTGAAATAAACAATTTTATATATATATAGTAGTTGATGAATGGATAACTAATAACAAATCATGGATAGCTCATAGATGATGAATGGATAACCAACTGATCATAGAATATAATGTAAAAAATAACTGATGGTTGATAAATGGATAAGTCATAGCTTATGCTTGAACTCCTGAATGGATAACTGAAAGTTCATGGAAAATAGCTAGAAATAGCAAGAGGAACACATTCATAGATAACTGGTAGTTGAACATGTTTAAAAAAATAATTGCAAAAGCTTAGAACTACTCATGGAGACAAAAAATTAAGCCTATAGGCCTCTTTACTATTCTATGATAGTCCTTCAAAATTAGAAATAAACAATTATAATATATATATATATATATATACGTTAAAAAAACAAGTAGTTGATGAATGATAACTTGTAACAAAGATCATGGATAGCTCAGAGTTGATGAATGGATAATCAACACTTCATAACAAATAAGTAGAATAGTGTGAAATAAAAAAAAGAATATAAAAAATAACTTATGCTTGAAAAATGAATAACCCATAGCTTATGCATGAACTCTTGAATGAATAACTATCAGTTCATGGATCATAGTTGGAGATATCTAGGTGAAGGTTGGATTCTGAAATCAAATTTTGTAACCTTTGTAATTTACCCATTTTATGAAATCATTAATTTTTCTTTTCTTTTTGTTATTTACCCATTTTACATCATAGTAGATCTCAAATTCGGATGTTGTGCTTAAGGCTACTCTTGCTCGATGGTTAGCTACCCAGTACCCATAAGGACCAGACTACTTAGAAAGCGGTGCAATCATAGGATGAATCCATATAATGGATTCAAATATATCATGAATCCATAGCTTGTAAATATATTTAATAGAATTATTTTAAATTTGTTATAAAATAATCATCAGCCGATGCTTTCTCTTCTGTCATAACAGTATATGTCTAGAAACAAATATGTACAAGTTAAATAATATAGGAGTTTGTAAAATGTTGTAATTATAATGCTCATAGCCATTAGGATTTATGTGATGCAAAGTTGTGGGAGCTACTCAGCCTTTTACTCATGCCTTTTCTCCTTGGGGTTATTCTTCTCATACTTGCATGGAGGGAGCTACAATGTTTTCCAATTTGACTATGGAATTTCAGTTCAGCCTTATCTTGATTACTTTTATTTTAAATATTTTCTATTGGTATATTTTATATAAAAAATTATTTAAATAAAAAACTAGTAAATATATAGAGCACCTTTGAAATGATGGACAACGCCACGTCACTGAATTTGAAAATTTCCTTCCTTTTACTCTACTACATAGTAGAGTCATCACAATCATTTTCTTAGACTCTTTCTTAATGTGGATTTGGAGTACCTTCCTCAGAATCATTTTCATTTAGCCTTTCTTACTACGGATTTATAGTTGATACCTTTAACTTTTAGGGATTCTATTGTTTATAATTGTTAATTATGAATTTTGAATGATGCCCATAGAGTCAATATGGACAGTACACTTCTCTCATTCTCATCCATAGATGAAAAAACATAGATGGTAGTCCACACCAAAATTCTACTAGCAACAACCATATTAATAATATTAATATGTTTAGGATACATCGACAAGCATATATTTGACACATTGAGAATGCTTTTTTCTAAAGAACATGTAAAGCATTACTAATACATATATCTATAGTATATTACTAATACATAGGTCTATAATAAATTACTCATACATAGTTTATGTTAAATTCAGAGACAAGAAAAGACTAAAAACACCATGATAAACAACAAATTAATGTGTTAAAACCCCATAAGGGGAAACATCCACGCATGCAAAATATTGAATATCATTAATTAAGAACAAGGAGATTACATGAAGGGCCTTAGCCTCTCAGGCTACTTTCACATTGTGTATCCCAACCATGCACTATATACTTTATGAAATAAGTTACATGACTAAAATAGTTTTCGGTTATGCCCATTATGAAAACTTCATGTAAACACATTACTTTAGTTGTCATTATTAACAATATCCATCTTGACAACAAAAATTTCTAATAATTTTCCCAAGACTATTGATCACCTTTTTTCAAACCAAGAGAAGTTACACACCATCATAACTTCTCTAACAATACTGGATTTGTAAACATATATGCCCAATTTTCATGAGTATGAACCTTTTTTCAGATCTACTCCACCTTCACTAATGGCTTGTCTTCCAAAATGATAATTTACATCAATATGTTTAGTCATACTATAATAAATAGGATTTGTACCCAAATGTATAGCACTTTGACTATCACAAAAAATAGACACACTGTTCTACAACCTTTCAATTTCTCTAAGCAAACCTCTCAGTCAAATCGCCTCTCTGCAAGCCTTGTGAGGAAGTTGTTAGATTTTTATCATTAAGCTAGCATAACATTAAGATATTTAACTGAGAGAATAACAAGCAAAACAATCAAACAAAAGAGACAATGAACACAGTGTTTATCCTCGGGGAAACCATAAATGGTGAAAACCCTGCAAATTCCTCAGAGATATAATCAAAACCAAAAGTAAAACCTGAAAACATAAAGATCATCTCCACAGCTTCTGTCTCTCTCTCTCACACTGAGAGAGCTTCTCCTTTCTCACTCATGTGCCCCAATGAGTGAGTGGGTGTGAATGAGTATGATAAATAGAGAGGCTCTCACTCTCTATTTATATTCTTTTGTTCACTTGGAACCCACTCCAACATGTCAACCTCACTTAACAATTACTTACTAGAGTCGACATCTCTAGTAGTTTCTAATAACCCTAGTGCCCCACCACTTGTGGGGACTTTGCCTCCTCCGACCAATAGGAGGGTAACACAATGGTGGGGACTATTTCCCTGACTTACAATGACTCACCTAGGGTCGACTTCACTAGGATAGTCTAATAACCCAAGGGCCCCACAACTGTGGGGACTTTAACCCTTGACCAATAGGAGGGTTACCTAGAATGACTTGACATGAATTTATCATTATAGAAACTTCCTGGAATAAACATCGGGGTATGACATAACTCAAATACATTACAATACATCCCAGAATAAACATTGGGTTACAATACATAAGAAATATGGATGAATACATTTCGAAGTTAAAAATACATCAACACTCTTTCTTAACTAGGAAGGTATTCTCTTGACACAATATATCAGCACAATTCTTCTTCGTTGTATCATCTGGATCATCATCAATTCATCTTTGTCGTCAAGTCATCTTCATCTTCAAGTCATCTTTATTTTCAAGTCATATTTTTTCTTCAAGTCATATTCATCTTCGGATCTAGATCATCACTTGATCTGGATCATCACTGGACATCATCATTGGATCTGGATCATCACTCGATCTGGATCATCACTGTTGGATCATCATCACTCGATCTAGATCATCACTTGATCTGGATCATCACTGGACATCATCATTGGATCTGGATCATCACTCGATCTGGATCATCACTGTTGGATCATCATCACTCGATCTAGATCATCACTGGGTCATTATTACGGGTGCTATCTCTTTATTCTTCTCGTCATAGGAACCTATACAGAGCCAGTCCTTTTTCATACTGGATGTATCATCACAGATCTATTCCTTTTTCATACTAGATGAGTCATCACAGAGTCGATCTTTTTTCATACCAGATGAGGCAGCTACACAGAGCTAGTCCTTTTTCATACTAGATGAGTCTTCATAGAGCTGGTCCTTTTTGATACCAGATGAGGCATCACAGAGATAGTCCTTTTTCATACCAGATGACGCATCACAGAGCTGGTCCTTTTCCATACTAGATGTGTCTTCACAGAGCCAGCCCTTTTTCATGCTGGCTGTGGCATCCACACAGAGCTAGTCCTTTTTCATACTAGATGTGTCTTCACAGAGCTATCCCTTTTTCATGCTGGATGTGGCATCATCACATACATCTGACAATGGAAGGAACCAATCCTCTCACCATGTCACAGCTCTTACATCTGACCATGGAAGGACCCATTCCTCTCACCATGTCAGAAAGGCACAAAAAATAATCACTTTCCTTTGGAGGGAACCTCGATCTGGAGAACACCAAGCTTCTCCTTGAAGTACTCAAACTTCACTCTGGCCATTTCTACCATAGAATCACATCAGGGCTGATTACATCCAAGGATAACCTGTGAGCTTCACCAGGACCTATTACATCCGAGGACAACCTACAGGACTGATTACGTCTGAGCAACCTATGAGCTTCGCCAGGATTTATGCTCAGATGACCTGTCTTACCAGCTATGCTAGAACTCCCTCTTTCGATAGATCTCAATCTGGATCACAAACTGGAGCTTCACTGCTCCTCACTACATCATACCAAAATGCAAGTCAGATCAATCAAATCAAATATTAGTTTTCAAAAAGAAACATACTACCTCCCAAATCACAAGTGGCAACATCTTTTTCCTCGGATGTACTCAGCGCCATGCAAGACTCCATCCTGTGAAACCAAGAGATCACACCTGATCTCATACTGAAGTAGCACCTGAAAGTGCTCTTCCGATCAATGGCACTGCCTGCCCATTACGAATCCACATAACCCTCCAAGTTAATCTTTTGATTCACCTCATACTTGAGCCCATAATTAACTGTACCCTTCAGGTACCTCACTGCATGTTTTGCAACCATCAGGTGAACATGTATCAATGTGTTCATAGAAAAGCAAATATCTGGTCTCATATTCGTCAGGTACATTAAGGAACCAATCATCGAATGATACATCGTAGCATCAACCGTCTCTAGTGAAGCAACACTCAAATAGCTTCAAGTTCGATGCCATAGGTGTGGTCATGGCCTTATAGTCCATCATCCTGGACTTCTTTAGGATCTCTACTGCATACTTCCCTTGACCACACCTCCATGCCTAGAATGTATTGCATCGACACATAACAAGAGCATCACTGGTCTTCCTCCTTCAACCTTGAAGCAAAGGTTGGAATCCAATTTACTCTCAGTAAATCCTAGAGTCATCAGTAATCTATCCATCCTATCATACCATGTCAAACCTCAAGATATTCTGTAGTCACTTCCTCTGTCTTCTGTACTCTATGCATTGAAACATTCTGTACCAGAGTGACAAGTAGCTTCCTATGCTACTAATATTCTATGTATCCATCTAGGATCACTGGATACCAAGATACTCTATCTTGAACCTTTTCAAAAGTTCCTCTTGCACCCATCTGTGAGCTTGTCATCCTTTATCCACCTTGTAGCAAAGGTCGAGATCTTCATCAAGATCCTCATGTATGTGTTATCCCATGGGTGTCTTTTGAGCTTGTACAAGGCCTTCTTTCATTTACACACATGATTCTGCCTGTCATCTGTCTTCACTTGCAATGGCTGCAAATGTCTCTTCGTAGTCTATGCCTTCTTTTCATGAGAAGCCTCATGCTACGAATCTTTCCTTGTATCCCACAATGTTTCCATCTACTGCATGATGGAACTATGAACTTCCTTTCATTTATCGATACTGCATCCTAGACATCATTCTTCTTGAACTGATCTTCCTTTTGTTCTTGGAAGGTTCTGCATCAATGATGTCGCTGCATTTGTCATATTATTTTTCATTTTGAAATGCCGTCACTTGTTCTTCGGAACAAGTCTCATCCTTCTTTGCTTGTAGTGGATTATGTATGCTATTTTTCCTACAAGTCAAAAGAATTTGTATGGTTAGAAACATTTCATAAGGAATGTTCATACTGGCAAATTCTTATGCATAAATATATGATCATGCAACTACTTTAGCCAATACAACATTCATCCATATCTCACGAAAACTTTTCTAGATGCCTTCCATCTTCACCAAGACAACATTGAGATTGTGCACTAATCCAATATGTCAGCAAATAGGTTTCATTCTAGATAAGTAGCAATGGAGAGTTGTATAACACCATGAGCTACTTACCCATCTCATGCATAATAGTAGTATGCTGTCATTGATGCAAACATTCTATCATGCATAATACATCAACTGAATATAAACAAATGCATAACAAAAACAATATCATGAAATGACAATTGAATACTTATTTTTATTTATTTCATGGGTAGAATCCTTCTTGAGCCTTCAGCTTCATTGTCTTCTTCATTCATACTAGCATCGTTTCTTATCCAAATGTTGAGATGGATAAGAGGTTCTTCAAGAGTTGAGTTTTTCATATTCCTCATCATTTGAGGGATCTTCTTTCGATGGTGAGAGATAGATATTCAATTGCTCACATCTTCTTTTCTCTTATTATGAGTCAAGTTTCTTCTTCTTCCCAGAGTCTACTGAAAGTAATCACTTCCTTCTAGCACACATTCCTTGCATGAATGAATCCCATGATCCTGGGTGGCCATTCAAGGTGGCTATCATCACTTCTGCATTCTTCACTTTTTCTTTTACCACTTCAAGTTGTTCTTTAATTTGAGAGACCCTTGTAAAGTATGACTGCATGGTCTCTGCATTCTGGATCTTCACATTGTTCAACTGGGTTCTTAAGGTCATATTCTGATTTATGTTCTTCCCTTCAAATAGCTTAGTCAAGGAATCAAACATCTTTGGTGTCTTTAGGGAAGACACTTTTGGTACAAGTTGATCCATGATTGAATCAACAATGATCTTCTTGGCCTTGACCAAGTTCTCCTTGTGTAAGGCTTCTAAGCCTCATCTCCCTTTGGAACTGGAACCTCTCTACTCATCTAGGTGTCCAATTCATTTTCTTCAGAGAGATCATTCCATGCTTGGAAGTTGTCAACTTCACCAAGCTTATCATCAAGCTGTCATGATAGATCATTTTGAAATGAGAACCTCAAATGGAAATAGAAAAAGATTAGATCTTACCAATTTGAGGTGTCTGTCCTAGTTTCGAACCTGGCTGATCTAGGGTTTGTCATAGAAACCCTAATTTTCAAAACTTGGAATATTTTAGATCTAATTGGATAGACAGATATATCCCTTCAAATGGATCTATCCAAAGTACTCCTTTTCTGAAAACAGTGGAGGGAAGCTCCCGGAACAGGAAGCCCTAGTTTTCCAATTTCTTCTACAGAAATGCTTGTTACTGTTTCTATGATATCTCCAAAATTACTAATCCTCTATGTCTAAAATTTCACACTGAGGTAACCTCACATGTCCCTGATCCAACACCATAGGTTTCATTAGAATTGGTTTCACCAATTAGGATTTATGATCCTTTTCCCAAGGTGACCTGTTACATGATTGTTCATAACAACTAAGTTGTACAAACTGGCACGTGTCATTGGTTTATATTCTAGATATGAACTTCAAACCACCTAAATTAAATTCCATTCCCTTTCTATAACAACTTCAATAATTCCATTTGGACCTATGTATCCCAAGCTATAGCAATTCACCCCAGTTGTCCTATTTAGGGATGAATTTTGGAAGAGGTTGGAACCCTAACTTGGAGGGATCATATCTCCCATAATATAGTGAATCAAAGGGTTAATTTTGGACAAAATGTGCATCAGGATTTTATCTTCAGCCCCTGAAATTTTTAGCTCCTGATCCTTCTCAAATATAGGGATATAGCGAATGTACCAAAACTTAGTAGTTTTAAAATTTACGGTTTTTTCTAGCTCGGGGTCAAACTAGGGTTTGAATTTCCTAGAGTTTACCCAACCAAATTTATTGATCCGGGTCTCTAAAATTTGATTCTGATGAGGAGAAAAATCCTATGTCGGGCTCACTCAAAAATTCCTCTTCTGTAGAAAGCCCTAATTTTCGCATCGAAAACTGAAAATGCTCGGAATCGAATTCTGCTTCGACAGAAAGATGTGCCTTCAATGGAGAGTCATCCTAGCATACTTTTAATGATGGATTATGGAGAGAGACCCAAAAAGTAAGAATCCATAGCTTCTACAGCTGCACAATGTCTTCTTCTCAGGTTATCTCTGATACCATGTTAGATTTTTATCATTAAGCTGGCATAACATTAAGATCTTTAACTGAGAGAATAACAAGAACAACAATCAAACACAAGAGACAATTAACACAATGTTTATCCTCAGGGAAACCATAAATGGTGAAAACCCCGCAACTTCCTCAGAGATAGAATCAGTACCAAAAGTAAAACCCGAAAACATAAAGATGAGCTCCACAACTTCTGTCTCTCTCTCTCACACTGAGAGAGCTTCTCCTCTCTCACTCATGCAACCCAATGAGTTAGTGTGTGTGAATGAGTATGATAAATAGAGAGGCTCTCACTCTCTATTTATATTCTTCTGTTCACTTGGAACCCACTCCAACATGTCGGCCTCACTTAACAATTACTTACTAGAGTCAACATCTCTAGGAGTGTCTAATAACCCTAGTGCCCCACCACTTGTGGGGACTTTTCCTCCTCCAACCAATAGGAGGGTAACATAATGGTGGGGACTATTGCCCTAACTTACAATGACTCACCTAGGGTCGAATTCACTAGGATAGTCTAATAACCCAAGGGCCCCACAACTGTGGGGACTTTAACCCTTGACCAATAGGAGGGTTACCCATAATGACTTGACATGACTTTCTCATTATAGAAACTACCCGGAATAAACATTAGGGTATGAAATGACTAAAATACATTATAATACATTCCAGAATAAACATTGGGTTACAATACATAAGAAATACGAATGAATACATTTCAAAGTTACAAATACATCAACAGAAGCAATGTATTTAGCCTCTGTAGTGGATAAAGAAAATGTTTCCTGAAGATTTGACATCCAAATTATAGCTCCACCTACAAGAGTAAAGGCATGAACTAAAGTAGACCTTCTCTTGTCCAAATCACCAGCGAAATCTAAATCAACAAAACCAAATACATAATCATTGTTATTATTAAAGGTGATACAGTAGTCACTTGTTCCTCTTAGGTATCGAAGCACCCATTTCACTACATTCCAATGTTCTTTTCCCATATTTTCCATGTATTTACTAACAACACCTACTGCATGTTAAATATCAGGTCTAATACACACCATTGCATACAGTAAACATCATATTGTATTGGCATATGGTACACAAGACATATAACCTTTTCTTCAAGACTACTAGGACCTAAAACTGAAGAAAGATTAAAATGGGAAGTGAAAGGAACATTCACAAGTTTTGCCTTATTCATTTCATAGCTTACAAGTATTTTCTCAACATACTTCTCCTGTGAAAAACTAAGCTTACCATTTCTTCTATCTCTGTGTATTTCAATACCCAAGAGTTGTTTTGCAGCTCCAATATCCTTCATATCAAAAGTACTACGTAGCTGAGCCTTCAACTTGTTACTATCATCCATGATTTTACTCACAACAAGCATATCATCAACATACACCACTAAGATAATGAATATTCCATTCAACATTTTAAAGTATAGACAATGATCATATCCACTTCTAGTATAACCTTGGCTCACCATGAAAGAATCAAACTTCTTATACCATTGCATGGGCGATTGTTTCAGGACATACAATGATTTCTTGAGCTTGCAAACTAATCTTCCTTTATGATGCTGCACAAAACCTTATGGTTGTTCCATATAAATTTCCTCATCTAAATATCCATGTAATAACAATGTTTTTACATCTTTCTCCTTTAACTCCAAATCAAGCATTGCAACTAGTTCTAACACAACACGAATAGATACAAGCTTGATGATTGTTGAAAAAATCTCATGATAGTTAATACCTTCCATCTGAGAGTACCCTTTTGTGGCCAATACGGCTTTGTATCTTTCAACCTTACCATCAACACCTTTCTTCAACTTGAAGACCCACTTACATCCAACAATTTTTCTATCTTTGGGGAGTTCAACCAATTCCCACATCTTGTTTTTTCTCCAGGTAACCCATTTTTTCTTTAATTTCCATCTTCCACTTAGGATTTTCAACACAATCAATGGAATCCTCAAAACAAAAAGGTTCTCCATCATCAATAAATAAAATAGACAAAACAAAATCGATATACCTCTTAGGAGGATTTCTCTCCTTTGTTGATCTTCTTGGTGTAGGTTGTGGGATCTCGACATTTTCTTGAATTTCTTCACCTTCTATGACTTCTCTCTCACTATAAACTTCTTCTTGCTTCTTTGAGTCATGAGAAGATTGGTTCTCCAACCAACCTAGATGTTTTGATAGTACATGTTCCTGTTCCACATCAACTCTTACATTTTTGGATTTAATCAGAGAACATTCATTAAAAAAATACATCGATACTAATGACAATCTTCGGCAGTAGGATCCAACAATCTATATCATTTTGTTACATCATTGTATCAAACAAAAATGCACTTCTTTGATCTAGCGTCTAACTTAGAACGTTTATTTTTAGGAATAAGTGCATAGGCTCCACAACCAAAAATTTTCAAATTCAAATATTCACAAAGATGACCTATCCATACCTCTTCCAGAATTTTACAATTTATTTCCATTGATGGTAATCAATTTATTAGATAACCGGCAATAGAAATTTCTTTTGCACACAACTCTTTCCCCAAATTAGCATTACTGAGCATGCTCCTTTCTCTCTCTAGAAGATTCATATTCATGCATTATGCAATGCCATTTTGATGAGGAGTGTATACAATTGTTTTATGTATCAAAATCCCTTCTTCTTTCCAATACTTTTCAAACTCTAAAGAAGTAAATTAACCTCCATTATCCGTCCTTAAACACTTAATTGTCTATCTTTTCTCCACCATAACTCTAAATAGTTTAAACGTGTTAAACACATCATCTTTCCTTTTTAAGACATAGGCCCAAACTTTCGTTGAAAAATCATCTACAAACAATACGTAATATGTTTCTCCCCCATAGGAAATATTAAGAGACCAACCCCACATATCAGAATGAATGTAATCGAGAACACCTTTACTAACATGACTACTTTCTTTGAATTTGTGTCTACACTACTTTCCAAATATACAGTCTACAAACATCAAATTCATAATTTTCAGATTTGGAAGCAATTTATGACTCATTAATACCTAAAGTCCTCTTTCACTCATATGACCAAGACATTGATGCCATAATTGAGTGGATCTTGACCCTTTTCAATACCAATGTTGTATCATTAACTTGAGTTCTTCAAACGAGTTTGTAAAGTTTTCCTGTTTTCTATGCTTTCATGACCATTAAAACACCCTTAGATACTTTTAGTACTCCACTCAAACATGTAAACTTATGACCACAAGAATCCAACGCTCCCAAAGAAATTAATTTTTTCTTAAATTCAGGTACATGTCTAACATCTGTAAGTGTTCTTATAACTATATCAAACATTTTAATTTTAACACTTCCAACCCCAACAGTCTTACATGAATGATTGTCTCCTAAAAGAACTATTCCATCATTAACTTTTTGATGGGAAGAAAACCAATATTTGTGAGGACAGATATGGTGTGAAGCACTAGAATATAATAGCCATTCCTAATTATATTAAGAAACATTACAAACGTACAAAACCTCATCGATCATACCTGAATCAGAATTAACTAAATTTTCCTCTTATTTGGAGTCATCTTTCTTGAATTATTGTCTTTTCCAACAATCCTTCTTGCGATGACCAGTCTTTCTATAGTACCAACATTTTCATTTACTCTATCTTCCCTTTGATCTATACCTGGAAGTACCTCTTGACGTTTCTCCTTTCTCTTTGGATTGACCTCTAACAACCAAAGCTTCTGGTGAAGAGGTTTCAAAACTTGATTTCTTCCTAATTCCTCAGACAACAATGCTCCAAGCACAGTGTCAAATTCTAAAGTATCATTTGTACTAAGGATAATGGAAGAAACTACTTGATCCCAAGATTCAGGTAAGGTACATAAAAGATTGACTGCTTTATCTTCATCATCAATTTTAACATCCATACTAGTCAATTGGAAAATAAGAGTGTTAAAAACATTCAAATGATCTGCTATCTTTGTACCTGCTTTCATTCTCATAATGCATAGTTGTCTCTTTAGGTAAATTATGTTTTTCGAATATTTGGGCATATACAAACTTTGTAACTTGCTCTATTGACTTGCTGCTGACTTTTCTCCAGCAATGTTAAACAACACATCATCCAAAAAACATAATTGAATTGCGTTAACTGATTTGGCATCTAATTCCTCCCATTGATTATATGTCATAGTTAGAGGTCTCTTTCTCTTACCATCTAAGGATTTCCCTATTGTATTAACATATCCAGTGTCTTTATTTTCCAAAGTTTAAAATCATTTTTACCATTAAACTTTTCAATTTCAAAATTTGT
>LPNX010278572.1:15000-47169 GCA_001517045.1 Pseudotsuga menziesii | reverse complement strand
CCCAAACAAAGTGGCGCATGCCTTCTTCACGATTTAACTATCAGAAACCCCCTTCTGCACGCGTTGGGCTCTATTCCAGTCAACGACCCCTTCTTCTTCATGCAACCAACAACTTCTTCTCTTCTCGGTGGATAGTGATCTTCACACTTCTCTTTACTGCGGCTCTTCCACAATGGGAAAAATCCCTCTCCACGGTCCTCTCCATGGCGTGCAACTATGTACTTCTCCACGTGCAGTAACCACTCTAGGTCACTTACTGTAGGCATACTCCACCAACAATGCTTTTCACAGGACTGCTTATCCACTGGAAACAACAACAGGAGTTCCTACCATGGTGTTGCATACATTTCCAATGGTAGCCTTCTCCATGGGTGGCATTAGCAATAGTCTCCTCATACTTGAAAGCTCTCAGGCTCACATCGGTGGCTGCAAGTTTCTTCACTGCTAGATATGACAGTTATCTCCATGGTGGGATCTTCCTCCATGGTAGGAAAAATTTGGTGATATGAACATTCCTCTCCACGTTGTACCTTAAGGAGTGTTCCTCTATGCAGTTGCAGGTTACTCCCTCTCCGTGATGCATCTACGCACTTCTCTTCATGGCCACCGCTTCGGTGAATCTATTCACCATAGTACAAAAATGAATGCTTGGTGGATCCCTTTTCTCCTTGCCCAACAATGGGGTTTAAAACAGTCGAACAGCATGACCTCCTATTCATGCAGCCTCCCAACATCAGGCTTATCCACACGATCCTCGTCACCACGGTCTTTTCCAACCACAATAGCAACCAAGATACACTTCTACTACTTCTACTATCTGATGTCTATCTTTCTTTTTCCCACAAGGATTTGATACCACTTGTTAAATTCGGAGCCAAGAAAAGAATAAAACACCATGATAGACAACAAATTAATGTGGTAAAACCCCATAAGGGGAAACATCCATGCAGGAAAATTATTGAATCTCATTAATCAAGAATGAGGATATTACATGATAGGCCTCATCCTCTCACACTACTTTCACATTCCATATCTGAACCATGAATCATATACTTCATGAAATCAGTTACATGAGTAAAACCGATGTCGTTTATGCCCATTATGAAAACTTCATGTAAACACATTAGTTTAGTTGTCATTATTAACCATTTAATGGAAGTTCTAAACTCATTGGCTGATCGAATCTTGATCGAAACAAAAACTTTTGATAACCATCACCCCTTCTTATTCATATTTATAGATTGCATTGAGCCTATCACCCTCAGAGCACATTACCTAACTAATTGTTCTCATGATGCTACATTTCAAAATGAAAAGTTTATTGGGAGGTGCTTGGTTTCAATGCAATGAAGTTAGACTTCGTAGGCTAAGAGATGGAGTCATTGGAGTACAATTAAATGTTCATCTAATTGTTTTTTATTACCACGTTTATCTAAATTTAATTTAATAGTTTTATCACGATTGGAGTTAATCTAATAGTTAATATAATAGCTATCCAATATAACTCCGATTAGATTCAAGTTAAGCTAATAGTTGCAGAATCATTGCAATTAAGCTAATGGTTGTATGTAATAGTTAATTTAAAAACTAATATATGAGCGATTGCAGTTCAAGTAAAAGTGGTGATTAGAGTTGAAGTTAAGTTAAATTTGTATCATCATTGGAGTTATAATAGTTTTAGAATCATTGGATTTAATCTAATAGTTGTATATATCACTTGTTAACGAACCTATTTTTTTTTTTGAGATTGTTAATTATGAATTTTGAATGACGCCCATAGAATCAATGTGGGCAATACACTTGTCTCATTCTTGTCTATAAATGAAAAGCATAGATGGAAATTCACCCTAGAATTCTCAAATATAAACACATATTCATTTTGTGAGAATTTCTTGTACAACTAGATCTAGGAGCACAAGAGACTCTCACAATTCAAGTTAGTTTGCGAAAACCAATAAAAAAACTTGAAAGAGGAACAAATTTAGTTACACATGTGAACACAAAGTGAATATTATTGAAATGTGTAACATCTGAATGTGTTTAGATGAGGCATATATTACATTAGGAACAATTCGTGAGGCTTAGGAATCCAAATATGAGTGTACATGTGACATGGCCAAAATTGACCTCAATCCCCCCTAGGTGGACCAATCAAGCTCCAAATAAGCCCAAATAGTCACGAAACCTCATGTGAACATTCGTGAAGTGTGTTGGGGCAATAATGACTCCAATGCATGTGTGGGTGAGAAAATAGAGGTGTGTGGGAGGCTCAATGTGACAATAAATGCTCCTAGGAGAGCCAAAAATGACAAAATACATCATTAGCGCCCCTAGTCAAACCCAAATTCCCCAATTCAAGGTGGTAGCGCTCCAATAAATTAAATGAGGGCACACATGTGCTGCGTTAACCAACTAGAGTGTTAGTGCATGTGTGAATGGTATGAAAATAACCAGTTCACCTCTTACATCAAATTCCATAAGTCTAAACCATAGCAATTTAATGCTTAGAAGAGAATGAAATTGGCTAAGGTATAAACTAGGTACTAAAGATGGATTGCTATTCAATTTATAACCATTTACAGGATAAGATCTTATATCAGCCTCTTAGGAATCGAATTTTGTTCACAAATTTGCAATAAATATGGAAATGATTACAACATATCATGTTTGTATACAACCTCTCACGTGGAAACCCCCCCTGTTACATACCAAATCATTCAATTCATAACCATTTACAGGATAAGAGCTGATATCAACATCTTAGGAATCGAATTATGTTCATAGATTTGCAATAAATATGGAAATGATTACAACATATCTGGAATGGATATAGTGGAATCATCTATTTTGATTTAAACATAATTCAAGGCTTGCTTTGAAGGTAACATAAATCTCTTTGAATCCATAATATTTAATGCCCTTGAAAATGCTAACCAACTCTTGATTTTGGGCCTTCGAATGCTCCAACACTTGAAATAGAAATATATACTTCAAATGCTTATCCCGTACCTCAGATATTCTGCCACCAAAACATTTTTTTATGCATTCGATATAGAAGAAAATTCAGTTGCTGATGTTCTACCTAAGATTTTGGATATCGATTGAATGATGCCACAAGAATTTGGATGTCGATCTTTTTCCAAGTACTTTGCCATATGAAAATATGATCCATCATTGTTGTTGATATTATGCCTAAAAAAATGGAGAAATATTGTATTCACTACAGTTATGCCTTTTAATCAGAAATTGAATGCTGCTGGATGATGCTGATCCAATCTACTTTGAAGTTATGGTGTTGACCCATAGTTAATCACGAACTCTATTTGTTTGAGTGTTAAGGTCTTCATATCTTTGGTATTTAATCTTTGACCATAAAATATAGAAATCAACATCATCCTCGATGTTGGAAACTTGGCACTTGAACCGATTATTCCTCGCAATTTATAGTGCCATCAAATGCAACATCAAACTTTCATCTTGTGGGTGTCGTTGGACATTTGACTTACAAGTGTTTTTGGTAATAATTGATCAACGTAGGTAACTACCTCCACACCTGAACACTTCCTTAAACATGTTCTTGAATTTACCGGCACGGCATGAATGTTGTTCCTTAATATCTCAGATTTACTCGGATTTAGCTCAAGCTTCAGTGTAACAGTATTCCCTTATGAACATTCAATTTGACATTTGGATAAAATATGCAGTTGAAACTTTGAGCTTGATCATGGCCAGGATGAATCCCGATAGAAGAATTATCATAGTATATATAGTTGAATCTCATAAAAAGGTGGCTTGAGTCACCCTTTTCTGTGTAATGGCGTAATCCCACATGCATTGAGAACATTATATTCTCTTCTTTTTATAATGACTGGGATTTCCAATTGTAGCCATGGTGGTGTGTAGAATGGTAGACCTGTGGACCCTTTGTGAATAATTCTTTGCGATGCCGCATATAAGTTAGATGGGTTCATGCTTGAAAGGAATTGGCGGGCAAGGCTTGTGAAGGTTGATGAGCTTTGTTACCTGAAGCCATGTTTTCGAGTTAAAATTGAAAAGGTATATGAATTAAACTAATAGTTATTAAACTTTAAATATAATTAAGAACCTTCTAAATTACATTAAAGTTGATTAAGTTGAATTCATGGGTTTGAAGCTATGTTTTCGAGTTAAAATTGAAAAGTTATATGAACTAAACTAATAGTTATTAAATTTTAAATATAATTAAGAACCTTCTAAATTACATTAAAGTTGATTAAGTTGAATTCATGGGTTTTGGAAACTGTAGCATGATCATGGGATACTTCTAAATTACATTAAAGTTGATTAAGTTGAATTCATGGGTTTTGGAAACTGTACAAGGTTATAAGCAATAATAGTTTCTAAAGCATGATCATGGGATAAAACTTGGCTAGATGAAATGCTGAGGGGTAAATTATTGAATTTACATAAATTACATTAAAGTTGATTAAGTTAAATTTATGGGTTTTGGAAACTATACAAGGTTATAAGAAATAATAGTTTCTAAAGCATGATCATGGGATAAAACTTGGCTCGATGAAATGCTGATGGGTAAATTATTGAATTTGCAAAGACTATTTAAAGTTGATTTCATGGGTTTTGGAAACTATACAAGGTTATAAGCAATAATAGTTTCTAAAGCATGATCATGGGATAAAACTTGGTTCAATGAAATGCCGAGGGGTAAATTATTGAATTTGCAAAGACTATAATAAGTTTAGAATGAAGGAAAAATGACGAACTTAACAAAAACTAGGGTTTTGGAAAAATATGACTGGAGAGAGATCTTTCAACAATGAAAAAAGGGGGTTCATCTTTATATGTGTATTGCAGAAATCTAAGAATTTTGATGGGGTAGATCTTGGTACCAACAGGACCAAACATTTTTAATAAAAAACTACATTGAACAAAATATCATTAAAGGTATACTCTTCAAGTCTACATTGCTATCTCTTTTTTTTCATATTGTTGTATGTAGGATAAATTATTCAACTATGTAGGACAAGCTTTGATTAGTGTT
Organism: Pseudotsuga menziesii; assembly: GCA_001517045.1. Lineage (NCBI taxonomy): Eukaryota > Viridiplantae > Streptophyta > Pinopsida > Pinales > Pinaceae > Pseudotsuga > Pseudotsuga menziesii. The sequence continues at coordinate 42,131 of LPNX010278572.1, read as the reverse complement.
GTAGTCTTTTCGTTTCAGTTGTAGGACAAATTCTTTAAGTGCATATATGTATATCATGTGGATGAAAATTATGACATCGTATCAATGCTCTACATCTCATATTCTCCATTCTGTGTTTGGCATGAATTGGATAAATTTCTTTCAGTTGTAGGATAAATACTTTGAGTGCACATATGTATATCATGTAGACGAAAATTATGACATGGTATCGATGCTCTGCATCTCAAATTCTCCAGATTTGTGTCTGGCATGAATTGTTATTAGTGAGAAGGAATTGTTGGAGGATCTTAGTGGGTGTGCTTCCAATAATATTCTAAAGGTTGGAGTGATTTGTACATATGACAAGCTCCAAGAACTGTGTGAGGTTGTGGGTGAGATGCTAGTGTAGTTTTAGTGATTATAATGGATTTGCTATCTGAGATAGGACTATTGAACCTATGATAGGTTGATTTCATTGGTCCATTCATTTGTTGATTTTTGTTCTATGTTTGCAATATTACTACTCCCGATCTTAGAGTAGAGTGTGACTGCAAGTGGTGCTTTCAACTTTGCATCTTGAAAGTGTTGATTGCATATGATGTTGGGGATGGACCATTGGGAGGTGTAGCTAGTAGGCCAATTGGATTCAATGAGAAAGTAACTAAGGAATGCCTACAATGGGGTACTCAAGGGGTTTCTTGATAGAATGCTCAAGGTTAAGATGATGTGAGGTGGGTTGATATTTCATGATTTTAACAAAGGAATTAATTTCTTGCTATTGTTCTTGTATGGATGAGATTGTGTAACACAATGGGTTTGTGGTAGAAGGAAGCCCAAGCATGGGAATGGTTTGTGATGGATAGATAGAGTGGGAAATCCTTACAAGAAATATGCTGTCTTGCATGTCAATGAAATTAGCATTTGAGTTTAATTGAGTTAAGAAGGTAGGAAATTTGTCTAGGTGATGGGTATGCCATTGGGTTTCATCATCCAAAAGTGTTGTATGCTCAATGTGGAGTTAGTGTGTGTATGAATTTGTGGAAAAGTTGTGGGGATAGTTTGAGGACACAATGTCACAAGGTTGTTGGTTTGTTTTAGTGTCTATAGGAATTGTTGTGGTTTTTGAGGTAGCAATCCTTGCTAAGGATACTATTTTGGAAATGTTTGTTGTTGTTGGTCGATGTATTGCATACTATTAAATGTTTTTGTTGTGGATTTTGTTGATGGGGATGGTTGATGGTATATTGTTACTAAGGATATTGTCATGAGTTCTTTCAGTGGTAAAATGTTTAATATTTGAAATAAATAATTCCCAACTATGTTACATAATGTTGATTGGAAGTTATACACTTTTTCTTATAACTTGAGTTGTTTTAGTGGTAAGATTTTTAGTGTTGAAAGAAATGATGTGTAAGTATGTTACATAATGTTGATTGGAAGATATAAAATTTTTCTTACAACCTTTATACTTTAATAGCTTATGGAACTATCATCATTATGAGAGAGGAAGGAACTATTTATATTGCAACTATTTGAAGGGGTTATTAGTACCTTGAGATGGTTATTAGTACCTTAGGATGCCATTTTGATACTAATTGTGTCATTAGCTCTAAGTAGATGTGTTGATCCGAATATGTATATCTTTGTTGAACATATTTTTTTTAACATCGACAAATGATGCTCATGTCACAAAAACTTTTATCACCAAAATTTGGTTAGGTCGATTCAATTCATTTACCCAAAAGGTTGGCTCACTGCACCCTCAAATATTTATCACCAAATCATCTAGCAATTTTTAGCATCTAGAAATGAACTAACTCATCCTAAATACTTTCATGGCATTATCATAATCGTATTAGTGATATCTCTTAGTTGGAGCATTTTATATTTAAAAGCAAGTTTAGTGAGTAGGAATTCCTATTTAAGATTTTAGTATATTTTGATTCTTAAAAATGATATTTCTCAGCCCAACCTTGAAGACCCCATATTTTCTTGCTAAGTTACTTTCTCACCTATATAGTTTTAGAAGTTGTACTTTCCAACTCCAAAATAATTTTGATAGGACACCATGACATAAAATGACAAGATTTTTTAAGTCATCTTTTAATTAAATTGACTCCAAGAGGTGGGTCATATGCTTGATTTGGATGATCAGGAATGCATAGGCTGAAGATTTGTTTTCTATAGAATTATGTAAGTTGTATGTTTATAGTGTGCTTCTCGTATAGTTTCATGTAGGTTCTACTCTTATAGGAATTATTTCCTATAGATACTTTCAGGTTGGCATTCCTATAACACTTCTTTCTTGTATTTTCCCATAGGTTGGAATTCTTATAATGATCCTATCCTATAGTTTCCTATAGGTGCACATTCCTATAGTGCTTGTCCCTTGTAGATGCCTATAGGTACACAATCATGTAGGGACTTGCATAAGGAAAAAGTTGTGACATAATACATTTTGTATCCTTCTTTAGGTGTATGCATAAGCCATAAGATGGTATATTTCAAGTGAAGGTTATGGAATGATGGAATTATTGTGTATGGGATGAATGGAATGACCACTTAGTCCACCTATATTATCTAATATCAAATATCCTTGATATGTTTAAACTCTGTATAGATTTTAACTCAAGATGCTACCATGAATATGAATAGTATTGCATGACTTCAACTAAAAATATTTTTTTACCCAAGCTGGTCAGTTCATTAGTTTATGCTCTTCATTCTAGTCAACTCCATTCCCACTATAATCCAATTCTATTCCAATATATTTTGTAGTACACAAGTGATGCTTAATACACACTTGTAGTTTCTTTCTGTTTTTCTGGCTTATGCTAAGAGAATATCTAAAATAATCTAATCCCATCTGAACATGAATAAGGAGAACAAATCAAGTTAAGAGAGCTTATTTCACATAGCTTTTAATTCTTTCATTTCATGACTTTGTGGACACCATTACATCTGATAAATTTAAATTTTAGAGGAGATGGACACTGGGGAAGTGATGCTATTATATATTTTGAAATTTGATTCTTATGAATGTCAATTTTTCTACTAGGTATTTTGGCAATGAAAAAAGTAAATAAAAAATTAGGTTGTAAATACATAACAAATCTAAATTCATATTTATATTGATGGATTTATGTCTAATTTTGAGGTTAATCATGGATGGGTTTAGTTTACTAGGTTCAAATTTTCTAGCCTATAGAATTCATGTCATCATGGATATCTTACAAATTGTACTGATTTTATTTCTTTTTTCTCATGCACGTTTCACTTTGGGTTTCTAGATTTATTTAATATTTTAATTTTGAAATATCTAACGAGATGTCAAACAACAGTCATGGAAAGAAAACATCAAAACAAAGGGATGTATTATCATACTTTCATAAGCCTCAATCCAAGAATCCAAATTCTCTTCATGATTCAAACTCTTTTGAGCAACCCATCAATGAGCTAGATGTTAACACTTTTGAGAATGCATCTAATAACCATATAACGAATGATAGAATGGGTTCCTTTAGTGAACAAAGTGAGATAAATGAAATTCAACTAGAAATTGGCAATGATAATGTTGAATATTTTTCCTTTGGAGGAAACACATGAAATCATTCACGATCATGAAAAAGGAAGCAAGGCCAATGGGACATAGGGAGACATTTCCAATCAGAATGAGCCTCAATATTTCTTTTTATTGAACCAATAAATCTAATAAATGAGAAGGAAGCTTCACAAGAAGTAAAATGCATTGTATGTAGTTGGAAAATGGGAAAGGCAGTAAAATTACAAATGAATTTAGATACAATAGAGAAGTATGTAGGAAAGATTTATGTCAAGGAAATTGAAAATGGTGAGGAGAATTCTATTGCCAAATGGAAATCTTTTGAGGAATATCGACATGTCAAATATCAAGAAGAATATAATAAATACTTAATAAGTAAGAGTAAACTTGAGGCAAATGGAGGGACTTTCACATCTCCATTTGGAAAAAACAATGGAAAAAAAATCACTATCCAAGATGACGAATTAAGCATTGTATTTCACATCTTATCTAGAGGTTGTCTTATGACAGATTGTATAGATTATAAGAACTATGTGTCTTTTCTTAAAGTATCAAATTTTCCATCTTCTCACTGGTCTGTAATGAGTGGTTGGGAATGGGAAAGATATCTAGCTCAAGTAGAAAATGATGATTCTTCCTTTGCTTCATGAAATGAATGTCCTTGTCAAAATGACTCAGAGTTGTACAATGTATATTGTAGAGTACACAAATGCAAGGAAATTAGCATGCCTTGCATTGATAATTTGTATACATTATGAAGGTATTTTACAAGTCCAATGTTTAACGATTGGACTACTCTCATTGATATAGAAAAGATTGAAAATTATTTGAAGTTAGAAGAAAAAGGGAGACTATGTATGGCAATGCGTGGGTATATGGTTCCCTTTCACTATGTTAGTAATATGGGACAAAAAACCGAAGAGTGTCGTGTGTCAAGAGATTAGTTCAATGATATTGTGATTTCAGTGAGACACAACTTGATACAAATCGCACAATCACTATCATCAGAGATAAGAGAACGATTTCCTCGAGATGAATTATTGGAGGCCATGTCTGTGATATACCCTCAATATTGGAACAGTGAAAAAGATATAAACACTTTGAAAGTTAAATTTTAGCAAAATTGAGTATTTTAGTGCACCACTTTGTTAGGAATGTCAAGGTACAAGGAGGAGGTTGGAAGTATATTATATTCATCAAAATTATATAAACAAGCTTCTTGCTTTAATGAAACAATGTTAGATCAATATCATGTCTTGGTTAAACCTATAGAATATGGTGCATTAATAAAATTATGGACTATTTTAGGTGAAAGTCAATATTTACAAGAAAACATGTTAGAGTATTTCAAATTAGTTGATTTATGTCAAACCATGATTTTGGGATTAGTGGAGGATGAGAGAATGTTTAGTGCACTATCATTATTGAATTCAAAGTTGAGGAACATGATTGATAAGAATATGTCCATACTTGTTTAAGATTATATGTAACAAAGTTTGACATTATGAATTTTCCATTCAATAGAGCTCTAACACTTTGGCGATCAGATTGTGAGAGAAGAGGAGAATAAAATATAATAAATGTTTCCAATGAACTTCATACAGAACATAATTTTTTCGAGGCTCATAATGATATTTCATCTATAGAAGTTCATGTTCAAAATGCAAAAAGTGAGGGTTGACATGGGAATTGGGAATTTGATATCCCACAAGATATTGTCTAAATTAATATACATTGGTAGTCTATCAATAATGAATGCAATTTAATAGATCATGTGATTCTTGTTAGTTTAACTTTGATGTTCGTCTTTTTTGGAGTAGGTTGAAAAATGAGAAGGATTACCATATCTAAAATTGAACTCACATTTCTAGTAAAAATAGGTTATATAGTCTATACTTCGTATTAAATATAAAAATATTGGAGCTAAATTTCCTTGATGCAATCTATTTGAAGTTCGATGTTTTGATAGTTAACTAACACGTTTTTATTTTTATTTTTTATTTTTATTTTAAAGATATGTGATAGGAAATGAAGTTGGGACCTATCTATTTATAAATAGTGTACTAGTATTAAAGGTTAAATAATTAATTTAACAAGACTTCCGCTTAGTAAGAATGGGCTCATTCAAAAGTTAAAACTTTTTAACTTTGATATCTTGGAAAATATTAATGGTTTCTTGTTTCTTGTATTTGGATCATTTTTTCAAATTTATAAGTTTTTGTTTATTTTGGTTAAATTTCTTTTTATTCCCTTAATACTTGATTGCAGTTTGAGCCCTTTGTACTAGCTTGATTAGTTTCATAAATGGCTTGTTTGTTTCTTAAATTTGGATTGCACTTATTTTAGATTTTTATTCCCTTGATACTTGATTGTGTTTTGAGCCCTTTGTAGCCCTTTGTAGCATTCGATGTTTTTTTTTTATAATTATTATTATTGTCTTTAAATATTTGATGTTTCAAGGAAAGATGCTTGTATTTCCTTTTACTTTGTTGCATTACTTAAGCATCTTCACCATTTAAATTTTAGAATCTACTATGTTTATTTTATTTTTTCTTTGAAAAGATGCGTTGGATTTTAGAAATGGAAATGAGATCTGAGTTGCTAAGCGAGGAGAAAAATGGTCTATGCATTGGATTACTAGGTTCCTATGAATTCGTCATAGGAGACCTATTCGCAATGAGACTGACATTCATGTAATAAAATTTTATTTTTGATTTCATGACTAAAATATCATTACATGTAGCCTCTAGGATTCTGGCCATATTTATAAATAAATCTTGAAAGAATATGTTGAGGTACGTGTTTCTAAAATTTTCCCTATTGTGAATCATACATAATGATGGGCATTTGTATTTTATGGAAAGTTTGTAAACTAAAAAAAATGTGTTATTATTTTTTTTTAATGTTTTATGAGAGGTACCTTATTATCTTTCTCTTATACAACTTATTCATCTTGATTGCAAGTCGTGCTAGAAAATGGGGACATCCTTGCTAGAAAGATGTTAATGTCAATGTGGATGTTATGCAACCATCTATTGATTTTTTTTAGAGAATTGATCAAGCCTTATATTTTTAGTAGTTGTCACATCCCCACCCCTCATCCCAACGATGGAGAGGACGCGACCAACAAACTGGTGTTGTGAAATGGGAAAAATAGCCCCATGAACATAAAAACGTAATAAATAAAATGCATTGAACATAAATATATACACAGATGCACAATTCATTCTACAATGGAAGCAAAATTCATTCATTCCAACATTCAACATGTTCATATTAATTCATAAAACCAATAGTTTGCAAAGATTAAGCACAAGAATACTTATCTTGAAAAAAGCTGGCCCACAAGTAGTTACGTCATTGCAACGTTCCACACAACCATAGGCTAGTGTGTTCATCAATCTCTCAGCATCACTGCCACCCCTAAGCTAGGCATGATTCCACAAGGTACTAGGGAATAATAGGCTCACACATAGCCAAAACCATATGCCCACAGTCAAGCGAACATATAGTTTGGTTTCTTGGACTTACTTTCCCAAGACATCACAAGGATGCCTAACAACAAAATGCACATGCTGGGTATAAAGGAAACATTTTTCAACCAAAAACAATTTGGTGAATGGGGAAAAATCAGCCCTTAGGTGAGAAACCCGAATTCAACAACAGTTAAATGGATTCACATAGGCAAAAATGACCCTCTCAAATTCCTATCTCTTGGATTCAAACTCAGAAATGTTTATGGGATCCACATGGCCAAAACGACCTCAGAAACCACCCAAAATTTGTGGGTCTTCTCTTCCATTCATTGTGCAACCACAACAATTAAATTTCCCACTGTGGAAATCAACAAAAAAAACTCCCAGTAGATATCCCAACATTGAATGTTCACAACCACTTCCCAACCATGGGAAAGACACAGGGAACTGCAAAAACATGAATGCAGAATGCACGACAGCTCCAAGGACGTGAGGGAGTGAAAAAAAATGGATTCCTGAAGGATCACACACACACAACAATAAAAAATGTGAGGAAGGAGAGCTTTGCAAGTTTCCCACTGTGTGAGGAAAAAACCTTGCATGAGGGAGAAATCAATTGCGTCCTTTCCCATGAATGAGAAAAATGCCCAGAAGCTCCCCCCCCCCCAAAACGCCTGAGGGAAACCCACGTGAATGAGGGATGGGTGAGGAATCCCATAGCATGGGATCTTACTTGCCCAAGAAGACAAGAAAATGCTTTTCCCTAAAAATGGGTGGTCTTCCCCATCCCAAGGCATTAATTTAACTCAGCCACTTCTGGATGACTGGGAAAAAAGAAAAAAAGGTATTTGAAAACTTGATGGATTTTCCCCTTGACATTTGGATTTCCCCCATTGGCCCAAGGGTTTCATTATTTCCCCCTCCCTATTCGTTGTGAAATAATTCCCCCATTTTTTTAACGTTGCGGCGCATAGCTAATTGTGGTGTGTTTATTAATTTGCATTTTGCATGATGTCTCAAACATATTGTTCCTGGCTAGCACATAAACTATCGACATTGATTTTAATCGTAAAAACATAAAACACTAAATCCATGGTGGGGAATTTTCTTTTAGCTCCACACCATGATTTAATAAAATACTTACATCATCTACAATGTAATACCATGGGGTCAAAACTGGGGTGTTACAATAGTGCTTCAAACAACTATTTTTATTGTAGCTATATTTTTAGATTAAGGGGGATGATTGGGCCCAACATATTTTGTGAAAATTGATTGTACATTGAGTGTTGTATGATAAATGAGCTTCACACTTTGACAAAATGTTATACCGTAAATTGCAAATATTTATTAATTCATCTCTCCATTTTATCTCTAAGGAGGTTTGAACTTAGTAGTATACAAGTAGTTGTGATGAATAAAGTCAACCATTTAGCTTGGAAATTGGATTTTATTTACAATTTGTTCTAGTGCAAGAGTATATGACAAATATAAAGTAAATACAACACGATCTAGGTAATTTTATTAAGTCAAATTTTGTCAAGAATTAAATTTTTATCTTTCAATGAAAAATTCTCCAAAATTTACAAGATTTTAAATTCTGTGAAATATTCACTAAATCTTATACAAGTTTTTATAATTTTGTGAAAGATTTGTCATCATTTCACAAGATTTTATAATTTTGTAAAATATTCGCCCATATTTTACAAGATTTTATAATTCCATGAAAGATTTGCCAAAATATATATATATATACATATTATATTATTGATAAAATAGCCTTCACACTTTCTCATGTTTGACATGGACTTTGCAATTTATTATATATATAAATTTAGGGTGGGTTCTTAATAATTTTTTTGCTTTTCACTAATTAACATAGATTCATCTTAAAATTGGATTTACAAAGCACTGAGAGGGATACAATTTCTTGAGGTGTATTTCTTTTTATCTTAATTTTTTTACATGTTTAAAAAAAATACACCTCAAGAATTTTAATTCCTTTTTTGCTACAGATAATTACACAGAGATTCTCAACAGTTTGAACTTCTTTTGTTGGAAAGGTCAAACGCCTTGATTTTTTAGAACCTCTCACAATATCCCTCGGTGATCGGCCTAAAATGCCTGATCTTTTTCTTGGAATACTACAAGCCATCTTCCAAGAACATATCTTGTAATCTTCAGAACCCTAAGTCAGTGTAGGATACCCCCTGGGGGGGTTTTGATGGTATTGCTAATCTAAATCAATGTGGTTGTGGGATGATCCTTCATTTATCAAAAGATCATCTTTTTTTTATTAAATATGGAAAGTGGAAATGGATCAAATGCTCGTGTTGAATTGCTTTACTTTATGGGGCCTCTTTAAATTCCCAGTTAAGAAAAAAATTCAATTGATCAAACTTTTTGGTGGTTTCAGGGTTATGGTGGACTCGAAAAATGGTTTTGCTTCCTTGCAAATTATCCTTCTTAATCATTGGTGTGAAAAAAATCGGACGATGATTGACTCCTTCAACAGAATCACCATCATTTATGTTTATAGACAGTTAAATTCTCTAGTTGATGGCATGTCAAAGGAGGCAGTGGGATTACAGGGAGGAATACTCTATTACGAGTATAGATCCATATCAAACTCGGATTTACCAAGCACCAAGAGGGATCCAATTTCTTGAGGTGTAATACGTTTTATCTTAAAAATTTTACATGTTTAAAAAAATTACAGCTCAAGTATTTTGATTCCTTGTTTGTGGCATATAATTGCACGAATATTATCAACAATTTATTTTGTTGATTGAATATATTTTTTGATTGTGCAGATATTATATAATATAAATATATAACAAAAAACATGACTTTTTAATTTTTAGTTTAAATTGACATGATTTTTTTAATAAATTTTTTTATATTATGTTATGAATGTTAGGAACTCATCTCCCCCATACTAGATGCAGATCTCCTGACTATTCTCAGTGCAATAATTTTATTGTATTTTATGCTAAATTGAAAATTTTTATTCTATATTTATGAGATGTTTATTTCTATATTTTAGTCTTAATACTTAATTTCTATCTTACATGCAAATATATTAATATATTTTTCACCAATTAACATAGATCCATCTTAAACTCGGATCTACCAAGCACCGAGAGGGATCCAATTTCTTCAGGTGTAATTCTTTTTATCTTAATTGTTTTGCAAATTACACCTCAACAATTTTGATTCCGTGTTTGCTGCATATAATTGGGCGAAGATTCTCAATAGTTTGAAATTATTTTGTTGATTGGATATATTTTTCGATTGTGTAGAGACTATATAATATAAATACATCAACAAAGACATGAATTTTTAATTTTTAGTTTAGGAAGAGATTTTTTTTATATATTTTGTATATTATGTTAGGAACGCTAGGCACACATCCCCCCCATAGTGGAGTGTAGAGCACCTTGCTACTCTTGGTGCAATGAGTATTTTTAGGATCACATCTCAATCAGATACGACACTCATCCTTTTTATTAGAGGGATTAGTTTTTAGTTTTTTGAGGTGCGTTATGACTAAAAATCTAGTTTTGTAGGTTGTGATTTGAGAATGTAGTTTTAGATGAAATCTACTTAGTCATGTTTCCTACATAATCATCTCCATTGATTTTTAAAGCAATTTCTTGTAAAAAAAAAAGACAATTGTAACTTTGATTCTCCTTAAATAACAAGTTAAAGGTTTTTTTTTCCCTTTTTGAAAAAAAACTTAGTTTTTAAAAAACTATAACATTTTCTTGTACTCCTCTAGATCCATTTTCATAGTGACAACATTTGAATGGTTGGTCACTACTATTCAATGATGATTTTATTGTAATTATTTGCATGGGAAAATTCCCTCATTTAATCATTTGTCAAGTGTAGCTTTGCTCAAGGATGGTTTTAGTAATTTACCCAAGGTTGTTTGAGAGAAAATGGATAGTTTTCATTGGTTTCAATTGTTGATTATCATCTTCAAATCAACATTCTTATGCTTGATGATCCATTGAATAATCCTAATACATGAGACCATACTTGGTCTACCAGCAATATTTTAGGATAGATATTTGATTGTTAGAAACACTTTCAACATGTTCTACTTCTCTTTTGTTTTTCTGTAAAAGAGTTTAGGACCCAATCTCATAATTGATTATGCGATAGGGATCACCGCACCAATGGTATTCTTGTAGGCCAATGTTACTTGATGTGTTTATGCATACAATTATTACTAGTTCCTTTGGTTGAGTCTCCTTTGTAGTACATTTGGACTTATTACACTTCCCTATCTCTTTAAGGGCCATGTATAAATTTATTCAATGCACCCATGATGATGAACATAGCACATTAGTGAAGTTAGGAAAATCACTTCCATAAAGTTTGAAAGAGAATTGACACATATTTAATTCCCTTGGAATTGAGTTTGGGTGTTTTTGTTATGATAGACAATTGAAATTCTATACAAGGCTTGCCTAGATTTAAGAAACACCTTCCTTTGAAACGTGGGCATATCTAGCACCTAGTTCATTGGGTGAACTCTACGTTTGAAAATACAAAAGGTATTGGCTCAATCCTCTATTCAATGAAAGAATTTTGAATGAAAAGGTCTTACTTTTGGTTTCAAAATGGAATTTGAAGGGGATGGAGGTGCTCCATTTTATAGACAAACACTTACGAGAGGCAAGGATTAGGATTTAAATGTTTAATTCAAGTCAATTTATATTGAAATGATAAATGGCATGGTAATCCTTGCTATATAATGACCATTTGCATTACAAAATTTGGTTTTGGGTTGGGCTAAAGAATTCAAACATATATACCGATTGGAAATTTACTTTGAATACTATAAGTTCTATAACTAAGATTTTATGCATTCTAAAATCTAAAAAGATACGTAAATTTAAATGTACTCCAAATATGAACAAATTTAATCTCTTAATAAAACATATAAATTCAATTGCACAAGTTTAAAATGTTAATAAATTGGACTTTGAATCTCAACAAGTTTAAAATATTAATAAATTGCACTCCAAATCTCAACAAGTTTAAATCTTAAATTTGAATAGTAAATTTCATTCAACCTTTTGGCCAATGTGTGCAAGGGTTCTTGGATTTTTGAAAAGAAACCTTTTTGAAAAAAAGGAACCATACCTTGCAATAGAGTGAATACTTCAAATGAGTTGATAAGGTGGTCTAACCATGTGCAACCCCTTTTCAATTTCAAACATTATTAATTTGAATGTTGCCTATGGATAGACTTAAAATAAACTTCAGGATATGATTCTACTAGCTCTGTCAATGGAAGCAACAATTCATAAAGGATACTAAAATTCAGAAGTCTTAGCATTAATTTAAAATTATAATACTTACTCATTTAATTTGAATTCCAACAAAGGATATAGTGGGATGTCAAACATATTTCATGTGATTGAATCATTTAATTCAAAAGAAGATTGAGCACACCTGCCATAAATTCCATTGATATTGAAGATTCACATGTACATAGATGTGAAACATTCGATTTTTTATTTTGGGAATCCAATAAATTATTTGGGGTGTTTGAAAAGTGAACATTCTAAGTCTGAAAACACTCACCCTGGATGATCTATCAAGTACTTCTAAAATATGTTTATTGGATATTGAAACATATTTATTGGATATTAGTGGATGGTCACTTCTGAAATATGTTTATTGCATATTGGTGGTTGTTATATCCAGCGTTATTCGGAATTGTGTTGATAGTATATTAAAGTAGTTCAAGAGGTGTACATTTGAAGTGTGAAAAATGAAGCCTTCAAAAGAGTTGATAAGGTGGTCTAACCTTGTGCAATCCCTTTTCAATTTCAAACATTATTAATTTGAATGTTTCCTATGGATAGACTTAAAATAAACTTTAGGCTATGATTCTACCAGCGTTTTCAATGGAAGCAAAAATTCATAAAGGATACTAAAATTCAGAAGTCTTAGCATTAATTTAAAATTATAAGACTTACTCATTTAATTCAAATGCCAACATTTGATATAGTGGGATGTCTAGCATTTTTCGTGTGAGTGAAGCATTTAATTCAAAATAAAATTGGGCACACATACCATCAAATCCATTGATATTAAAGATTCACATGTACATAGATGTGAAACATTCGATTTTTATTTTGGGAAGCAAGTAAATTATTAGGGGTGTTTGAGAAGTGAACATTCTAAGTCTAAAAACAGCCACCTTGGATGATCTATCAGACACTTCTGAAATATGTTTAATCTATATTGAAATATATTTATTGGATATTGGTGGATGGTTACTTCTGAAATATGTTTATTGGATATTGGCAGCTAGTCTATCCAACAATATTTGGAAATGTGTTGATAGTATATTAAGCTAGTTCAAGAGGTGTACATTTGAAGTATGGAAAGTGAAGACTTCAAAAGAGTTGATAAGGTGGTCTAACTATGTGCAACCCATTTTCAATTTTAAACATTATTAATTTGAATCTTTCGTATGGATAAACTTAAAATAAACTTCAGGTTATGATTCCACCAACGCTGTCAATGGAAGAAACAATTTATAAAAGGATACTACAATTCAGAAGTCTTAGAATTAATTTAAAATTATAAGACACTAATTTAATTTGAATGCCAACAAAGGATATAGTGGGATGTCTAACATATTTCGTGTGAGTGAAACATTTAATTCAAAATAAGATTGGGCACACATGTCATTAATTCCATTGATATTGAAGATTCACATGTACATAGATGTGAAACACTCAATTTTTATTTTGGAAATCCCGTAACTTATTAGGGGTGTTTGAAAAGTGAACACTCTAAGTCTAAAAAGTCCCACCCTAGATGATCTATCAAGAACTTCTAAAATATGCTTATTGGATATTGAAATATATTTTTTAGATATTGGTGAATGGTCACTTCTGAAATATGTTTATTGGATATTGGTGGCTGGTCTATGGACGCTTGCACAAAGTTGGTTCCACTTTTTGGTGCCACTTAAGAAATAAGAAACGCACTTCTGAAGTGCAAATCAAGAACGCATATGTGTTATTGATGGTATGTTCAGAATAACCTGAGCACAAACACAAGGCTAAGGTTCATAAGGAAGTATCGCATATGCATTTTGTAAAAGTTAAATATCATTTGCACAATCAAGCATCAGGAGTGTGATAAACCACATGGGTGAAAAAACGCAGAGGCGATTTGTGTTTTAAATAACAAAACAGAGGCTGCAGGCCTCAAATATCATTTGCACAGTCAAGCATCGGGAGAGAGATAAACTGCATGGGTGAAAAAACGCAAAGGCGATTTGTGTTTTAGCTTTTGGAGGTCGAGTTGGAGGTGGATTAGCTCCAATGGAAAGTAAATTCTCTTATCCATTTCAGTTAGTCTTCAATTATTTATTTTTTTTCTTAATTTCATAGTTTTTATAATTATTTAAAACAAATTTAATAAAAAAATTGAATGAAATCAAAGAATGATTATGTAAAACAACTTGTATTTTTTTGTTTAAATATTAACAGATAACATAAATGAACAAGCCAATGTGGAAAACCAACCCTCTAATAACCCAAAACCTAACCCAAACATGAACCCAAACCTAAACCCGGAGGGGGAACAAGATCAAAAATCACAGATTATTGTGCGTTTGGCATCATTGAGGTGCCTTAGCTCATCTATTAGAGGGGGGGATCATTTGAGATAGTCTTTAGCCAATGCATTGGAAACAATAACAAACACAATTGCCAATGCCCAAGGAGCTCTGTACAACATTAGCTCGTATAGAGAATCCAGGAGGCAATACTACTCCAATGGATTGAGTTATAAAGACATCAAAGACCTTAAAATTACAAAAGACCAATTATTTTCATTATTCCGGGACCCTAGCACTGGATTGGTTCTAGCCACCAGTCGAGCACACATTTCCATAGACTGGTGCATTGAACCAAATATAAAGGCCAATTGGATGGATCGTTGGTATATGGTCTTCAATGAAGACCCTCATGGAAATAAGGACATCCCATTTTATTTCCTTAGCAAGTTGTATGCATAATTCATCCTAGGGAAACATGTTAACTACTTCGATAGCTTAGGCTTCCAGAGTATTGGTCATGGGATGCCCCAAGATACGGAAGGGGCCAGGACGGATCCTAACTATGTGCCATGCCCTCCACGCACACCAAAACCCCCTCGGCTATATCCTCCTGTGGGTCCTGTGATTGAGGATACACAGGAGGCATTATTTGACTTGGAAAATACATTGCTTCAGCATGGGACTAGTGTCCAAGGCAATGTAGACCAAGGGGTTGGCACTTCTAAGGCCGGCCCATCTACAGATCACATAGAGATGTAGAGCATTCAAAGCGTCGTGTTACTCCACACCCTTACACATCATGTGGAGGCATATGCTATGGCCCTACTTCAGACTTCCAAGATGATGGATTACTTCAATTTGTAAGTAAAACTCATTATTTTCATATTATATTTTGTTTCATATCACATTTTTCAATTGTTTCGCAATTTATTTATATTTTATTATCTAACAAATTATGTGAAGAAATATACAGTCGGTGTACCTTGGCACACCAGAGTCACATAGTCCGTCAATCAATGTTGAGAGCATTGATGTGGCTGTCAATATTGCATATGGGTTTGGTTCTTCACCAATAGGGGTAAGAACTATACTTGTTAATTTGTCAACTTTATTTACATATTTATAGTAGAGATTGTAACATTTAATACATCCTAATTTTGATACAACATGTTTTATGCATGGTGATCAGGATGAGTACATTGAATCTCATCCTATTCCATCTCATACAGAGGTAGATTTCCAAACACAAGTATTATTTTAAATATGCTTTTAATTATGTTTCTCTTTCTTTGGAAAAATAAATTTTCGTCCATCATATATATGTCTCGTTTTCTTTGTATTATCTGACATTGACATATGTTACATTATGTAGGGAACAATTGAGCCATTGGTTCTTGAAGAGCACCAACGCGAGGTTGTTGCCGACCCACCTCTTCCCCCCCGCTAGGTACATGTATGTTTTTATTTCTTTGAAAACATAATTTTTTTCCATCATGTATATGTCTCGTTTTCTTTTTATTATCTGACATTGACATATGTTACGTTATGCAGGGAACCATTGAGCCATTGGTGCTTGAAGAGCACCAATGCGAGGTTGTTTCTGACCCACCTCTTCCCCCCTGTCAGGTACATGTATGTTTCACTTTGTTTGAAAACATCATTTTTTCGTCCATGTAGTATATATGTCAAAGATTCTTTTTTTTTATCTGAATTTGAAAAATGTTATTTTATGCAAGATTCTATTGAGGCACCGGTGCTTGAAGAGCAACAGATTGATGACCCACCTATCACGAGCCAGTAGGTATGTTTATGTATCACTTTCTTTTAATTGTGATTTTAATGATTCAACATGTACTTTTTTAATTTTTTGAAATAGTCTAATTGTATCTTTATCCTTCTGTACCTAGGAACGTGAGTTTGATGAATATTTCCAAAAAGGGAGCTTATTCACTAGTACAAGTAGAAGTCCTTTTTTCTCGTTCCTATTTAATCAATCCACTGGTTACACACCTCCTCTGACAAGGCACCAGGTAAGTTTATGTATCGCTTTCATTGTACGTTTATGTATGGATTTCACTAATTTGGTGCTTTCTCTTTGTACGTTTTTGTAGGTTTATGTATCACTTTCACATATGTTACTTTATGTAGGAACCTATTGAGACAGTGGTGCTTGAAGAGCACCAAAGCGAGGTTGTTATCAACCCACCTCTTCCCCCCAGCCAGGTACATGTATGTTTCACTTTCTTTGGTAACATCATTTTCCATCCATGTAGTATGTATGTCTCTGATTCACTATTTTATCTGAAATTGACATATATGTTACTTTATGCAGGCCCCTAGTGAGGCACCGGTGCGTGAAGAGCACCAAATCGGTGACCCACCTTTGACGAGCCAGTAGGTATGTTTATGTATCACTTTCTTTGTATGTTTGTGTATCGCTTTCTTTGATTTGGTGCTTGAAGAGACCCAAATTGGTGACCCACCTCTTCCCCCCAAAGGTACATGTATATTTGTTGACATTGGCATATATTTTTTTTTATGCAGCTTGATAGTGAGCAAGTGGTGCTTGAAGAGCACCCAACTAGGGTTGTTGTTACTGAGGCACCACGACCCACCATTACTTACTCACGTACAGTAAGTAAAAATGTTATTTTGGTTTTGGAATTTGAACAAATGTACATAGAATTTTTAAAGGTTGGTAAATTAACCTACAAAATTTGGTTTTTCTGCGGTCTTCACTGATGCAACCTATCCCTCTTGTTCAGTGATGGGGATCACCAGTGAGCAGTTGGAAAAGAAATCTAGACTTCTCCGAAGACATTGGCAGTGGCAGAAAAAGGGGGGATAACTAGAATAAATGTATAGGGGGGGTACATAGATATAAATTTTTGTTCATATACACACAGATGTAATTTTTGATCCACTATTTTGTATTATGGCCATGTGGCATGACAATTTTTGTAACATTATTTCTATACATATATAATATAAACCAAGGTTCAAATTTATACATATATGGTTGACTTGATCTTGGAACATGATATTTGTGGTTCACATGTGTGCTAATTTATGAATTTCCAATACTTAAAGGAAGAATTTATGACTCATCAACTTTTTAACATTATGGCTATCCTCAACGTTTTAACATCATAACCATACCATACGCTAACTAAATTACATACACTGAACAATCATAACACTATGCCATGCATGGATGTGTAATATATACCATATCATACCCTGCAATACCCTATGATACTAGGATCATACCATTCTAACATACAATAACATACCCTACAATACCCTATGATAATAACATCATACCATACTAACATACCATACAATTGTAATATACCATACACTAACATCATAACACTAAGTCATGCATGCATGTGTAATATACCATATCATACCCTACAATACCCTATGATACTAACATCATACCATACTAACATACAATAACATACCCTACATTACCCTATGACACTAACATCATACCATACTAACATACCATAACATAACATATTAACATCATACCATACTAGCATATCATACCATTGTAATATACCATACATTAACATCAAAACACTAATTCATGCATGCATGTGTAATATATACCATATCATACCCTACAATACCCTATGATACTAACATCATACCATACTAACATACATCATACCCTACAATACCCTACAATACCAACATCATAACCTACAAACCCTAGTTGGTTTTCAATATGTACATACATCCATGTGTTTCTAGTTCCATCTCATAACTTGTAAAGAGGTCACTAAACCATAGTTCCATGTTATACTTTGTCAACCCCAGTGACAGCATGCAAATTGGTGTTCATGAAACCCTAGTTGGTTTCCATTTTGTACATGTCTATGTGTTTCTAGTTCCCTCTCTTAAATTGTAAATTTCTCGCTAAACTCTAGTTCCATCTCATTATTTGTCAACCCTAGTTGGTTTCCAATTTCTAGTTCCCTCTCTTAACTTGTAAATTTCTCACTAAACCCTAGTTCCATCTCATTATTTGTCAACCCTAGTGATAGCATGAAAATTGGTGTTCATGAAAGCCTAGTTGGTTTCCGATTTGTACATGGCCATGTGTTTCTAGTTCCCTCTCTTAACTTGTAAATTGCTTGAAGTAAACCCTAGTTTCATATCCTTATTTGTCAACCCTAGTGATAGCATGCAAATTAGTGTTCATAAATCCTAGTTGGTTTCTGATTTGTACATGTCCATGTGTTTCTAGTTCCCTCTCTTAACTTGTAAATTGCTCACTAAACCCTAATCCATCTCATTATTTGTCAACCCTAGTGATAGCATGAAAATTGGTGTTCATGAAAGCCTAGTTAGTGCATGCAAGTATTTGTGATCATGTGTTTCTAGTTCCCTCTCTTAACTTTCAAATTTCTCACGAAACTCTAGTTCCATATCATACCTTGTCAACCATAGTTGGTGCATGCAAATTGGTGTTCATGAAAACCTAGTTGGTGCATGTAAGTATTGGTG
Organism: Pseudotsuga menziesii; assembly: GCA_001517045.1. Taxonomy (NCBI): domain Eukaryota; kingdom Viridiplantae; phylum Streptophyta; class Pinopsida; order Pinales; family Pinaceae; genus Pseudotsuga; species Pseudotsuga menziesii. The sequence continues at coordinate 22,996 of LPNX010278572.1, read as the reverse complement.
ATCATGTGTTTCTAGTTCCCTCTCCTAACTTGCAAATTGCTCACTAAACCCTAGTTCCATCTCATACCTTGTCAAACCTAGTTGGTGCATGCAAATTTGTGTTCATGAAAGCCTAGTTGGTGCATGCAAGTATTGGTGATCATGTGTTTCTTGTTCCCTCTATTAACTTGCAAATTGCTGATGAAACCCTAGTTCCATCTCATACCTTGTCAACCCTAGTTTGTGCATGCAAATTGGTTTTCATTAATCCTAGTTGGTGAATGCAAGTATTGGTGATCATGTGTTTCTAGTTCCCTCTCCTAACCTACAAATTTCTCACTAAACCCTAGCTCCATCTCATACCTTGTCAACCCTAGTTGGTGCATGTAAGTATTGGTGATCATGTATTTCTAGTTCCCTCTCCTAAATTGCAAATTGCTCACTAAACCCTAATCCATCTCATTATTTTCCAACCCTAGTTGGTGCATGCAAGTATTGGTGATCATGTGTTTCTATTTCCCTCTCTTAACTTGTAAATTGCTCACAAAACCCTAGTTCCATCTCATACCTTGTCAACCCTACTTCGTGCATGCAAATTGCTATTCATGAAAGCCTAGTTGGTGCATGCAAGTATTGGTGATCATGTGTTTCTAGTTTCCTCTCCTAAATTTATACAAATTTCTCACTAAACCCTAATTCCATATCATACCTTGTCAACCCTAGTTGGTGCATGCAAACTGTTGTTCATAAAAGCCTATTTGGTGCATGCAAGTATTGGTGATCATGTGTTTCTAGTTCCCTCTCTTAACTTTCAAATTGCTCATGAAACCCTAGTTCCATATCATACCTTTTCAACCCTAGTTGTTACATGCAAATTGGTGTTCATAAAATCCTAGTTGGTGCATGCAAGTATTGGTGATCATGTGTTTCTAGTGCCCTCTCCTAACTTGCAAATTTGCTCACTAAACCCTAGTTCCATCTCATACCTTTTCAACCCTAGTTGGTGCATGCAAATTGGTGTTTATGAAAGCCTAGTTGGTGCATGAAAGTATTGGTGATCATGTGTTTCTAGTTCCCTCTCTTAACTTGCAAATTTCTCACAAAACCCTAGTTCAATCTCATACCTTGTCAACCCTAGTTGGTGCATGCAAGTATTGGTGATCATGTGTTTCTAGTTCCCTCTCATAACTTTCAAATTGCTCACTAAACCCTAGTTCCATCTCATACCTTGTCAACCCTAGTTGGTGCATGCAAGTATTGGTGATCATGTGTTTCTAGTTCCCTCTCCTAACTTGCAAATTGCTCACTAAACCCTAGTTCCATCTCATACCTTGTCAACCATAGTTGGTGCATGAAAATTAGTGTTCATGAAAGCATAGTTGGTGCATGCAAGTATTGGTGATCATGTGTTTCTAGTTCCCTCTCTTAACTTGTAAATTGCTCACTAAACCCTAGTTCCATCTCATACCTTGTCAACCCTAGTTGGTGCATGCAAGTATTGGTGATCATGTGTTTCTAGTTCCCTCTCTTAACTTGTAAATTGCTCACTAAACCCTAGTTCCATCTCATTATTTGTAAACCCTAGTGATAGCAAGAAAATTGGTTTTCATGAAATCCTAGTTGGCATTAGAGGAAATTTGGGGTCTAAAATGGGCCTTATAAGAAAACGTGCCAAAATAAGTTTTTGTAAGTTGGAATTCAAGAACCAATAGAATTTCAATAAAATAAGTCAACCATAATGGTTGAATTGGCATATTTGTCATTAAAAAAAACTACTTTTTTTGTTCGTATTTTCGACATATCTCATTGTGTTTTTACTCAAATTTCGATCGGGAGAGCTCGATGGATGTGGAATTTGATTCCGCATCCAACGAGTACCCACACTGCATACTTTTGATGGACCCCGCTACCACAAAAACAAGAAATACCTGAAAAAATGTGATGATGATGTCATCATCACGTTTTTTTAGGTATTTATTGTTTTTGGGGTAGCGGGGTCCATCAAAAGTATGCAATGTGGGTACTTGTTGGATGCAGAATCAAATTCCACATCCAACGAGCTCTCCTGATCGAAATTTGAGTAAAAACACAGGGAGATATGTCGAAAATACGAACACAAAAAGTAGTTTTTTTCTTTCTTCCTCCAAAATTAATTAATATTATTTTATTATTTTAACCATTATTTTATTATTTTAACTATTATTTTATTATTTTCCTTAGGAGGCCCATTTTAGACCCCAAAATTCCTCTAATGTGCATGCAAGTATTGGTGATCATGTGTTTATAGTTCCCTCTCTTAACTTGTAAATTCCTCACTAAACCCTAGTTCCATCTCATACCTTGTCAACCATAGTTGGTGCATGCAAATTGGTGTTCATGAAAGCCTAGTTGTTGCATGCAAGTATTGGTGATCATGTGTTTCTAGTTCCCTCTCTTAACTTGTAAATTGGTCACCAAATCCTAATACATCTCATTATTTGTAAACCCTAGTTGGTTTCCGATTTGTACATGGCAATGTAATTAAATGTATATTAAACTAAAAACATCAAGAAATGTAAATTTCAACAACTCGAGAGCTTGTTATTTTTCAAACTCTATTTGTTGGTGTCTAAAGACACCATTCTTGGTGCCTCTAATGTGCCATAGATGGTGTTTGTATCCTAGGCACACGAAAGGCTAGACATTAGTAACATCATAAGAAAGAAAAGAGAACCCAATGAAAATGTGCAAACATGATTTATAAATAACTCACCTGAGGTCGTATGATCGTGTTTACAGTGTCCAATGTCCTCTGAATAATATTATGTCTGTGAATGGTATCTATCAATCACAGGTTTATTACATTGGGAATAAAGTCAGAATTCACTTTAAAGGTTAAATAACGCACCTGACAATGCACTCATACAAGTAGGCCATCCGGATCATCTCTGGTGTTGATGGTATCCATCAATATTTTGTGCTCTATATGAGGTAGCAAGTATCATACATGTGACCTATTTTTGTGACCAAGTGTATGCAGATTGATGTTTATACCAACTACTAGGTTGGTGAAGTGGTATACAATAGCTCCTGGTCTATAATCCTAATATACATACCCACCCTTCTTTTTTTGTTGTGCTACAAGTGTCAAGTACTCCCCTTTTATAACCATCGAGTCAGTTGGGAATTCAATATTTTCATCATCTGTAACAGGTTTGAGAATGATTTGTTTCCCCTCTAAGCAACATGCCAACCAATAGTCAGAACCCCATTCATTATTTTTTGGGGCAACCACTGCATATAGCTGACCTATGAAAGGAAATAGGTCGAGTTAACAATACATTTTGTAAATAAGGTCTTGCATTTCTAATTTCTACATAAATTAAATTCTAAATAGGTCGAGTAAACAATACATTTTTTAAATAAGGTCTTGCATTTCTAATTTATACATAAATTAAATTCTACATAGGTCAAGTAAACAATACATAAATTCATTTTCTTATTTAGGTACTACTCATGTACCTGCTTGTATGAGATCTGATATGTGATCATAGTCTGTAGAAATATGTGTCTGATCATCTTCCAAATGCTCTATTTCATTAACCCCATTGAAATTAGTGCCAAGTGTCACTCGGTCCCATGTATCAATGGTATCCTTATCCTCACAATCATCCCATTCACCGATGCTACAGGAACTGCAAAATCAAGCCTTCAATCTTGTCCAAATTTGTAGGGCCGAGTTGTCTGAGCTTCTAATTGAATGAAACTGTCGAGTTCCATGCACTTTGTTCACCCGATGTGTTTGTGATCAGTCCACATCTGTCACCTCCCAAAATATTCTTCACACTAAGTGTTTCTTTGTTTCTTGTTCTCCCATGAAAAATGCACACCATTTGATTATAGATGCAGTGTCTCGAAGGCGAGCACTTGTAAACTTCATCTCTTCCCTTTGAAGGGAAGTTTTAATGCATGCACTAGCACCATCGTGCTCTCCTTTTCCATGACCAGTTTCAAAGTAGTTCCATACATGTGGCACCTTGTATTTTATGTGCAATAAACACAACCATTCAAATACACATGTATTCTTGAACTGTCCAGCACAACCATCTGACCAAATGAAATGACAATAAAATGGTATATCCATAGCTATCACATGATCATAGAATAATTTAAAGCAATGTTGCACGTAATGGATGTCATGGGTCTGGTCGTCACTTATGTAGAAGTGATTTTCTTTAAGTATCACATGTTTCTCTTCATTGCTATCTTTCCCACATCGATATGTGATATGCACCATTATGCTCACTTGCTCTGAGTGATATTATTGAATTTGAATATCATTTTGTAGTTGTAGGGTGTAATTTTCAGGAAAGTCAACCACTGGTAGTATTGTTTCGAGAGGGAAGGTGTCTCGGCATATTCTGAATTGTTCATCTTGCCACCGTGCCATATCGACATGTTGAATGTACTATTGGACCTTTCCACGAAACTCTGGAATAAAATCACATGCTCACACCTAGTACATGAATATTAATATGTCAATAAACCACATAAAAAAATGTGTACATTAATTATTAATATGTCAATATTCAACAATTTACCTGTGAAGTCACCAATTTAATCTTCCTGCTTTCTTTCCCATCATGTAGCTGATATGTCTCATCCTAATAGTTCTACTTCTCGACAATTGCATTCCCAAATGCTTGATCTTCACTTTCATGGATGCAATCAGACCATAATGATAGCCCACCACAATTGTTGCAAGAACCGTCTACACATTGTTTTAAGTAATGTGTCTTCCCATCTTGCCTCGGACACATTATGCTATGGATGAAATCTCTGGATGACATTCGCGGTACTGTACTTGAGCATTCCTGCACATGGTTAGGATGCAAAAAATGATGTATATGTGCAAATGTATGGTAATATAGGTCAAACTCTATGTGGTATCTACAACAACAAGTGTTCTAGATGGTATTGATTCTAACATACCAAGGCTTGCATTTTTCAAAAGATCTTTGCCCGAACCTTAGCTCTACGTGGACAACTTTAAACATCTCGAACAGTTGAGTTTGTGTCATGTCAAGATAATGTTTAACATGAGGTTCATTGTTTCTAGAACCCCTACAATGTTTTAACACATCCTTCGTGTTAGAAGAAGGCTTAGTGTTATCATGCCAAAATGTTTGCACTAGGCCCTTCATTGCTTCGACTAACTTCATGTCTTTGCGGGGCAACCTACCGCTAAATGCCTGTAATGTTTCCATTTGTCCCTCTACATCAAGGTTCTCTCTTCTTATTGAATATTTTTTAAGTGTGTTTGGATGTAAAGGCACAATTTGTGATGTGCATTTAAGTAAATGACGTTGTCTTGTGGATCTACATACATTTGATTCAGCAAATACATGACGAGCCACATTACAGTCTTGTGAACGAGTCTTTTTACCAATCGATGTGAATACAGCAGCAAGAGATTTAACAATGTAATTACTTGATTCGATATTCTTCATTGTTGTTACGCCTAAATTTCTTCTAACATCTGCCATATTTCTAGATTTAAGCAAAGCTAAAAACAATTGGCATTTATCGGCTTCGGATTTGTTATCAAAATATTGTTTCATTATTTGAAAACAATGACGAAGGATAGTGTGTTTAGCAACATTACCTTCCATGGAAGTCAATCTGATCTCGTCCAGTTGTATTCATTTAGGAGTTCTCTTTCGTTTTGATGCAAAATTTGTTGTTGTTTGAAATGTTGGCGTGACTTTTACATCCACTATAGGCTAACAACTTCGATTAGGAGATTGAACCATCGACCATGGTTGTTGCTGAGTCACATTTGCATCTGGAGTAACATAATTATTGAACTATTCACAAGATTGTCTGTTTACTAATGGATCAATAATATCAACTTCTGTATAACCAGCTTCCTTTAATGTTGCATTATATTCCTCAGGCTCTACGTCAGGTATCTGTTGAGGGGGAATGGGAACTATTTGCTCATGTAATGAATGCCAACGATTTCTTGAATCTTCCCTCTTTTTTTCCTTTTTTTTTTTTGCTTCTTTCGGTGTAAGCACCTTCCTTGCTGACTTTCGACCTCTATTACATACATTCCCCATTGAAATCCACCCAAACCTGTACAAAACTATGGAATTATGTAAGTAATGATTAAATTGCACATTGAACAGTTCTCTGTACGCGGGTTCAGATGAATTATGTCTTTTGATATAATAAACCTTGCCCACAGCACACAACCCAACATTTTTTATACAACACATATCCATATGTGATATAACGCACCTCGGATATATCACATATGCGATATTGATACAATGCTTTTTAATGAATGGGCAGTTTTTTTTACATGTTCTCCAAAACGCATATGCGATTTAGTGCATATGGGATATATCGCATATGCAATTTAGATCTCACTGAATATATGCAATTTACATTTATCTATGCTTATGAAGATGATGATGAATAATGATGGTGAAGATGATGATGAGGATGATGACTATGATGATGATGATGAGGATGAGGGTGATGATGATGATGATGATGATGATGATGATGTCCATGATGATGATGATGAGGATGAGGGTGATGATGATGATGATGATGATGATGGTGATGATGATGGGGATGAGGGTGACGATGAAGATGATGATGAACAATGATGGTGATGAGGAGGAGGATGATGACTATGATGATGATGATGAGGAGGAGGATGATGACTATGATGATGATGATGAGGATGAGGGTGATGATGATGATGATGATGATGATGATGATGACCATGATGAGGATGATGAGGATGAGGGTGATGAGGAGGAGGAGGAGGAGGAGGAGGAGGAGGATGAGGATGATGATGATGATGAGGATGGTGATGATGATGAGGATGAGGGTGATGATGAAGATGATGAGGAACAATGATGGTGATGATGAGGAGGATGATGACTATGATGATGATGATGACCATGATGAAGATGATGAGGAGCAGGGTGATGATGAGGAGGAGGAGGAGGAGGATGAGGATGAGGATGAGGATGAGGAGGATGAGGATGAGGGTGATGATGATGACCATGATGATGATGATGAGGATGAGGGTGATGAGGAGGAGGAGGAGGATGAGAGTGATGATGATGATGAACAATGATGGTGATGATGAGGAGGATGATGACTATGATGATGATGACGATGATGATGAGGATGAGGGTGATGATGATAATGATGATGATGACCATGATGAAGATGATGAGGATGAGGGTAATGATGATGATGATGATGATGAGGATGAGGATTATGATGAGGAGGAGGAGGAGAATGAGGATGAGGCTGATGATGATGATCACCATGATGATGAGGATGAGGGTGATGACCATGATGATGAGGATGAGGCTGATGATGATGATGATGATGATGATGAGGATGGTGATGAGGATGAGGATGAGGGTGATGATGAAGATGATAATGAACAATGATGGTGATGAGGAGGAGGATGATGACTATGATGATGATGATGAGGATGAGGGTGATGAAGATGATGATGATGATGATGATGATGACCATGATGATGATGATGAGGATGAGGGTGATGAGGAGGAGGAGGAGGAGGATAAGGATGAGGATGATGATGATGATGATGATGATGACGACGAGGATGGTGATGGCGATGACGATGATGATGATGTGGATGATGATGGTGATGATGATGACGATGATGATGAACAATGATGATGAGGAGGAGGAGGAGGAGGACTATGATGATGATGATGAGGATGAGGGTGATGATGATGATGATGATGACAATGATGACGATGAGGAGTATGAGGGTTGTGATGATGATGATAATGATGAGGATGATGATGATGGTGATGAGGATGAGGATGAGGGTGTTGATGATGATGATGATGGTGAGGTTTACGATGATGATGATGAGGATGAGGATGAGGATGATGATGGTGATGATGATGATGATGAAGATGAGGATGGTGATGATGATGATGATGATGATGATGATGATGGTGATGATGAG
>LPNX010278572.1:0-12500 GCA_001517045.1 Pseudotsuga menziesii | reverse complement strand
TCCTTTGAGCACTAACATAAATCAATCTTCAATCTCTCTGTTAATGTTGCAAATTTTCCCTTGAAGCTGAATAGATCAAAGGATGGGAGGAATTATTGTTTTCTTGGATGCACAGCCCATGGATTCGTTCACCGCCCTATTTTCTTGGATGCATAACCCATGGATTCGTTCACCACCCTATTTTCTTGGATGCACAGCCCATGGATTCATTCACCGCCCTATTTTCTTGGATGTGCAGCCCATGGCTTCATTCACTGCCCTATTTTCTTGGATGCACAGCCCATGGATTCGTTCATCACCCTATTTCCTTGGATGCACAGCCCATGGCTTCATTCACCATTAAAAAGAGGAATTATTTGTGTTCATCATAGTGTTGTCTAAATGGTATTATAATGGGATAATGACACCATTACTCTTTTTTACTCTCGTACCAAATTAGTTAAGAAAAAATGCATATGCGTTATAGCTTTATCATATCGCATGTGCGATATGAATAAGCTATAACGCATATGCATTATTTTAAAATTAAAATAATCGACGGGAATAAGGTTTGGCATTATGTTTGAAAATAGCTTCGGACTACCGAACCTATTAGCTAGGACAAATAAACTAGGGCTATTGCTTGTCTTTTAGAACTCTATCAATATGCTCAGTTTAGATGGCGTGTTTTGTTGTGACATACACAATATTTTTCTATGAAAATCTAGGATATTGTAGAGTACGATCTTATGATTCTGAATATGTAATTTTTTCCTTCAAAACTATGTTTTATTTATTTATAATTATTTTTCTAAATGACACATGTCAGTTTTAAAAAATAGATACATCGATTATTTGTTATATAACTTTTGATTTCCATCACCATTTCCCAATAAAACTATATGGTGCACTAGAGGAGATCAAGCTCTACGATATCATATTTAGAAATCAAGGATTTCATTAATTTTTTCCCCTAAAGTGTTGCACCTGCACATAACGTTTTAATTTCAATATTTTGTGACTTCAATAATTAATAATAATAATAAATAATTCATGAAAAATTCTGAATAAATGGTGTTGTGCTAGGGCCATATGTCCTTTATATGTATGCAAGATTTTATCCCAAATTGACATAATTTACCTCATATATTGCTGCACCCGCATAAACATATATGTTAAGATGTGCAAAAAATTTGAAAACCCACTTTCACGGAAACTAATTTTATAATCATTTACATACATTTTCTCTACATAAATGCTATATATTATGAAAGCTCATTCAATTACCTATCTTTTCTCTTTTTACTTCATTTTCAAATAAGTTAGTGAAGTACCCCTAATTGTCACCTAAAGTTAGAGTTTTCCGTTTATTCCAGTATTATGTGGCATCTAAAGTGTCTTTAGAGGAGTCCATGATTGTGCATCAGCCCCTATCCAACAATATTTGGAAATGCATTGATAGTCTATTAAGGTAGTTCAATAGGTGTACATTTGAAGTATGAAAAGTCTTAATATATTATTAGATATATATTTTGATTAAAAATATTTAAAAGAACAAAACTTGAATATATCCAAGCTCAGTAGCTCAATAGCTTACTAGAAGAATTATTAGGGGTGTTTGAAAAGTAAGTTTTCTAAGTTTGAAAACACCCAACTTGGATGGTCTATCGAGCACTTCTAAAATATATTTATTGGATATTTGGAAATGCCTTGATAGCCTACTAAGGTAGTTCAAGAGATGTACATTTGAAACATGAAAAGTCCTAATATATTATTAGATATATATTAAAAATAAATTATAAGAGATATTGAAAAGAAGAAAATTCAAATGTCTCCAAGATTGATAGCTTACTAGGGGTATTTGAAAGATTAAACACAATCAAGGAAGGAGGGCGAGAAAAACGTCAAACACTTTCAAAAGAAATAGAAAGTGCATCTTTTAAAAAGGATTGATAGATTATCAAATCATTTTGAAATATGTATTCTCATCTTCAAAAGTGTTTTAATAGCGTATCAAGGGATTTGGAATGATTCAAAAGTGTTTGAATAAAGTATCAATGGATTTGGAATGATTGATGTTCAAAGTTTGGGAAAGGTCTAATAGTCTTTTTAGGATTCTCAAAAGATGTTCATTGACTAGAGAAATTGGTTCAATAGAGTATCAAGGTGAATAAAAAGAAGAATGATTGAAGTTTCTCTTAATAGCTTATTTGGGGCTTTCAAAATATGTAAAAGATAATATTTAAAAGGGGTCTTATAGAGTATGAAAGGGTATGAAAAAGTTACACTAAGCTCACTGTAAGGATTGATATAGCATTGCAACATTTTGAAAGAAACTCATTTGAATGCTAAATAGGGCTTCGTAGAATATTAGGATGTCCAAATTATATAAAAAAAATGGAGATGTAAAATGGCATGATAGAGTATTGGTGTGTCTAAAATATGATTGGTAAAAATCCTTGAATGCACTATTAGGGTATCTCAAAACATGTTGATGAAGAAAGAATATTAGTAACCGCTTGATATAATATTGATGTACTTTGAAGGATAACATTTGCAATTCAAAAGTATCTTGATAGAGTACCATGAATCAATTGAGGAAATTCAAAAGATAAATAGCTCAAGATCCAAATATGTACGAAAAAAGGTATCAATTTTATGTGTAAGTCTTCTCTTAATATATTCTAATTAAATATATATTCAATTTTGAAGGTTTTTCTTTAAATGTATATTATGTATTCCAAGTTGCAAAGTTTGGAGTTGTAATATGTATTTTACTCTAACGGAAATGGAAACAAATGGATTAGAATTTATGATGCAATGAAGATAAGTTTACAAATATAATAGATATGGAAACAAATGGATTAGACTTTATGATGCAATGAAGATAGGTTTAAAAATTGAGATTTGAATGGATAAAATTTAATAAGAATTCCAAAGAGTGACAACCAAGTTGGTTTGTTTATGGAGATAAATGGTGTTGTATATATAGATTACAAAAGAGATGAGGGTTTGAATGGGTGAGACACTACAACAAAAACTGGATTTAGCATCTCTTTTTGCATCCTTTTTTGTGTCTAGACTATCTTTCAGTGTATTTTTCTTCATTTTTTGGACAAAATGGTGCAATTTCATGGGTTGGTACTATTTTATGCGTTTTTTGCGTCTTTTTTCTAAATTTGGCGCAAATTGTAGCGTAATTTGCACCGGGTTTTGCACCTAGTTATGCGCCAGGTTTGCATTAGGTTTTGCGACAAGTTTTGAGCCTATTTTTGCACCTAATTTTGCGCCTAGTTTGTACATCTACTCTTGTTGCGCCCCCTTTTACGCCCATGTTTGCCTCAACTTTTACACCCTTGTTTTCATCAACTTTTGCATCCTTTTTTACATCCACTTTTGCATTGACTTCTGCTTCTTTTTTTGCATCCCTTCATGCGCCAAGTTTTGCATCAAATTTTACATCCTGTTTTGAGTCTAGTTTTGCATCTCGTTTTGTCTTAGCAATTTTTGCATCCACTTTTGCATCCATTTTTTCGTGCACTTTTGTACCCACGTTTTCATCCCTTTTTGCATCCCATTTTGCATCCATGTTTATGTCTTTTTTTGCATCTACTATTGCATCCACTTTTTTCGCGTCCCAATTCATACCCATTTTTGTGCTTACTTTTACACCCACTTTTGCTTCAACTTTTGCATCTACGTTTGCATCTTTTTTTGCATCCAATTTTACATCAATTATTGCATCCCTTTTTGCATCCATTTTTGCATCCACTTTTGCATTGGGTTTTGCGTTGGGTGTTACGACTACTTTTGCATCTACTTTTGTTGCATCCATTTTCACATCCAATTTTGTATCCAATTTTACATCAATTATTGCATCCCTTTTTGCATCCATTTTTCGTGCACCCCATTATGCGCCCACTTTTTCCCCTACTTTTGTTGCATCCATTTTCACATCCAATTTTGTATCCAATTTTACATCCATGGTTGTATCCACTTTTGCGCCACTTTTTTCATCATGTTTTGCTTCCATGATTGCATCATTTTTTGCATCCACTTTTGCATCACGTTTTGCATCCATTTTTGGTGCACCTCATTATGCACCCACTTTTGCACTTACTTTTGTTGCATCCATGTTTGCATCATTTATTGCATCCATGTTTTTATCCACTTTTGCATCCAGTTTTACACCCAGATGTTGAAGATGAAAATGAGGATAATGATTATGATATTGAGGATGGTTATGATGATGATGATAATGTTGTTGATAATGAGGAGAACAATGACAATGATGATGATGGTGATGATTATGATGATGATGATGATGAGGAGGATAATGGCAATGATGACATTGTTGATGATTATGATGGCAATGCAATGAATGGTGATGATGGTGATGATGACAATGACAATGATGATGAGTACAATCAGAATGATGATGTTGATCATCTTAAAAAATAAGTTGTTATTTGTCATGCATAAATCGTGTGTGTCGTCCATGACCCTTTTCCACTAATCACATATTTTGGGTAGATGTTATTTCTTATGCCAAAGGTAATGATGAATAACTGATGAAAATGTCAATAATCATGATGATGATGACATGGATGATGATTATGCAAATGATGATGACTATTGTGATAATCATGATGACAATGACAAAGATGGCGATGATGATGATCATCATCATCATCATTTCCATCATTGTCTTCATTAAAAACATCATCACTGTCATTGTCATCTAATTCATCATCATCATCATTTAAAGCATATGGGATAAGTTTACCATTTAAAACATGCATAACAAGTGGGATTATTCTAAAACACGCCACCAAAGTACAAAATTCAAACCACAAGGGAAACATAATATTGAAATTGTTCCAATTTTCTTTCTCCCAACAAAACATGCTTCATTTTAGGGAATTATGTTAAAATCCATACATTCATAGTCCATCCATACTATACTTGTAATAAATGTAAATATAATACTTAACTGAATTTATAAAATAGGTAAATATTTTATAAACACCCTTATGATATATAAACTTTTTTCACCTTAATAATGGTAAAATATGTAAATATAATAATAACATATAATTAATATAAATATGTTACTATAGTTCATATGTTAAAAGATTTAATATAAATAAATATATATTGTTCATATGTTATGTGATTTAATATAATCAAATATACACACATATTATTTACTTATACATTATACAAATTAAAATATAGATTAAAACCTATGAAGTTTCATAGGGAGGCGAAGCAAAACATGAAGGATTTTTCAAATATAGATCTATGTACAACAACCCATTTCCCAATGGGGCTTCTGCTAAATCAATCTATGGATTCAGGGTTATGAGTATCAATTTGGTCCCTCTGGTCCGTCCCCAATTTGGCCATGAGAGGATTTAATTCGGTCATGAGAGGATTTAACATTATTCTGCCCATGAGGACTTCTGAGGGCACCTAGTTGGAAACATGGGTGTCTTGATTCTCGGGCCAGGACATTCAAAGCCTGGATTTTGGGGATGGATCAAAGTAAACTAGGAGCTCTACTGCTGTTGATGCCTCTACTATCTCTGTCTTAGATGCTGCTCTCTCGTATACTATATAAGATATACCTATGTTGGTGGTGCTACTGATGCTAGGTCACCAAAATTTAGATCTCTATATTAGATGACTAATAATGAGTCATATATTTAAAAACACGGCACGATAATCTTTGGTGTTTGTTTATTTGAGGCTGTAGTTTTCATTTCTATGGATTAAGCTTGGTATGCACTAAATACTTTTAAGTTTATTGATAGACTAATCAGTGCTAGACACTCTTTTAGGAAAGGTTGATGGTAAATGCATTACCAATCTTTCTTAACTAAAACATAATTAGGACTTTGCTTTACAATAGCTTAAAAAATTAAATATTATAAAGAGGATAATTACATCCCTTTTATCTCATTTTTTATGTAAATATTTTTTTTTCAGATCCAATTTTCTTTATGGTCCACGTTACAAATTTTGAAAGAGAAGTTTATATAAAACTTAAAGATTGTATATAAAATATAAAATATTCTTGGCAATAAAAATATTCTTTTATCTTACTGTTAGAAAATATTCTTGTAGACAAAAGAAGAGATGATATTTATTCATGCCAAACTGCGCCCCCATCTCGAATTCATAGATAACAAATGGGTTGAAGCATCCAAGTTATGCACATTACCAGGTTAAGGCATGAAAATTACTCTTTATTTACCTTAATAGCGCTGTCATGTCTTCCTTTCAAACCCTTTGGAGATATTGGTTGTATCATGACATGCAATTTAACCAATAAATACATGAAAACATTGAAGAGATTTTCAGTTCATACTGAATGATGATGTAATTTACAAGAGGCACCATAGTTGCACCGTCCCATTCTCAAATAGTTTCTGGATCCATTTTCATTCTATACACAATAAATAATAGTAGAGGAAAGATTACATGACCAAATTATACTTTTTATAGATTCCATCATATTACGTAATCAAACTTACATATATCACGATTGAACATGGTAGGAAGCTGTGGATTCAAGAAAACCAGTTTTAACCAAGTGAGTATTGTTTTGAAACAATATTAATATATTATGTAGGGCTATATTTCCCATACCATTCTTTATGTAACACATATTGCATTTCCCATCAAATCTATGTGGAGTATATGCATTATTACTTGTGTTAAGGGTCAAAGGATAACTACAATATCAAAAGGCAACATTGTATTATTACAATGTAAATGATAAATCTTCTTCTAGAAATTCCTCCATTTAATGAGATAGTGTTTAATTGTTCTGGAGTCAAGTTTTTATATCTCAAAGTTGGGATACCCTCTGCACAATATATTCGATAATTTTGGGATAAAACGACCTACAAGTCAAATGGGAAAATAATCAATACGTGCTCAATATCACTTTGAGGAGAGTTGGTCTTTGAATTTAGAAATGAGAACTATTGGTATTAAAGTGTCCACCTCTAACAATTGTTATCACAAACAGCTTCAACAAGATTCAAGAGAGATGGATAAGATATTTTCCTTGCAATAAGCTATAGATTCAAAAGAGATGGACACGATATTTTCCTTGCAATAGGCTCTTTGTAACTTATTGTAAAAAAATCACCTTTATTAAAGCAACAATGTTTTTCCTTTTCTTTCTTACATTTGTAGATCACACATGAAGTTGAAGCCACCATATATCTACCATTTTAGAAAGAATAAAAAGGTTAATTACTGAAGAGCAGGGTTGAAGGGAAAGACAATGAAGAGAGGAGATGCAAACGCTGATGCAGAAGAGTGAAACTGGAGTTCAATTAGAGTTGTAGGATGTATTGTTCCTGGCTCATTCAATGAGAAGGGAAGCTAGGGCTACCATCAAGAATAGGCACAAAATTCCACAATATTTATGGAATCATTTGGAAATATGAAAGAACATAGTAAAGATAGGGTTTCCCTGGTTGGAATCTCTAAGAATCAACAAGTTGTCATGGAGGATGGAAACAAGCAACAGGAACAACTATAGCATCAACGCAACCAAATGAGTTTAGACAAGCTTATAGAGAGATATAAAATAAGATAGATAATTTTGTAGTGTTTGACAAATGACCACAAAAGTAGGCCAACACGTCTAAAAACTACATCCAAAAACTAAAAGTTAAAGTACAACATGGGATTGCAAAAGTATCTCATAGAACAGTGCCAAAATAAGGAGATTTAATGTCATAACTAACAGGTAATCAAATAGCTAATAAAGGTAACTTAAGAAGCATAAGAAGTAAAGTGTGGGTACAGAAAAAATGACGTGAAATAGCTAAAGTGTTGAAAGTAGAAGGAACTCAATGCTAAATAAGATGAGATGATGTCAAGCAGTGCCTGATCTGGCTGCTAGTGATGAGTATGGGGGCCAAGGGATGATATCCCCATCAAAGGTACCAATCATTGTGAAATATCCAATGCACTGGAAGATGATGTCCTTTGTGGTGTGGCCAGGAAGAGTCAGCCTGGTTGTATAATCTTGGTAAAAGAGCATAAGAGGGATCCCTGATCTCCTAAGTTCTAACATCCAAGCTTGTGGAGAAGAAAGTCTAGATGGAATCCTGGATACACTAAATGTAGGTTGTCTTCCCTAGGGCCATCTAGAGTTGAGCCATCCACTAGACTTTCAGTGTGACATTGTCAAGTTAGTGAAGTGCATTTATTAGCCCAGTAAGAACAATGTCCATTTTCCCTTGATCAAGTTGTAGTTGATAGTGTGTTATACTGGCTTAGAAAATTTTGTTAGTAGGATGCCATGGATGGTGGTGTCAACCCCTTTTTGAGACACCTGTGTGTTGGCTACCATTGTAATTTCCTCCAATGATATATTAGTGTGATTTTCTGTTCAAGATTTGCTTGCTGTCCATAATTTCCAAATTTCAGATTTATTAAGCTCAGTTACTTTATACCATACAGTATTTGCACTCCTCAATGTTTTAATACAGAGTTCAAGTACATGCAGAATCTGAAGTGTTGATAGATGCAAACACATGTTTCTATTTTAGGACCTGTAGGTTATTCTTTGAGTGCATATTTGTACTGTGATGTAACCAACATATATCCATCTTTGAATTACCTTGTACCATGCAGTATTTGCACTCCTCAATGTTTTAATACAGAGTTCAAGTACATGCAGAATCTGAAGTGTTGATAGATGTGAACATATATTTCTATTTAAGGACATGTAGGTTATTCTTTGAGTACTGCATGTATGTAATGTGATGTAACCAGTGTATATCCATCTTAAGCCCAGATCTTCAAGCCCTTAAAGCGATTAAATTTCGTTAGGCACAATTTTTTTATCATTTAATATGAAGGAACTAATACATGACATGTGAGTAAATAATAAAAAAATTATACCTCAAGAAGTATGATCTCTCTTGGTACTCGAGAGATCTGGGTTTATGACTTTAAGATCCTTGATGAGCAGAAGGCAAGTTGATCTAGATGGAACACACAATTGATTCAACTTATAAAGAAATCCATCTTGATCTTTGTAGTCTAGGAAAGGGCTTTGATTGACCATAGTGGGTTGTTGGATGGATTCCATGACGAGACCAAAGTAAAGGTCTATATAATATTGGGATTTCCAATCCTCATAGGCTGAACATTTGATATCTAAAATGGAACAGACCATGGATAAGGGTCCATTGAGGATATTAGGTACTTTATTGGAATATTGGAAGGCATCTAATTAGCGACAAGTGGTTTCTACACTGATGATGTTTTGATATTTGTGGTCCATTATGGGACAAAATAATTAACTAATTCTCTCTCTCTTTCTTGGGGATAATAGTAGTCTCCTTACAAATGGTAAACCTAGCCTTCCCACTTTATTTGTTTTTACTTTAAGGAATGTTAAAACACCAATTCAAATTGGTTGGTCATTATGAACATTTTAATTGGCCATGCATACATGTCTAGATTCTAGAGGGTCAGAGGTCTTGCACAACATATCAATAACAATCTGACTCCAGCATTGTAAACAGTTAGGAAATGTTCCAGAAAAAAAATGTACTAGCTTGTTTAAGAAAGGAGGTCAAGATTCAGAATGACTGAAATAACCAAAGACAACAGTTTATACAATAGATTTATGAAGATGAAATGTACCATCTAGAAACAACATTAACTAAAAACAATTTTGAGTCCATGTATCTTGTTATGTGCACTTAAATATTTTCAATCCAGATTCTGTTTAATAACCTTATTTTTGTTGTAAAAGATAACATCTATGTATTTAGTTATCAAAGAGAGTATCTGAACTTATGAATAAAGTCTTCAAGAGTCTATCAAAACAGGATGCTTAATCAGGTGCACTAACATGATGACGCTATAGTTTTCAAGCTGTGGTCAATTTATTTCATTCACCAAGATTTGTTTTTAATATAATCAAAAGTTCACCCACTACTACATTTCAATCCAAAATCCGACGGCGCGTGGATTTCTCTTTTTAAATTTACCAAAAATCACAAGGATACATTTTTTTTTTGTAAATGTGGCCACAAGCGTCGGTGAAGCGACGACTATTCTCATAACCATCAGTTAAGCGACCACACGTTAGTAAGCGTCGCTTAAGCGATGACTTAAGCGACGATGCCTTTAATTAGTCAACTATTTAACATGGAAAGGCCGTCGCATGTTGGTCAAAAACTTATGAGAAGAGGTGAGGGATTTGGTAGTGCTCATGAATAGCATGCATCATGCAATGTTGTAGTTAATATAAAAGGTTGACATGGTTATTAATGCTTATCTTCTTATATTGCAATGCCTTTTGTGATGATTTGGTTGTCGCACCAAAAATTTGGGATGTTCTATTATATATATCTTCCACCCATACATTTGGCATATAATTGATTATTAAAAGTTTTAATTTATATGCTTTGTAGCAAGCACATATCAACAAGGTGTGGTTATAATATGTTAGCTCTATATTTTTCATACATGTATGCACAAACTCTATTAAGTTTGCCTTTGGTTTTATTATGAAAATGAATTTATTTTTTTCCTTATATGATGCAAGTTTATGCCAGTGCATTGGCATAAAATAATGTTTATGCCAATGCATTGTTTCACTTATAATGTTGCTTAAAAAAATACCCAGAACCTCCTACTACATTCCTAGTTTACCTTGTCCCACCCTTGCCTACACCCTACCATATATGTTTTGACCCCCATTAACCATTGATTGATATAAATTAGTGTGTTAGTTATATGTTTGTGTACATCAACATAGTTCATTTAGAGAATAATTGCTTGAGTAAGATTATGTGGTTGATTGAAGGATTTATTTGTGTGCTTTTTAAATCATACATGAGATTTTAGAGCCATGTTTCACAAAAACTAGGAGAGGGAAAGCCAATAGGAATATATATGTATGGAGGGGTGACGAAAGGAAAATAATATGATTCTTAGTACACTTCGATGCATATTTTGATGAATTTGCACAATTCGTACAAATTAGAAATTTATATTTAGGGTATCATAATGTGTAGCCTACCCTTTTTCCTTCCCCACACAAATTGCAACCACGTGAAATGAAAACGGAAATCCATTTTCTCCCCATTGTGGGCGAGGCGCTCCATGCAGATACGGATTGAATATATACAAACACAGAGGGGAAGGAGGTGAGTATATACACAGTATTAAGTATGCAGAAGGAGAAGAAGGGCAACAGGGAAAAGACCCACAAGAGAAGGCCTTCGTATTATTATTCTTCATCCTCGCCCGCAACCTCGAGAGCGCACAGTTTAAAGTTGAAGCGCGCAATATTGGTAGGGAAGCGAGGCGGGCCCTGCACTCCAATAACCACTTGGAAGATGTCATTTGACAATGATAATGATGACAAAAATTCTTTGGGGTCTTATAGAGCCGAGAAGGAGGAGGAGAAGCCGTTGATGGTAGTGAACAACAAGTCTGTTTCTGCCAGGAAGTTAGCTGCCAATCTCTGGGAGTTGCAAGAGATTCCTAGGATTTCAGCAGCCATGAAGAAGAGTGCCAAGATTTCTAGGGATAAGGACTATGGCCGAGACTGATCGCCCCTGCAATTGCCTGCACATTTGTCCGATCCTTCGCACAGTCCCCTCCCACCGGTAAGTTAAAGGCATTGGAGGTCTTTACATTGTATATAGATTGAATCCGTTGTATCATCTAGTTTGGTTGCTGGGTTTGCGATGTTATGGAGAAATGTTGGGTGGTTTTGTGTTTTTGGGATTGGAATTGCAAATAATGTGATGATTCCGGTGTTGGTTTCAGTAGATCAGTATGGGGGACAAATACATTGAGGGTGTTTAGGAAGAGGTGAGTACACAGAGACAAACTAATGAGATTTTACTGTTCAGAGTGCTCTTGGTTACCACCATAGACAAAAATTGCTTAGTGGACAAATTGTGTTGATCAAGCATTCAGGCCTCACACATCACTGTGAGAGTATGGAGTTATGTTTCAGCCTTGAACTTCACAAGTTCAAAATAGAATGAAATGTATCCATAGGGTGTTTTCTGTTGTTAAATGTGATGAATCTGATGTCGATGTTTAATAGATCATTTAGGGAACAAAAACTCAATGATGGCGTTTGGATTGAGCTACCTGTTTTCTCATTTTTCTCTGGTTTCAGGGGCAATTTCTATTCTTTTGGGGGTTTTCACATATAGATGATGCCTAATAAATAGGAAGCTACATATGAGCCCTGAACTTGGTCGGCTTAAAATAAGAGTCAAATATATACATAGGGTGTTTTTGTTGATTTTAAATTGGATATCTGGTGTTTATATTTATTAGATCATTCAAGGGTGTGCTTGGATTGAGGTGTCTACTATTACATTTTCTTTCCTTTCTGGGGCAATTTCTTAATTTTCAGTTTACACACTCAGTTGATCGCTTTGGCCAAGAGAGCCTTGTTATTGTTTCTGTTATCATGCACATTTTGTCATGGGGTTAGGTTTGAGCCC
>LPNX010278510.1:184542-195747 GCA_001517045.1 Pseudotsuga menziesii | reverse complement strand
CTCCTACTTGAAATTTGAGTAAAAAGACATGGAGATATGTCAAAAATACGAACAAAAAAAGTAGTTTTCTTTTATGACAAATATGTCAATTCAACCATTATGGTTGAATTATTTTATTGAAATTCTATTGGTTCTTGAATTCCAACTCACAAATTTTTTTGTTGGCACATTTTCTTATAAGGCCCATTTTAGACCCCAAATTTCCTCTAATGATTCTTGGAGTTTTTTAGGAATTCCATCTAAATAAAATTATCTTATTCTTGAATGAGGGATTCAATGAATGCATCAAGTGACGGAAATATCCAGTTTGGTGTTTTCAATCTCCCAGAGTAGAAGGTGGACACAAATACTAAAAATTCAGAGCCAAGCTTTCTTAGAATGGATAGCCTCGATTTGTCATTCTTCTTTTCTAGTCCATATTGCTTACACTGCATGACCAAAGACTTGAATTTGGAGAATAATTGTTGGATGATTTCGAAACTTTTGGGTTGAAGAGTAATCAATTCATTCTCTAGAATGTGGCCTATTATCTCATCATGCTTTCCAAATAGTGATTCAAGCTTCTACCATACTTTCCTTGGTGTTTTTAATCCATTAAGGTGGAAGAGAAACCCCCTAGAAATATGAATGCACATGAAACCAAAGGATTCATCCAATTTGTTCAATTAATTTTATTTCTCTAAATGTCTATGGGGTTATACCTCCTTTCCCATTGTGACCCTATACATACCTTTGTTGTGGAACACAATCTATGAATCGCCCCTCTAATCCAGGTGTTGATGGGCATATGTGACTATGCATGTAACGAGGAAGACAACCCAGACCGAGATCCTTAGAGCAGGTTCCAAGCTGTTTGGGATGGTTGTTTTCGACAGGTTTAAAGGCTCTGTTAGCCTGAAAGTCTAAAACTAAAACAAAGCTATTGTTAAATCTATCAAATACCTACGAATATACACAACAAACTTATTAACAAATGTACAAATTAAATGAGTTAATCTAATTACTAATGAATTATTAATATAATTAAATTAATCTATGAACTAAATCTATACAATTAATCTTAACTTATAATATAATAATCACAAAATTAATCAAATATTAACATGTTTAAATAATTACAAAATTATATTATTAACAAATATACATTAATTACAAAAATCAAAGACTAATCTCACAGCAGTATAAATATTAAATTCTAATTTAATGAATTGTTAATAACATAATGAAAAGAAAAGAAATTGTGTTATTATGCTTTAAGTTTGATCCTGAATGTGATTCACTGGCTGGTTTCCATAAAATAGTTTAAAGAAACAGCATATTAATCTATCCTCGATCTTATCGTGATCAAAAGTGAAAAGAATATTAAACCTCGAATCGAATTATGCTGATAAGAATACTGCATGAATACACTTGATAATATTTAAAGAAATTTAAACATTAACAAAACCATACAGTAATCATTACATATTATATAAACAATGATATCGATCATTAATTAAACAACATGACATATCAGCAAGATCAAAAACATTAAAAATCGATAATCGTACAAGACATGTATATTTGCAAAATTATTTAGAGAATCATAACAAACATAGATAAAGTAGAAAAGAAATGACAAGACTGATAGATATCAAAACTATATGCCAAGTATACAAACTATAAACATATATTAAAAATATCACCAATTTAACATACCGTAGCTGAAGACAGATAACTGTCTAAAATCGTAGATAAATCAAACCACAGTCTTGTTGTCTCCTCTCCATCAACTATCGACCTCATGCAGCAGTGTTTTCTGAGCTTACAAGAGAGAAATCTCTTCAGCTTTGGCAGCCCCCATGTCCACCTCCTTTCCATCAAAATCCAGTCTGCTTAAATAACCAAAAACAGAATCCAAATTAGGTTTTACAGAGGCGAAATTTTGCGGGCCGCAACTGCAAAAATCGTGTCCAGAAAACCCCTGAAATATCCTAGAATCCATCACTTTTTGGCAAAATATTCATGATTACAACTAAATGGGTCCGTTCTAAGAAAAACCCATGTGGCGGATTTTTCAGATCTATCTCTATTTGTTCACAACGTGGCCTGGAAAAACGCCTATTATTTGAAAACGCGTTTTTAATAACTGACAGAGAATAAAATTCGTCTCCTGGCAATTTCCAGAATCATAACAATCTCCTTAGCATCTGCACATGAAAAACAAAAAACCTAATAAAAGAAAGAAGTGTAAACAGAATTCAATCATGAGAAAATAAATAGCTTAACCAATGATCTTTCCAGCTCTTTTGGCGTTATCAAAATCTGCGATTTGTTTCAATATGTGCAATTAAAACATTTCAGCATCTACAGGATATTTGTTTTATCATTATTAGCAAAATAATAATCCATAGATTCGGCTGGCATCTTTCAAATCTCTACAATATCGGAGAACAGATAGCTGGTTTAATATGAGGATCCCAAAATTCACAAACCTTTCCATTGAATTAATAGCTCCTTCAATCTTCATTGATAACCACGTGCCGTTATTCAAATAACCGGTGGACAAATTAAACAATAATCTTCAATAAAAAGGAAAAATATGCTCATTTCTAAGCCTTTATAAAATTCACATTAATTCCTAGTATTTTTGCAAATATCATAAAATTAAAATAAAGGGTTGATTATACCTAATTTTCTAGGTAAACATTTAAAAGATCAAAGAACTTTATTTATTATATTTATACAAAATAATTAAAAGATTTATTTATCTTGTATAAATAATAAAAAATAAATAAAGTCTATTAATTATAAAGATACTTATTTGATCTTTATTTATTCAACACTTTTAATAATATAGCAAAAATAATAGGATAGGCTTAGTAAAATATTTTTCAAACTCTTAAATTGAATGCATGGTTTTATCTTTCAATATCCATCGTTAAATGAATCAGAATTACCAAGTTGAATAATTGAATCAAAATTACCCATTTATAAGGTGTCATCAATACCATAATCAGCCTCCCAATTTCAAAAACCTTATCAACATTTATGATAACAAAATCACGTAATAAAATTAAATGATAAATATTCGGATAAGAAATCACTATTAGGTTATGACAAATTATTAACACTTATCCACTCAAAATAATAATTTCAAAATAGTAATTTTGTCAACTAATCCATAGTCTGCAAAGGTTTTCTTTAAAAACATTGAATTTCATGTTTCAGTAGCTTCTGGGATGTCACCATTTCAGTAGCTATCAATTCTTTAGGTTTGCTATATGAAATTCAAACATTTCATCAAAACAAAATACAATTTGATTTGATGAAATAATGTTTTTTAAAAGCTGTTGGGTAGGGGCACAACACCAGGTAATTAAAGGGTGTTAGGATCCTTAGTGTCAAGGTTGTTGAATTCTCCACTTTGCAGCTTCGGGAGCAACACAATTCTTCTAAATTATTCATACAATCCTAACACTTTAGAGTTCAATGTCAGAAATGGATTTTTTTCTTAGACCTGCTCAGCGTAGTTTAAGTGACTTCACACCATATTATTCTCAGTACAACTCTTAGAAAATTTGGATTAATTTGTGAGGTTCTCAAAATACTTTATGACTAGAAAGCTACAACTCTTAGAAAATTTGGATTAATTTGTGAGGTTCTCAAAATACTTTATGACTAGAAAGCTAATTTAAAATAATCTCAGTATCATGAGTGTGTATATAGATAGACTAAGAAACAAGTGTTTATGGATGGAGGTGTGAGTATAGGGGTAGGAGGTACTACACGAATGCCACTTTTGAAATAAAGATTGTTAAACTAGTAACACTCAATCACATTTATGTTAGGAGTTCTTTATATTTATTTCATTTTATGTGTTAGTGATTTGTGAACAATGTTGTTTCAAACCTTAGGTTATAAGTTAGGTTGTCAAAAACTCAAACCAATTAAAAAACCTAGATTTATGTAAATATGTCTACTCTAGTAATTTATGGTAATGGGATATGCATCACTGCAACATTATCTTATTTCATTTATTATAGTTCTTTGGATTCATAAATACATTTGGACAGCATCCTCATTTTTCGGATTTAGTTTACAAGTGTTCACAATTCCGGTTATATTTATGTCTTCATAGGTGAGTGTGCCTTTATATCAAAAGCACATAAAGTTAAGTTAGCGCCTATGAAAATAATACCTAAATTCAACTCAATAAAATTTAAATTAGGCAAGTGCACAAAGAACAACCATGGAAAGTATAAACTTAGATAGGTAAGTGTTTAATCAAAAAGTATATTCAATAAAATCTGACTTAAAATCATAAACAATGACATGCATTTTCCAAGCAGATGGCTTCACACTTTACCATTAACTATTGATACATGATTGGAATATTCGTCATCATCTTCGTGTTCACTTATGTCCCCAACTAAAATGGGTTTTGGATTTTCATGGGAGTTCAAATATTACTCTAGCTTCATAAGTCAAAATATTAAAGAGTGTTATATCCGTGTCTGGATATTCTTTGGATTTTCATGGGAGTTCAAATATTACTCTAGTTTTACAAATCAAAATATTAAAGAGTGTTATATTCGTATCTGGATATTTTTAAGGGTTACTCAAATGAATAATAAACCAATAAAAAATAATTTTATTTGGAAAGAATAAATATTATTGATTATGAATTGATAATGAAAAGCTTCTCTAGCTTCATAAGTCAAAATATTAAAGTGTTATATCCGTATCTGGATATTCTTTGGATTTTCATGGGAGTTCAAATATTACTTTAGTTTTACAAATCAATATATTAAAGAGTGTTATATTCGTATCTAGATATTTTTAAGGGTTACTCAAATGAATAATAAACCAATAAAAAATAACTTTATTTGGAAAGAATAAATATTATTGATTATGAATTGATAATGAAAAGCTTCTCATCCATTTAATTATATGGCCTTTTTATACATGCCATCATGCTTTTTCAATAATAAGGTCATGTCTATTGCATTATTAACTAGTTAATCATGTTTTATTATTTATTGTTTATTGTTTAATTAATATTATTTTATGTTCATAACATTGAATTCCTTTTTAGAAAGGATTTTCTCTCAACAATTTGAAAACATATTTATGTCTTTGGTCGTTAAGATCATCGCATTATTTTTGTCATAGTTGATGAGACATGAAGATATGACCTGTTGAGTGATGAATAAAAATTCTGAAGTGTAGAGAGATCGATCCCTACTAAATCGATTCTTTGTTGAACATTGTGCTTCCACAATGAACTATCATCATGGGCTGTGAGCGAACTAGTATCAATATCTTTCATTAGTTGTTCATGATTTTTTGGATATCTTCTCTTATGCTTATCTTCAGTTAGGTTTGCATCAGGTTTGCATCAGGAGTGGGGATATCAACTGGATCTATAAGGGTGCCTTTTAATACAAATTGTACTTTTGAAGATTTTAATCTCTCATTTTGTATTTCTTCTAATGTTCTTTTTAATAACTTGTTATCATTCCAAATCTTCTTAAACTTTTATTCTTGCAAATTTTCATCATCTTTGAACTTCCTAAGGTGTTCATTAAGATATTCATTATGATTTCGAAGGAGTTGATTATCTTCTTTCTTTTCTATAATTTTTCCTTCAATGTCTTCATTAGAGTGCTATGTTTTTTGAATATTTTTCAATTTCTTGATTTTTGTGACTAATATATTGTGATGGTTTTTTAACGAAAATATTTCTTCAATATTGCTTGATAAAGTATTATTGACCTTTGTGATCTCTAACTTGTGCTCCTTTTTAATGTCATCATTTTTTTGTTGGAGTTCTTTTATTTGTTGC
The DNA here is from genome assembly GCA_001517045.1 of Pseudotsuga menziesii. Classification (NCBI taxonomy): domain Eukaryota; kingdom Viridiplantae; phylum Streptophyta; class Pinopsida; order Pinales; family Pinaceae; genus Pseudotsuga; species Pseudotsuga menziesii. Next base: position 189,920 of record LPNX010278510.1, on the reverse strand, counting down.
TAATGTGACAGATCTCTACTTCTTGGCATTCTAATTTTTCTTTGACTTGTGTAATTTCTTCATCCTCATCATTAAGGACTATGTTTAGGTGTGATATTTCTTCTTTATTATCCTCAATTTCTTTCTTTATCTCTTGGTTTTGTAATATTTGATTGAAATAATTTTTGTTCTTTATTTCATTAGTTTGTGCATACACCTTTTTGATGTGATTTTCTTGGACATAAACTTTCTATTCTTTGGATTCTATTTGGAATTCATTTAGTTTAATCTTTGTTTACAAACTTTCATTCATGACTTTCAATTCTTTATTGTGTGTTTATTGTCTCTTTGAAAATGTCATTATATAGCTTCTAGTTTTTCTATTTGTAACTGCAAACTGACTTACATGGTCTTTGATTTCTTCGACGATAGATGGTATTCCTTTGAGTTTGGATTCTTCGCCAATAAATGGTCTTTGATTTCTTCAATGATAAATGGTCCTTTCCTTTGACTTCGACTTCTTCGACGATAAATCGTCTTTTTTTGCTTTGACTTCTTAACAATAAATATTCTTCCTTTGACTTTGACTTCTTGTCGTCTTTCCACCAAGAATAATTATTATTTTGAAAATAATAACTATTATAAAGATAAATAGTTTATTATTATATAGTTGAAATGATTTTCTTGGGAGAGAAATATAAATTATTATGACAATAATTATTATTAATGATGATAATAGTAATTATTAATTATAATAATATTTTTTTGGGAGTGGAAGGATAATGAAAATGGTATGGATTGGGTGTTTGGGAGTAATGATTATTACCTTCCCGACCCAAGTTTAAATCTCACTTATATATTTTATATGTTTCTATATTGGACCAGATTGCTATGATACCATTGTAATATATGTACCCCGATATTCTCAAGGATTACTTAAATGAATGATAAACCAATAGAAAATAAATCCATTTGGGAAGAATACATAATGTTGATTATGAATTGATTATGGAAATATGCTCATCCATTTACATATGTGGCCTTTTTATACATGCTATCGTGCCTTTTCAATTGTAAGGTCACATCTATTACATAATTAACTAATTAATCACGTTTTACAATTTTTATTATTTATCATTTATTATTTATTTAATATTATTTTATGTTCATAACAAAGAGACAAGTGAAACATGCTTATTTTATTAAACTTTGTCTGACCTTTCTGTAGATATGCAATTCTATATGCATATCACATACTACCTCTTAGCTTTGTTAGTATTTGGTAGCATTTGTGTCAAAGGGTATTTGGTAGGGAAGCATTGGGATTTTGATAAGGCATATGGTAAAATAAAATGCATTTGTTTATCACCTTTTTAGTGTAGATTATTTGTTTATCCTTGAAGTTATTCCTCTCTCAAAATGTAACTAATAAACTTTGTCCATTCATCTCCCTTAATCACTTAATTGTATGAGTCCATGATAATCTCCTACTATTTGCATATGGAGGAATTTTTTTTTTAAAGAGAATATCCAAAGAATTTTGGAATATTATTATAAGAACATGTTCCTACCCTGACTTAGTATGGTTACCCTTTAAACATGGATTAATTGGGAATAACCTTAAAGTGGAAGGGTTTTTCATTAGATGGTTAAAATTTTGTGAATAAGAAAAGTAAATATAAATCCTAAAGTTATTTAAGACGAGATGTTTTTATTTGACTTATAGTTATTTAATTTAAGTAGTGAAGTTTTTGTTGTGTAAATTTCACCATGGCAATGTTTTTAATGGTAATAATTTACATTGTATGTAATTTCATATTTTATAGAGAGGGGTTAAGGGTGGGAGTTACTAGTTGGGAAAATTCCACTCTCATAGAGCGTTTAGGCTTTCCCGAGCTTGATACAATTTTTTATTACTTTAGCTTCACAAATCAAAATATTGCAGAGACAAGTGCACCATGCTTATTTTATTAAATTTTGTCTGCTGACCTTTATGTAGATCTGCAATTTTGTATGCATATCACATACCTCCCCTTATGTTGGTCAGTATTTGGTACAATTTGAGGATCAAAGGGTATTTGGTAGGAAAGCGCTAGGATTTTTGTAGGGCATATGGTAAAAAAAATCATTTGGTAATCACTTTTTCTGCATGGCTTATTATGTCTGCATTTGGCTTTCTACATCTTGAGTAGCTTTTCTACTTGTTTAGCAAGCACTTTCTCTTGTTATTAGCAAGGAAAGCAATAGTATATTTTTTTATCTTAGTAGTATGCCCTTGCTATGAGCTATTGCTGAGTATGTGTTTAGATTTGTAGTATTGGTCTTAGTCCGAGAGATGTAATTGTACGATAGGATAGTCAAAAAGGAAATTTGAGGTTTCTTATACATTTGACTCATAATTGTTGTGTTTGTCAACTTGTTGAACTACAAGGAGAGAAAGAAACTCCTACCTGAAAGATCATAACTCATTCAGGTAGTGTGGATTACCTACCTAGAAAGAACAAAACTGGTATTTCGGTTCGATTAGACTATTTAACGTGCATACTTTTTTTAAATCAATAGGTGCATGTTTTTATATTTTGTTATATGAGTGCAAGATAAGAGTTTTATTTTCAAATAGGTGCAAATAGTCTAGAGATGCAAAGAGTAAGTTTATTTTCAAATAGTCTAGGCCAATTTCAAGTGACAATGTTACAATTGAAAGAAAAGGATTGTATTTTCTTTGGCCATATTATTATTTTGAATAGGTGACTAATACAATATTGTAAGTCACCAGTTTCAACCAATAGGAAACATAATCTAAATCATACATTTGATGTCTTCTCTTGGTCTCCTATATTACTATTGTGGGATAGAAATCTAGAAGCAACCTAATCTAATTTTTATACCCAAAACAAGATATGCATGGGAAATCTTAGAAAATTTTCATATGACTGAATGCAAGCCATCCTTGAATCATATGGATGCGAGTGCAAAGTTATTAGCCATGAATAATTAAAGCTTATTTGATGAAACTGTATATAAACATTATCATAATGATATTATATGTAGATGATCTAAACATAACTGGAAAGAATGAAGACATGTTCGAAGGGATGAAATATTAAATGAATCAGTTAGTTGATATGTCTTATGTTGGTCTCCTACATTACTACTGCACGATATAAATATGGTAGAAATCCAATACATTTTTTATTCCTTAAACAAGATATGTATGTGAAATCTTAGAAAATTTTCATATGACTAAATGCCAACCATCCTTGACTCCTATGGAGGCTATTGCAAGGTTGTTAATCATGAATAATCAAAATTTAGTTGTTGAAATTGTATATAGACATTATCATTATCTTATATGTAGAAGATATGAACATAACTGAAAAGAATGAATATGTGGTTGAAGGGATGGAAGTTGATCTGTATCAATTGCTTGATATGTCTTATCTTGGTCTCCTACATTACTATTATGGGATAGAAATATGGAAACAACCTAATGTAATTTTGATGCCCCAAATAATATGTGTACCCATTTAATCTCTCACGTGAATGAATGACCCAATTGTAGGTATGTTTGCATGAGGAAGGGATCCTTAGTTGTTGTGTGAGATTCGTCCGACATGTTGTGGTTAATAATTTTTTGTTTGATGCAATTTACCATAAGTTTACAACCAGATCAATCACAGGTGGTCAAGTGTCTAAGTGAACACATTCTAATGTCATATCTTTCCTCTCAGTTGATGGTACTAATCTCTTAAATTGTACTTTGTGGGAGATTAAATCAATGAAGGGGATCCTATATAGACACAATTAGATCCACAAATTTCCATGATAACCCAAGGGATTGGATTGTTGTTCCTATGTTCTCTACTCATAACTTGAGCCCAGTTAAAAATATTTTTTGGTTATCTTTTATGATTAGTTCCATGTCAATGTTGTTATTGTTAACAACAATGTAGTTGATTTTTTTCCTTTTTATTATCTAAATTATTTGATATTTGTTAATTAACATATCAAATTAATATTGGAATGTATAACATCAAATATAAGTCAATGAAAAAGATTTACAAACGATGACTACCATTCGCATGATGAGAGAATATTTGATGAGAATGATATTGGACAAATATCTATGTCCATGTAAATATTGTCTTAGTGGAAAGGTAAGGAAAATAAATGTGGTTTATCAACATATGATAATACATGGCCATAGTGGTATGAGTTCTTATGAAAGCGATTACTGTGAATATATGGTAGAGATGCATAGCATGAGATATGAAGAGGTAGCAAACATTCTTGAAGTGGCACCAAACATATGTCAACAGGAAAAAATGTCAGATGAAGTGGTTGAAGTTAATAGTGTTGAATGAGGGTCGAAATAATGATTGGACCAAGTCGATGGAGCCTTGATTTAAAGCATGTGTATGTTAATTGCAAGTTAAGTCATTTGAAAACAATCCTTCGAATTCGTAACTTGCAAGTGGTGCATGATTGGACAATGAGAGTGTAGATGAGTTATTGGAATTTCTTAGTCGATTGTTACCATGTGAGTCCGAATTTCCAACAAAACAATGTCAATGTAAAAAGAAAATAACTAAGATAGTCTTGGGGTATGAAAATATCCACACATGTGACAATGGTTGTGTATTATTTAACAAAAATATTGCAAGTGAGATAGAATGTCCAAAATGTCAAGAAGGGAGGTATAGACCAGAGTTGAAATCAATTGTGGTTCCCAAACAGGTTCTTTTCCACTTTTCGCTAATCCCTTAATTTATCCAAATGTATATGTGTGGATACATTTTTGAACTTTTGCAATGGCATGAGCAAAATAAGAGCATTAATAGAAAACAATGACATGTGCTTAATCCTAAGATGTGATGGAATTTGATAATAAATGGCTCAATTTTACCAAGATCCTTGTAATATAAGGTTGGGTTTGGCTCTAAACAGGGCGAATCGATTTTTTGATGAAAGTACTAAATGGTAAACTTGGCCAATGTTTTTAATACAATATAATTTTCCTCCATTGTTAACAACTAAACCATTCTTCCTAATTTTATCATTGATTATACCAGGAAAAAAAGTGCAACTTCAGATACAATCGATGTTTATTTAGAGCCATTATATGATTAGCTAATGGAATCATGTGAAATGTGGGCAAGCCAACTTTACAAGGAGGAAGAATTGGAAACTTTATGACAAAAGCAGTTAGGTAGGAAAAGGGAAAGTGCCCAGAAGCCACAGAAAAGAAGTCAGAGACAAAAGAAGGAAACATTTGACAAAGGAGTGCACAGTTTCCTTTTGGAGGCTTGGTATCAAAAGAAGGAAATTCAAAAAGAGAGAGAGAGAGACAGGGGGTGAGAGAGGGTTGGGGAATAGATAGGGGGGTGTGGGTTAGGTGT
>LPNX010278510.1:133665-183820 GCA_001517045.1 Pseudotsuga menziesii | reverse complement strand
GGGGGGTTAGAGGTAGGGATAGGAGGGGGGAGGGGGTTAGTAAGATTTAGGGGGAAGAGCGAGAGTGGGGACAGGTGACATAAAATAATAAAAAGTATTGTTATAATTTACAATGTAGTCAAATATAAAGTTATATCCTTACATAATATGCACACTTTATAGTCTTAAAAATGCCCACGCATTTTGCAGTAATATAACACGCGTGCATTTAGCATTGGCGAGAACACATATTTGAATTTAAAAAAAACACGAGCGCATTTATTACCACTATGGTCAAGCCTCCCCCCATGCGGGTGTGGAATTCTTATGCCTATGTGTCTACTTCAGACTTTGCTTCAGATTCATCATGCCTATGCCTTGGAGTATGATAAACCATGGCTAATTGAGCATTATATCCAAATTTTCAATATGTTGGTGTTTAGTTGTTGGTTATAGTATGTTGCATGCCTCCATTTAAAAAAAAAAATTAGAAACAGGTATGGTTTTTTTCCATATTCCAAATATGTAATTTTTAACACAATTATATATTTTTTTCTTATTTATCTTATGTCACCACTCCTCAACTAAAAAAAACACACTATCAGTGTTTCGTCCGTAACTCTTTCGTTTCTCAACCATTTCAATAAACAAATTGTATGGTGCAGTAAAGAACACCGACCTATCACTAGTACAAAATGAGGAATTAGCTACTAGGTGACTAAAAATTCTAGTCACCGCAGGTTTTTCAAGTGATTTACTACTAAACATGAGCAATTTTGATTGACCCAACTATAAACGACTAAAATTAATGACTAATTTAGTCACCACTTAACAAATATGACTGGATAATAAGTGATAGAGTTAAAAATGACTAACATAAATGACTAATTTAGTCACGACATAAAAATGACTAGCTAGAAGAATATGAATTAGTCATTTATGTTAGTCATTTTTAATTGTGTCATGGAAAATTGCAAATTCAACAATGAATATTTTCCTAAACCCATGAAGATTTCATCCTCCAATTTCGTCAATGACTACTCAACCAACTCGTTGGCAGCAAATAGCCTGTCCAAACAGACCGTTGGCACCAAATATTTTGCATTGGCTAGAGGCAAGGAGGGTTTGGTGGGTTATGAGGGGAAAGTAGTGTGAATTGGGTGGCATTTTTGGCCATTTATTAGGCCACCTTCGATACCTGTTGAAGATATTGTTATGGATATTCACCACTGTTGAGGGTTTATAATTTCGATATTTAATTGCCATCGCTGCCATGGATAAAACAACATTGGAGATAACCTAGAGGCTCTTGAAGAGGTGGGCCACGAATTCTGCAGCTCTAGAGTCAACATCACCTTCCTCCCTTACAAAATCCTAAGTAAGTTTCTTGGTTTACTGTGAATTGATAAATTTTTCTGGTTATAATATTGAAGCATAGGTATCTAGGTTAAAATTGATGGTAAGTTTTTTTTTTATTGTGAATTTTTATCTTTTTCTTGATAATATTGGTTATAATACTGAATCTTAGGTAGGTAGGTTAATATATCAATATAGAATTATTTCTATTTTTATTCTTTTTGGGGGTGGTTGGTCTAGGTCGATGGCACCACAACTCTATCTTATCACCAACCTATACGGTTTGTTCATTTTATATTTGGGTTGTTCATAAAGTGCATATATATTATGCAATATATGATCATGACTCTCATATTAAAATACTTAAGTTTTTTCCCATATCAAAACTTTAGATCTCCTTGTTGGACTATATAGGGATGATGTCTCGATTACAACAGTTTAGCTAGTGTTAATATGTTATTTCTTTTCATATATGATAACATGTTATTTCTTGTAATTTACCTTTTTATATAGTTATGAACCAAAAATTATGACCATTCAATGTAATTGCAATTAATCAAGTACTCAAAATAATTTGACAAGGAAAAAAAGCATGAGAAGCTTGGATTCATCTCATCCTATTTCATCTATGAAATCCATCAAGGCAGTGCCACTCAACATTGACCTCATGCACGATGGCTTTGTATGGGATATAAGTCCACCAAGGCATTTTTTAAAGCTTTGAAAATAAAGGAGGTTAGTGAGAAATCGGATGGTTTTAAGAAAATGGATGGTTGAGTGACTAACCAAGCATTGACTTAGCATGAGTTTGTATTCTATTTTTTTATATGATGGTGTTTCAATCATAAGGGGTTTTAGAAGAGGTGTCTATGCTATGTTGTTTTGATATTGTCTTGATAAGAGTTATATGATCTCTCATATTAAAAGATCCTTAATTTTGTTTTCCATATCAAAACTGTGTAGAGCCCCCTTATAGACCATATAGGGATGATGTCTATATTCCAATAGATTAATGAGTAATAATATTTTATTTTTTGTAATATTAAATTTTTATAGGGTTATGGACCCTGGTCCCCAATTATAACCATTCAATGTAATTGGAACTAATCCACTAAAAAATAATTCGATGAAGTCTCCAAATACCTTTAACGTATCTCCTTTAATTAGGAAACAAGCCTGGAAATCTTTCCTTCACCTAATCCTAAGAATGGAGCTAGGATTAGGTTTCCTTTAGGATCATGATCGAAAGGAAACAAAATAAACTAGCCATTACACTATACTTATATAAAAAATAGATAAAAAGTAATTACCTTAAATTTAAATTTAAGAAACCATTTTACAAACCTTCACATGGAGCTTGGAACCATTTGGGAAATCGTCACATGGAGGGTATGATATAAAGGATGAACAAGAGCATCATATAATTGTTATTCCCAAACCAAAGTTTTGTCAGGATTAGATTCCTGCAAAACTATGCCACATAATATTTTTTATTTATTTTATTTTATTTTATTTTTTTCAGCTACCTTCCTCCCGAGCAATATTTAAAGTTATAGAAGAAGGGGACAAGTTAAAAGCATTGTAGCCATGTTAGAATGGTGAGCTTCTAATCGAGGAATAATATTTGTTCCATCCTCCTATCGACCTCACCTATATATACACCTTCACTTCGTCTACCCAGCCCAACCCGAGAAGGACCGCCTGCATCCACCCACATGTTCGCAGTCTTGCCATCCACCCCATTCTGGTAAACCCACACCCATTCCGTTCGCATACCCCTTTCAGGAAGAATTTATGCATGACCTCTCTGAAAAATCCAAGATGATATGACAAGGATGATGGATGCACCTACTTACACACCACCCCTGCAATCTTATTAAGGTATGCATAAATCATTTTTGACGCCTTATTCAATGCTAAAAACACCATTGTTTCATGTAAGTTTTGAAGGTTTCTGAAATCAGGGAACATGTTATGGATAAAAATCATTTGGGCTTTGAGGAATGGAAAATAAAGAGTTACCCATATGAAAACTAAACTGAAAATATCCCAAAACTAATAGAAATACATTGAAACCTAATTGAAATAAAGATATAGATTGAATGAAAGGAAATATAATGGATGAAACAATGTTTTCTAGTTGTCCATTTTCATTCAATTCCCTGCAACTTCATCATATTTTTGATCAACATCCTTTGATGGTAGATCCTATATCCATTTCCCACCCCCATGTGACTACTGTCCAAGAGGCTAATGGGAAGCAACATTGAGTGGCCCTTGAAAACCATGGAAACCCTAAGGATAAAACTTCTTTGAGTGATGAGGATGAGTGCAATGAAAATGGAACAGAGTCCCATATGGGAAACAAGGGTTCTTCCTTGTGGCATTAAATGAAGTGGACAGATGACAATATTATGCTTTTGATTACAGTTGTTTCGTATGTGGGTGAGGATGCTAACTGTACCAAGAAGAATTGGATTTTGGCTTTTGTATAAGAATAAGAGGAAGGATTGGATTTTGTATAAGTATATGGATGAGTAAATGGAGGAGGACGAAGAGGAATAAAAGGAGTGATGAGAATGAGGGGGATTTAAATATTGAGGGTGCGACTGGAGAATTTATGAAAAAGTCCAAGGATGATTCAAGGGATGTATTTCAAGACATTGTGGAGAAGATGAGAGCTACAGGTTTCCTTCCATATAAATTCACTAAGGTTTCCTTCCAGGTGAGAGCTAAAGTCGCTACTTGCTTTCTGATTCTGGATTTTATTTTGCTGCCCGAGTTGCCTAGGGTTTGAATCTTACGATGCATTTTACTCTATAGTAAGATTGAAAAGAACTACCCAGAATTAGATTTGATCATCGATTCTCCTATATGTCGAAAATCCTTCGTTATTTCTATTGATTTTATGAAGTCCTGGCATTCGTTGTTTTGAAAGCTTTAACATTATCCAGTTTGGATTTTATTTTTGTCGATGCGGCATTTACTCCATCAACTGTATAAGAGGAATATCTTTATATTCTAAAGCAAATCCATAGTAATATTTTGTAGTTAAAATATAGCTTCCTCATCTCCCTAGAAATATTTGATTCTGGAAACATCAAAATGCTCTTCCTTATCAGGAAGGCAGCTCAGATCAGTTGATAAATTTGAAGTGTAAAATAAGATGAAGAAATTCAATGAAACAAAGCATAATCTGTTGCAACCGCTACCAGATATATAACCTGATGATATCCCAACAATACAGTAAAATATAAAACAATATTAGAAGTTAAAAAATTCAAGATAGTGAATATATTTTCTTCTTATTTGGTAACTAGGGGAATCGGCAACTGGAGCTGGGCTAGTACTCGTGTGACACGGGGTCCATGGATCCATTCCTGTTACCACTATACCCCTAGGTTCCCCACACCTACCGCAAGACATGGGACACAGGTAAATCCGGGTGGGATTTGAATTCGTGACCTCCAATTTACAACAAGTGACTTATTAGAATTTAAAAAATTCAAGATAGTGAATACTTTTTTTTTTTGGTAACTAAGGGAATCAACAACTGGAGCTGGGATGGTACTTGCATGAAACGGGGTCCAAGGATCCATTCCTGTTACCACTATACCCCTAGGTGCCCCACACCCACCGCAAGACATGGGACACAGGTAAATCCGAGTGGGATTTGAACTCATGACCTCCAATTTACAACAAGTGACTTCATAACAAATGAATCGCCAATGAGTCACACCCGTGCAGGAAAAGATAGTGATTATTAGCTGTTGTGGTAATCCGTAATTAGGATGTACTAAAGCCATCCATTGTAAGCTATGCATCATATTGTTTCTGAGATGGAACTTACAATGGCAGTCTCAAAAATTATTTATCTTATTACTATTGTAGTCATCCCTTGCTTTTTTGATGTCCACTATTTTTGTTACTAATGTAATTTTGTTATTCTTTGTAGGAACATCACAAGTCATAGCTGTGTGTTTGAGCTTTGGCATGTAATATATCAATTGATACATATCTTTTGTTTCTTTTTATTTTCCACAGTTTCTATACATGTTCTGTTTTGGTTGGTAAAAGAGCTTATAATTTCATTAATGATACAAATACTTATACAAAATAGGGTAGACAGAAACTAGCAACCTGAGATAGTTTGAACATGGCATGCAATTCTCTCTCTAAATTGTCCTTGCCATTGCTCTTTATAGGTATATACATTATTTCTATTATCTTGATTTTTGAATACTGCCATCTACAAACAAATTTCTGGCTAATTTACCTGCAATTGGAAGATTGTACTGCAATATATGTATAAAATGCCATTTACATTGGAAATACAGAACGCAGAATCAACTATGTTACTATTATAGTACTGCAAATCATCCTATAGATCAAAATGATAAAAAGGACAACAGGTAAGTCTTCTTCTGAGCAGTAGGGTTTCCAAAAAGGTAGCCTGGTTCCTTATGCAGTCTATTGCTTCAGTATATAGTCTCCTACAAGCAGCATGTGGATGTTCCAAAAATTTTAAAAATAGATCATAATTTCGACAAGGAGCTTCACCATTCAATAATAGTGCACTATTGTCCTCGCTGCTGCTTTCCTTTCATCATCTGCAACTGCTTCCTGATCTCAGATAATTTGTTTCTTTATTTTCTTATTTATGTTTCTTGTTCTATCACCCTCATCTTCAGATTGTGGAACTTTTTCTTCACATTTTGAGTCAGCTTCCACATTATCTCTAGGTTATTGAGAGCCCTAGGGGCAGCTTATACTATAAAAATCAAGGATAAGATGTGGAACATCTGGGAGCTTCTCTATAGTGAGTGATTGTAGAGTTCAGGGAGTGTGGACAGAGGCCCTGAAGTGGGGCTTCAAGTGTAAATGTTGTTTGAATCCAGCCTGGGCAAGTCCACAATGAGGAGACTTAAAACCTTTTGATCTGGAGGGAGCTCACCATATGTTCGCACAGTTCACAGCCAAATCCTGGAGCCATTTTGCATACCAAGGGAAATTCCCAGTAAGGAGAAATATCATAAGAATCTTTCCTGCCATCCATAGTTATCCTCAACTGCACTAATTGTCATTATCTCACTAGCATTGTCTCACTCCCTATGTTATTTTAAATGCCACTCCATAAGTCTCAGCGTTAACTGAAAAATCCCTGTTGCTCCCACCATTCTACCAACACCCAATGGGGGAGAATGGAAATTGGTGCAGTTGACGATACACAAATAGATTACTGCCCGAATGACAGCAACAGCAAAAGCAAAAGATCTGATCTTGAAAATGGAAGAGCAGGGCTTGTGTTACCCTAAAACTTGCAGCCCTCAGAAAAAGAAGAATAAGTTGACTACTATAGAGAGAAAACCACCTTGATGCCAATAGCTTCAACCCAAAAAAGAGCAGGGATTGAATGGCCAAACAATATGCCCAATCCCTTTGACAGCCGCAGATTGCTGCCACATAAAAGATTGAAAAGGCTTGGGATGAGATAGTATTTGGAAGGGACAATCCTTAATTGTCTTGTCTGCAATTGATACCTCTTGAGTGACAAGAGTGAGTCATATCTCTTGAGTGACAAGAGGGAGTTATATCTCTTGTGAGTGACAGAAGCAAGTCATATATTTTGTTGGGGTTTGTCTTTTCTGCTGAGGGTTTGGGCATAGTGAGAGTTAAGAGTCTAAGATCCATTGAGTCATATCCAGAATCTTGTTGTGACCCATGGTATTGACATAAAGTGATGTTGTAGAAGAGTCTATTGAGAGTTGTATTAAACACAATGGACAAGAGTGAGTCATATCTCTTGCATATTGGTCAAGAGTGAGTCATATCTCTTAAGTGACAAGAGGGAGTTATATCTCTTGTGAAGGACAGAAGTGAGTCATATCTTCTGTTGGGGTTTATCTTTTCTGATGAGGGTTTGGGCACGGTGAGAGTCAAGAATTTGAGATCCGGTGAGTCATATCCGGAATCCTGTCTTTGTAAGTGATGATTAACAAATATGCAATAAAAGACAAAACTGCTGGATGGTTTTCTCCATTGGGGTTTCCAGGGTACATCTTGTGTTTGCCTTTCTTTGTATTGGTTGCTTATCAGTGTGTTGCATTTATCTTTTCTGGGTTAATTTAAACTTTAAAGTAAACGATTGAAAGTGTAACCATGATCTGGTGAGCTGTAATTTTCATAGTTTCTGCCATCTGGCATTGCTGAATTTTTTGGTTTTTGCTTCCTCTTGAAGATAAACATCTCTTCATTTCACATGTCCAGATCTGGAAATTCCATTTCTCCCTACCAGGGAAGAGCAATCCTTATTCCTCTCATAGATTTGATTGTTTCTTGTGTATTCCTTTTCATTCTGTTTAATACCTAACTTGCATATTGCTTTTTGTTTCTAAAAATTCCATTATTCTTTTCCTTCCAGACATTCTAAACAATGAAGAAGGGTTCTATACCCCAGATTTTATTTGTAATTCATGACTGGCATCTCTCTTTAAGGCCAATTCCTTATAAATTTGGTTAGAGATCTTGACTTTCCTTTCGACTTTATATCATAAATTCATGATCATTCTAGCAAGTAAAAGATAGTTTACAGTTTACCGATAAATGATTTGTTGTTTCTTTGTTTTGCTTATAGTTAGGGCATATAGAGGGCCAACAAAACCACACCTTTGTAGATTATCTTATGTTTCTTCTGAACTTCAAACCATGGAAAGGCATCCACCTCAGGCCACAAATACCTCTTACAGATCTTGTTCCAAGTGTTGTTTCTCTATCCAGATTGTCAAGTCCTGAAGGTGGAAGGTATAACCTTGTTTGACTGTGAACTTTTGTGTACTATCCCATCTCCATCTCAGCTTGTTTTCATCATTGAAGAATGCAATTTGGTTTCGTCAATTCTCTCATAGCCCTATCTTGTCTATTTGTTTTATATTTGTAGGCCCTATTGTGGGATCCTTTCATTTTCTTGGTGGTCAGTCACCTCAATCCATCCTTAATGTTGAAAAGGTTCTTTCCTTCCTCTGTTCAATAGGGATCTGTTGGACTTGGGGCCCATTTGGCAGAACCTGTCTACTGGATGACTGAGCCATATTAGGGGTATATACTGGGTTTCAGTTCTTTGAAAGATCATCAGGGATGTTGTGCTATATTAGGGGTATATACTGGGTTTTAGTTCTTTGAAATATCATCAGGGATGCTGAAAAAAATTATCTATCTAAAGGTTGCGATTGGGTCCATGCATACTCCCAAAAGAAATTTGTTGGAGGACCCTTCTAGAAAGTCGTTGACTCTTGTTAAGTCCCTGTCAGTAATATTCTGTGCATATTTCCATTCAATATTAGGAAGTTTCAATTTCTAATACCAATTACCCTTTAGTCTTACGAGCATAGACTTCATTCCATGCTACTAAGGTCCATTTTTACTTTGTCCAGCACCATTAAACAAAGCATTTTTTTTATTATGCACCAATTCCTTGATAACTCTAACAGGAGCCTTGAACACTGAAAAGACATGCACAGGAATTGATCTGAAGACTACATTTATAAAGGTACATACCCCCCTACGGAAAGTTTTTAAAGGTCCAGTTCTCCAATCTTGCTTGGATTTTGGGGATGACTTCTTCCCACTTCAAACACATGAAGGGTTCTTTGGATAAAGGTACACCAAAATATATTGTAATTGAAGGATGAGAGGTCTTGTTGAAGTGGAGTATCGTGCTTATATGTACTTGAATCCTGATGGTTGTATTGAAGAAGAATTTTGATTTACCTCCAGAAGCATCTGATTTGTAAGAGCTGCTTCAATCTTCAGTCTTCAGGAATTGTGGATTCACCTGCAAATAGTGTGTCATCAACAATTTCAGATGAGATCTTATCTTTTCCTTCTGCAATCTGGACACCCTTTATTTGATGTTATCTTTTGACTTTTATCGATCCATCTCTCCGGGCCTCTGCCGTAAGGATGAAAAGATAGGGAGACAGAGAAGCTCCTTGCCTTGTTCTTCTAGTTCCTCTATTTGGGACAAATACGAGTGAAGGAGAACCATTAATGATTAACCAAAAGGTGGCTAAATATCCTATGTTTTTGACCTTTTCCAGTTTTCCATCACTAGAATCCGACAATGCAATCTTTGCTGAAAACGTAATTTTCGATTGATGGAATTGCCATTTTTAATGCAGAAATGGATTCAGCACCCTCAAATATACTGTAACTGGATTGTGTAATGTTAACATGTGATATCTACAATTCAACCAATCCAAATGGTTCCTGCTGGATTTCAGGCCCAAAATGTTGATTTCCCCTCCCCTAAGCCCTTATTTTGAGCAACCAGAAAAGGGCTAATTCATAGCATATTTAGAGTAGTTAATGAAAATTGAAAATACAATATATGAGTCTGAGATAGAGAAAATTCAACTCTCACCCAAATCCTTCAATCTTGGGAGATGCAAAGCATTTTGATAATGAAGTCCCAATTGATATGATCATATGCCTTTGACATAAATTTATCATCTTGGCTTTTGAGAAGATTTCTTCAATTGAATCGTTTCCTGAGCAGTAATAATTCCATCTATGGGCATTCTCCCTGCAACAAAACCACTTTGTTCTTTGGAAATTAAATCATCCAAGAACCTTTTGAAGTCTATTGATGACTATCTATCTCATAAGAAGTATTGAATAGTGAGTTTGTCCTATACTCGTCTAGAGCAAACAAATTTCTTTTCTAGGGATGAGGGCTATATGAGTGGTGCTTAGAACTTTCAAAATAGATTTGGGCCTCCTGAGTTTCTCAATTGCTCTCCATACATCCTCCTTGATTATTTGCCAACAATCCTTATAAAATATGCAGAACTGGTGGGTCTTGGAGCCTTCATACATCATAACTCACTTTAATAAGCTAATTGTCCCATTGCTTTGAAATCAACCATGGGAAAGCGTATCCAACCTTTTGAATTGCCTTGTTTCTGTTGAACTGGGGTTCTAGGACCAGATTCTGAAAATAGTCCCTGATGGAAGATGCAACTACCCTTGTCCTCTGTTACTAACCCATCCTACTTTGAGTTTTGATATTCTGTTGAAGTTCTTAATTTTTAATTGTGGTATTCTGAGCATATATGGTCTTCTATCGGTGTAGTGGGTTAGCTCAATTGGTTTGAATGGGCTGTTTCAAGGTGGAGTTCACCATGAGGTCTCTGATTCTAGTATGGCTGAATTTCGAGTCCCACATAGTCCTGCTGGGTTTCCAGGAGCTATTGTGGCTGGTGGCTGAGCTGCCCTTCGTCTGGATATTTTAGGGAAGCAGGAGGACTATCCTGTGAGATTTTCCTTGGGGAAAAGATAAAAAAAATATGGTGTTCCTATCACTCTCTTGGGCCATTTAACTGTAAGTTCTTTTTTTTTCTAATCTCTTTGAGCTCCTATGGGTTGTGTAAATTTTACTCACCATGTTACTTCCCTGGGTGGATAACTCATATGGAAGGCCTTCTTGGATTCTGTTTTAGATATATGTATGCCATTTGTGCTTCATGTAGCTCACTTTGATGGAAGATATTCCACATGCTTCCCTATTCCACTGTTCAAGATTCTTCTTTAGAAACATTAGTTTCCTTTGAGGGACGTACATCCTTGTGCCATAGAAGTAGTTTCCCTCTTTCCATTGTTGATCAATAATTTTCAGATAGCTAAGAGCATGTTGACCACATTTTCTCAAATTTGAATGGAATGTTTCCAAATCTTCTCAATAGAGAATAGGACAGCCAATGGTCAGAACTTGATTCTTAGATCAGGATGAATCATGGAAGTACTGACTAGGAATCTATCTAATCTCTTTGCAAACAGATTGGAATTTGGAACCTCTTTCTCCATTACTTTCAACTAAAACACCCTTCCATCAAGGAATGTCTGTTAGTTGTCAATGTGTCATTGATAAAATCACAATTTTTTTTGAAGACTGATCCATTCTTCTTTCTTTTTAGATAATCTCATAATGGCATTAAAATGTCCCTGTACAACCCAATTTGAGTTGGACCATCACCTAAAAACTACAAATTGAAATTGAAACAGAAATTTTATTTTATGTCATTGAGTGACCAAATTTCTATCTTACTGGTCATATAATTTGGGGCATAAATGTAAGTTACCACTTCAAAGGATGACGAGGCACTGTGAATCCAGATTGAGATATACCACCTGTTTCGTGCTCCTACTTCAGATTTTACTGTCTTTGTATTCCAAAGTGTTGAAAAACTTGGGCACTTCCTGTTTGAGCTTTTTCACACATTTGCAGCTTCTCCAGACTTGATTAACCAAGTTTTCCATCTTGTCACTGGGTAACTATGTTTCATAATAAATAAAATGTCTGGTTTCTTATTGATAATCTTAATCTTAAGGAATCCTTTTTATGTTGGGAAATTGAGATTTGAGACCCCCATATTCCAATATATTAATCTTTGTTCTTGTTATATTCCAAGATATTAATCTTTGTTCTTGTTATATTCCAAGATATTCTTTTCATGCATGTGTATTAGGTTTCTCAGGCTATAAGAAGATTGAGTCCAGTGTTTATAGTTGGTCTCAGTCGACAAGGTATATGCTCTAGTATTATTCTTCTGCCCATAGTCTTTCTTCCTTTCTTTAAGGCCTCATGTTTATGTTATTGAAACATAGTTACTGTATACCAACGGTATCTGATATGATATGGAAAAATTCTGTACTTGAATAAAACAAATATGACAGAGATACAAGAGTATTCCAAAATATGGCCAAAATACGTCTGAAATACGTTAAATACAGCCAAAATATGATATGATACTGCCAAAATACAATTGAATATGATTAATGTGGTCAAGATATAGCTAAAGTATGGCCAGGTGTACATTGAATGTATTTTCCATGTATATAGCCAAATATGGCTGTATCCATATGTTGGCCATATTTCTATGTTTGAAGGCTAGATACGACTGTCTGTTGTTGCTATGATTCGAGTGTAAACTGATTTAGGCCTAAGGTGATATTCTCCTACTGCTCTGGTTTCTTCTCCTTTAGTGATCTCCCACCTTCCATGTCTAATTGGCACCCCCTTTCTATATGCATGTCTGCCACTGTTTCCAAAGGTGCGAATCAAACCATGCTGTAGTCAACCGCACTTCCTGGTCAAGTTTTGGTTCTTTGGGTGTGTCATCCATCATTTCTACTTTATTGATGTGCTGAATTTATTTTGTTTTTGAAAAATGCTTCCTTTGGATCCTATTAAAAAACCATTTTATGAAAATGGCGTGCTGCAAAAAGTAAACATCAAAAAGTGTAAGCTTAAGCAAATACCTAATCTAGATTATGCCCATAGATTGCTGATAGATTGTGAAGGGGCACACTCTCGCAGGGCTACATAAAAATATTGAAACAAGTAACTAACCAACTAAAACTCTAGCTACCATTCAATGCAGGGAGACCAACAATGGCTTGGGGTGGAAACCAGATGCCAAGCTAGGTTGTAGATTATCGATCCAAGCACTACGAGCTACAATATTGGCATGGCAAGTTGTCACCATCCCCCAAGAGAAAGATGACACCACTAGACCTACTTGGATGACCTTTTCCATGAGCAATCCTTCAATTGACCATCGGTAGTATGCTAGGAAGCAGTGTGTGCTTGGAGAGTGAAACCCAAACCATAGAGGTCATTGGATGCAATATAGAGCCATAGAATTATTGATCAAACTTTGAATAGGGGCTATCGGTTGGACACCACTAGTACCTCATTTATGGGATCTTGGTTCTATTATTAGGCTTATTCACTTTATCGTAAAGGTCTCTGGTACTCTTCTCACTTGGCACAACAAGTTGTCCCTTCTATTCTGAATAGAAAATGGAACCTTCCTTTGATCTTGTAGTAGATGGGGCATTGAAAGATGAAATGCTCCTCAGTCTCAAAAAAAAATTTGTATACACTCTGTTCTTGCCATGAAGTTTGTATTAAAAAAAATTTGAGAATATTTGATTAGTCATAGTAGCAGAGATGTAGAATTTCAAGAGGGAAAAATGATATGAATTTTCTTGTGATTTGTTGCTTACTAATTATAATTATAATTATAACATGGTTGACACATAATTGTTGAGAGTGTTGGAGAAGGGGTGACTGAACTCAAGGAGGTTGACAGTGTGATTCCTGTATTTACTGGAGAATGTGGAGAATGCAGACACTGCAAGTCAGAGGAGAGCAACATGTGTGATATGCTAAGGATTAATACTGAAAGAGGGGTTATGATCAATGATGGAAAGTCAAGGTTTTCAATCAATGGAAAACTGATTTACCATTTCCTTGGTACATCAACTTTCAGTGAGTACACTATTGTGCATGTCGGTTGTGTTGCCAAAATTAATCCAGAGGCTCCTCTTAACAAAGTCTGTATTCTGAGTTGTGGTGTCTCAACAGGTAAATCACTTCCTGGACTTTTTGATACTGATTTTAAACTATATAATGTTTTACAAAGTGGGTAGTTTAATTCTTAAAGTGTGGTTTGCTGGATTGTTAATAAAACCATCCATGATCATTTCCTTGATTGGATTTCTTATTAAAAATTAATTTTGTTGTGGAATCAGGGATGGGTGCAACTTTGAACGTAGCCAAACCCAAGAAGGGTTCAACATGTTGGGTATAAAATTTATTACTATTTTATAACAACGTCACCTACAAACGTGACAACATCTCCCCATACTGTGCTCGAGAATGCCTCTGGACACAACTAGTTTACTCTTTAATAATATTTTATTATAGCTATACAAATGTGACAACATCTCCTCTGTGCTCGAGAACGCATCTGGGCACAACTAGTTTACTCTTTAATTATCTGTTAGACTTCTGAATTGGCCTTTAACTACGCAGGTTGCTGAAGGGGCAAGAATTGCAGGAGCTTCTCGAATAATTGGATTTAAACAGTGACAGATTTGAAAATGGTTGTAGATTGCCCATTTCATGGCTGTACATCAATTGCATGCATATAGTAGTGTCCTGTATTTTTTTTTGCAATGATTTATGGAGTTTGAAGATATGCCCTTATCTGAAATCCCTATGGCATGCTTAGGTGGGAAGCTGGGGTGCATAACTTTTGAAGAGAAATGTTTTGACCATGTCATTTGCACCAAGGGATTCACATGAAGCCCAAGTACAGTTTTCTTTGGAGCGAGGCGTGCCTGCTGTGATTGGCGTAATGGGGACACAGCAGCTTCCTTACCCTTCCAGGGCTTTTGACATGTCTCAATGTTCACGGTGTTTGATACCTTGGACTGCAAATGGTATTGGGGACTTTTACAGGATTAATGCTTTTGTTAAAGTTAAAATTATGAGCTATAGAAGAGCCTTGAATTTATTGATTTGATTCTCAAATTGATTTGTGAGCTTCATTTGTTTGCAGATGGTATGTATTTGATAGAAGTGGATAGAGTCTTGAGACCAGGTGGATATTGGATTCTCTCTGGTCCTCCCATCAATTAGAAGCAATATTACCAATCTTGGCAGAGATCAAAAGAGGAGCTCCAGCAGGAACAAGAGAAAATTGAAGAAATAGCAGGACTTTTGTGCTGGGAAAAGAAGTATGAAAAAGGTGATCTTTCCATTTGGCAAAAGAGAATTAATACTCGTTCTTTTCCTAGAAGCCTGAATACTATTGACCCACCTCCTGCCTGTGAATCAGGAAATCCAGATGATTCTTGGTAAGTTCTTGAACTTCATAGCTCAAAGTTGAAGACAGTTTATGTAGCGTAATTTTATAATAGAACATAATCAGATCGATAGTGTGCTAAAATCTATTTTCAAAAATTCATTGTTGGTGAACAAAGTGATTATATTTATGAGCAATGTTTGTAACCTAGACATTTTTTGTGCTTAAGCAGGACCATAAGTTCAGTGTTGTAGGTATTCTTAGGTTTAAATCTAGGCTCCAATACATTCCTGGGGTTTGACAGTTAAAACATATTTTTGTCCTTCCTAGAATGTGCTTTTAGATTCTAGGTATTGGCTACATTTGTTATTCTATTAAACGAGCATTTAACACTTGTCCTTGTAAGTATTCTTCTATTGGCTTTTTTTCCTTTAGAAGACTAATATCATGCCAAATTCTAAATTGGATATCAATCTTGCAATGGATATGTTACAAAGTGCATTGTGGTTGTAGGATTCCTTTGAACTAAAATGTCAGTGTGGATGACTATGAAAAATTTAAACTTGCACTGCTATTAAGCTGAAGTACATGGTCTATTTGTTTGTCATAACTTTCTGACATGTAGAAATCTGGAGAATTGCTTTGTAACAATTGATAGAATGGTCGTTGACCTATTATAATTTGTGATTTTAATTGTAAATGCTACAAGATTCAAGGGATTAACAACTTTATATCCTGAATCAACTTTATATCTTGAATACAAGTCAAAGATACATTCTGAATTGATCATTTTTATGTGAGTTTTGAATTTTTCCTATCTTCTTTTAGATTTTAATGGCCATGCATGAATTGATTTTGTGTTGCAGACAGGTTTAAGTTTAACTATCTAAATCTTAAAAAATTTCAAGCATGTTTGCATAATTGGCTTCATATTTCGTTACAGTACAAGAAGAGTCTGTTTTTCTCTCGATCTGCTTTGAGAGTGGCCTAGTTTTACTCAGATGGCCTAGTTTTACTTAGATGATGGAAATTTTATGCTTATTTGATAATGTTTATAAAATCTACTAACCCCCTAGGCATAAGAGAATGCAAAGATAAACTACACGAATGCCTAAATTCAATGATGCTAATGATGTGTTTAGAGGGATTTTGGAGAAGTTCCCAAAGCATCTGAATTTAGATATTTAAACCTTATTATAATATTTTCATAATAATGATTTCTAAAACTTAAAAATAAAATAATTAAAAAATTTTAAAACTTAAAACCGACTTAAAAACCTAGAACCTATTATGCTTCACACTAACTATAAACACTCACAGGATTCTTGGTCTTTTACCTCACGCTTCATTTGTCTCCTAATGATGATCCCATAGTAGGGATCAAAACATCGAGATTTGCGAAATCATCCAACGCAACTCCTTCTTATTTACAATTCTCCACTACGTAAATGACTACTTTCATAAATACTAGTTACTGGTAAGTTGTAATAGTAATAATTATGTGGTTTGTAGATTGATATCTATCATAAATTTGTTTGAATATCATCATTTTCAAGCAATAACAACTTCTTAAAGGGTGCTAGCTCAATGGTAGAGCGCCTGCCTAATTATAGGCAGGAGGTTGGTGGTTCGATTCCTCCGTGCCCTATCATAAATTTGTGACTACAAAAACGACTAAATTCACATATATACGACTATTAGTAGCTAATTTCCTGTATCTTAGTCGTATTTAGCTTAGTCATTAATATGTTAACATCTAGTAGTTTATTTAGTCGTATATTTGGTTATTAATAGTTGCAATCAGTGACTAAATCAATGACTAACTCAGTGACTAAATCAATGACTAAATCATTAACTATCAATGACTAAAACAATGAATAAATCATTGACTATCAATGACTAAATCATTGTCTATCAATGACTAAATCAATGACTACTAAGTCAAGCTATTAATGACTAGTGAAATACGACTAGCTATAAGATAGTGGTAATTTGCTACTATTAGTCACCAACTCAAAAATAGTCGTTTATAGCCTGATTTTAGTTATTTTTGTAGTCATTAATTTGTCATTTTCTACTAGTGTATACATGCTATAAAAAAACCATTTCCAAATAATTTCATTAATACATTCAAATGTTGCACCCACAATTGGCATATTATTTTCAATGTTTGATCACTTAGATAATCAAAAATAAAAATAAAATAAAAAAATAGTTTTTTTTATTATTGGAAAAATAGTTGTACACAAGTACTATATCTTCTAGATATGTTTACTAGTTTTCGTAAGTTTATTCCATCATTTAGTCACTCAAAGGTTGCACCCACAAAAACATATACCTTATAATTTGTCCCAAATATAAAAAGTTCCCCTTAAAAAATATCTAACTTTAGATAGTTAAGAACATTTTCAATAGAAAAAAATTATATATTTGGAAAAGTCATTCAATTTCCCACATTTCATTTTTTTACTCATTGCAAGATTCATTGAGTAAGTGTCTCAAAATATCCATGTAAGTTGATGAATGCCTCTTTTTTCTATTGCATCTAAAGTATCAAAAGAGACCCTTGGTAGATTGCACACACCCTTGGATTTAATGGATCCTCACTTATTTATGATCATCATAGAAAGAATGTAAACTAGTTTCAATTAATTAACTTGCATCTGAACTTTGTTTATTTGAATATATGTGATCTCGATAAGATTAGTTACTTACAGATCCTCGATCCGATTGTGACTATTTACTTGTGGATCCGTAAGGGATCTCTTTATAATTTAATTATGTTTATGTTGTAGGCGATTATCTGTGTAAAATATGTACTTCAAATTTGTTTGTAAAATGTTTTTTCTATATATTAATAAAATTCTACAATTATATACGAAAGTGATTCTTGATATGTAAAGAACGAGATTATATATTAGACTGTATAATCGTATAATATTGATTTTTTAAAGAGTGGAATAGGAATTATTCCTCACTCTCTCCAAATCATGAGATATTTAGATTTATACTAACAACCATTAGAAGATTCGGTTATTCTACATACTAACAGTTTTAACTTGTAGAGTAGAAAATTAATAAAAAGGATATGAGTACAGAGATACCTGAAACTAAATCTATTGCATAGATGTAGAACGATAAAATATCTATTAAGTACATAATGGATGCCCAATCTAAGAACTTCCATAAATGTCATTTAACATTTATAAACATAATCAAAACATAATTAGAACTGATAAACATGCTAGAACTAATCGATGCATACTAGGTGGTACATTTAGCAATTCCATATTTAGAATGAAACAACCTATTGTAAAATTAAAGCATAGGATAAGAACTTGGCACCAACAAACTCCGAGACCAACCAAGTTACTTACTCCAGAATTGTTGATCGTGTTCGTTGAACCATAAGAGAAAAAGCTTCTTAATGCTCCCTCTCTTGCATTGTCACATTAAATCCTTGTCCAATGCTAGCCTCATGCTTTCTTATGGACATACTATTATATAGTATTTTTCCTAGGACTTGGTCATTTATGAGCCACATGCTCTTTAGCACTCAACTAGGAGTTGTGACCTTATTTTTGGTGATGATGCCTCATGAATCTTGAGTTCTCACTCAGCAGCACTCTTCAAGAGTAGGTATTTTTTATTAACAAAGAATAATTCATTACAAATGTTTTATTTTTAACTTTGTGTCAAAATAGTAAAATTAATAATTAAAGTATTTTCAACAGAAATTATTAATTTCATGTGATTTAAAATAATTTTATTGTGATCTAACTTTATCCATAGATTTGTTTAGAGCCTTTATATTTAACTATACTTATTTTGACATTTCCTTTATAAAATAATGTAAATAAATAAGTATACAACATTCTCTATTCACCTTCTCCTCTCATATTATCTACCACCTCCATAATCCAATACTTGGGATGGCTCTTTCATGTATTAATAGGAATCTTTTATCGGTATTGTGATCCCCACATCAACCACCTCCATAATCCAATACTTGGGATGGTTCTTTCATGTATTAATAGGAATTTTTTATCGGTATTGTGATCCCCACTTCAACCACCTCCATAATCCAATACTTGGGATGTCACTTTGTTGTATTAATATGAATCTTTTATGGGTACTGTGATCCCTACATCAAGATCATGAAACCCAAGGTTGGCCTATACTTACTTCTTGCTTATACTTAAGGAAGGAAACACCATTAATAAAACATCAAAATCATAAAACCCTCAACATATAAAAAAGTTGGATATTTTTTTCTTGTCTATAAGTAGGAAAACACCATTAATAAAGTTTGAATGACTAACAATTCAATTTTGCAATGCACATATTCATTTTTACATTTTACATTTTAATAAATCACCATTCATTTTTACAATGGACATATTTATTTTTAGTTTTTACATTTTAATAGGTATTTTCACTATTAATATATAGTATTTATACTTATATTATATTAATGTTTGTGTTACCTAATATATTTCCTTAATCTTATATTACTATATACTATCTATATTTATACTATTTACTTTTATACTTATATTAATGTTTGTGTAACCTAATATATTTCTTTAATATTTATAATATTCATGTGTGTCATTTCATCTATTTAAATAAGCCATTTAGTGCATTTTAAGTCATACAATTATTAGAAAAAAATGATTGATATTCATATTTTTCTTTTGTAAATAATTTCAAGTAAGACATTTTATAATGTAGAACATTTTATTTCAATTCATACACTTAAATCCAATACAATTATTAATAAACTAATTAAACTTGAAAAAAATAGCAAAATATATATTTTACAACATTTAACTCTTTTTTCCATTTTCTTATATCCTTCCATCCTATTTCAAATTATTCTGAAAATCCTTCCACCCGATCTCAAATTATGGTAAAGAAAATTATTTACTATATTTCTAATTTAAACTAAATTTAAGATAATTTACTTTTAAAACAATGTTATTATACCTCTTTCATATAATGTTAGTAGTTTAAACTTTGATTTTTTACTACTTAATACAATATTTTTAATTTAGACTCAATTTGATTTCATTTACCTTAAAACTAATTGTTCCTTTATACCTACTTAATCCAATAATCACAATATATGAATCACGACTTTACGAACATCTCAGTTTTTAATATTAAAAACATTTTTCATAATGTACCACTCAACACTCAATTAACTCGTGGCTTTTGTTTTATAAAAATAAAAATTCATTTATTAAATAGCAACGTGAGAATTGGTCATACAGACTATTTTTTCAATGCAATAATGAATTGAAATATTTTTCGAACATAAGTTTCTCCATATTAACTTATTTTTCTACATTCTTAATTGCCTTTAAGAAGATGCATTGTTTTCCAATTAAAATTGACATCCACAGTTTTCCAAGTGAAGTTTGTACACTAGCTTTCTTCTTCATGCTTATATCTATTATTTTCTTTCATAGATATTCTACTTTCCATGCATTGAGCTCCGCAGTCCTTCAACTTCTTCATTTCATGGAGATTCTTTACCTCCATCCTCTCTGTTTTTCTTTATGGATCGAGGACTTTCCATCAACTTAGATCGCATTGCTTAACTTCTCCATTGCATTGACGTTGTTTTCCTCAATACTATCTATCTGAAATTCAAGGATCTTGCACTTTCAATGAACTGAGCACCACACTCATTCAACTGCTTTATGGCGAGATAGTTTTCTCTTCGAAGCACTATTGCACTTTTTTAGGCCAGTCTGTTGGTTATTGTATGCACCTCTATGAGTTTTTCACGTCTTAGAGGTTTTCCAATGGCTGAGGTATTACAGTGCCCACAAACATAAAAGACTTGCTGCTATACAAATTACAAGGCAATATTGAGCACTTTCAGGTTTTATACTTTGTTGGAAAGCTCGCTAATCATTCTAAGTTATCGTGATTCTGCATTGTTCAGATTGCATATTTAATTGCAAAATGGATCCTATAAGCATCTGATTATGCAATTTCAGCAATGTATATCTACAATTCATATTGGATTTCACCTATAGGCAGGTCATATATCAAATGGATTAACCAGAAAAATTGCTAAGAACAGTTCAAAATATAAAACCTCAAAAACCCATAAACAACAGATTATTATGCACAAGATTATGCAATTTCAATAATATATATTTACAATTTCAACATACCAAAAAATCACTGAACACCCTTGCTTACAGGGTTGCTTTCCTAGCCGTTAATAATATAAATGGCAACATCACCATCACATACATGAAACTGTATACAAAACTTTTCAACCATCACCATAACATACATTAAACTGTATACAAAACTTTTCAAACAGATAAACTCCAGCTAGCATTAGCCCTATCCATAAGAAGCTATTTACACTTCACCGTTCACTTCAAGTACAGAATTTTGATTTATATGGGGTCCTTATACAACCATATATTTATCGTAGCGAGCTTTGGAGCTTCCTGCTTCTCTCTTGAGCGAGCAATCAGCTCCCTGCCTAATGCTGCTACCATGGCATCTACTCTGTTGGACTGAACTCTTTCCCTGTCAGCATTGACTCATGGAGAAGATAGAGCTTTCCTGTTAACACTGGATACCTCCTCTTTATTGTGTGGAGTTTATCTCAAACCTGGGAACCACATCTCAACATATTCTACCAATAAAACAAGCAATTAAAGTTTGGAGATTACAACTTCTCAGACCTGAGAACAACATCTTAACATGATCTACCATAAAATGTTGTGGCTCTTGAATTGTTTGGGGGCAACACGGACTTCTAAAACCACAGCCCACTAAAATGATATCATAAACTGCACCATTGTGAGCCACTACTGCCATTGTTCATTCCCATTCTACTTGATCGGAGTTCTTTTGTGGTTAACTTGTCCAGCCATGCTTCATATTTGAATTTCATTGAGCAACCCTAATTATGAAGATAACTAAAATTTTGAAATGAATAATGAATAGTGATATTACAATAGATTACTTGGGATCCCACTTTACACTAACTTTAATGAGCATGACTTGATTTGAAGTGTTTTATCATAGCTATCTTACCTTTCATGGAACTTTAGTTGAAAAACAAAACCCTTCCAAATCAAGAAACCTAAAAATTTGAAATAAATAAAAAATTACTTGACATAAGCGTAGCATGGCTTAATTTTAGGTGTCTCATAGTAACTAGTTACAAAGAACTCCCATTAAGCGCAACCATTCAAAACAGGATTGAAAAGCGAAACCCTCAAAACCAACTGTACTAGCTGAATTTAAGTTCAATACCATTCGACTTTATATGTACAATGCTGAATTCTTTTATGCAGCCATGATTTATTTTAACTCATCATTACCATACCATACATTACAATAGGCTAAATTGTAATCAATTCCAATAATAACATAATTTTAATCCAGCAAGGAACCGGACATCATGTTTATAAACTGGATTGAAATTAATAGTCTTACTGAGAAAAAAAGGAGACTGTGCGCTTGAATCCTTCAAGAAGAGAGCAGGTAGTATAAA
Organism: Pseudotsuga menziesii; assembly: GCA_001517045.1. NCBI lineage: Eukaryota > Viridiplantae > Streptophyta > Pinopsida > Pinales > Pinaceae > Pseudotsuga > Pseudotsuga menziesii. The sequence continues at coordinate 161,296 of LPNX010278510.1, read as the reverse complement.
TTACTGGACTCAAACCAATGGTCTTACTTAGAAAAAGAGACCGATGGGTACTTGAATCTTTCAAGGAGAAAGCAGCACAGCACGGGGCTGCCTATGATAGAAAACCCTTCCCATGTTCCTCCGCGTCTTTTGCCCTTTGCCTACGTTGTCGTTCATCGAATCCCCTCCATTAAACGATGACTTCTTGTCGTTGATGGCCACTCCATCTTCTATACTGAAATTCCACTCTGTTTCCCACCGATGCTGAGCGCATGTAGAACACAAAACCCTAACACTGCATTGCAAAGCCAATCAATTCTACAGATCAATGTTAACATGAAAAACCCTACAAACGAAATATACAGACAGACATAAGAACTTAGAAGCTGTTAGCTATTCGTTATTGTTGCAGATCTAGACCTTGGGGGAATCATTGGTGGGCGTACGGCCTGCTGCTTATGATCGGTACATAACTTTTTAGGGCCGCCGCCACCCTCCGAGGACTCCTCACGCGCCAACTCTGCGTCGGAATCCATGTCTCTCTATTTACAGTACAAAAAACATAAAACATACACCGTTATCTCTGCTACAAAATTATTCTCTGCATGAGCGTACCGAGTTACAGGCATTTATCTTGTTAGTTTCCTGAAATAGATATCGGATAAACGGACCAGCCCGGAAGGGATAAACCACCCACCCGTTTGGGGGATTGAAACAGGTTTAAAAATACCACCGATTGAGATAACTGCGCCAGAGAATTAAAAGAGGTGGTAAACTATGGAATAGGAACTACTGTGGAAAACTGCAAAGATAATACCGTTGGCGGCCTCTTGTTTTGTTTTGAAATAAATCGAGGATTCTGTCACCCAAACAAATACTCTAAATGCTGTAGAGCATTAAATGCTACGGGGTCGCACTGTCCGTCTTTGGATTCTTTCCAAATCCTTTCCAAATTAAGATCCAACGGCGGACAATGCGACCGTAGCATTTAATGCTCGACATGCTGTAGAGTATTTTTCACCGCCACAACGATGATAATATATTCATTGTAATCCACGCTCTTCTAGATTTGTGTGAGTGGACATCGCGTGACAATAAATTCGACGGTGTATAGTTTAGTTTGGATGGTTTATAATGTTTTAATTTTATCGAATATTGATAGCCACTCCCGGTCAATCGGATTTGCAAAAGCGGTTTTTATTGAAAAAGATATCATTAATTGATCAAGTTTGTGGTAAAGAGGGGATGTTTTCATTTTCTTAAAAATTTTGGCGACCGTGTTTGTCCTAAGTGGGACATTTTATTTAGTGGGCCACCTCACTTATATAAATAAGTCATATCATGCAATCGGAGTCATGGACAATTATCAAAGAAATTTGGAGTCAAATGCACGTTCCGATTTATTCGGTTACATAGATAATCCAACTCATGGCATCTTAATTCAAGGATCTATGAAATAGGTTGACACCTTAATTCAAGGATCAATGAAATAGGCGGTTAGAGGTATGATATAAATGAATGATGCATTTGTACTTCGAAATTTAATTGTATGTACTACAAATTTATTATTATTATGTTTTTTAAGATAATTTATTTTATTTATTTGTTTTTAAGTAATATATTTATTTTAATATTTATATTGCTATTAATATAATTATTATGTTTTTATTTTAAATTTATTTGTGTTTTAAGTAATATATTTATTTTAATATTTAAATTGTTATTAATATAATTATTATGTTTTTTTTAATTTATTTGTATTTTATGTAATATATTTATTTTAAAATTTATATGGTTATTAATATAATTATTATGTTTTTTTAAATAAGTTTTCGATTTGCTCTGCCCTGTGTGACTTAGGGTTTTTGGTTGGTTTGCCATGAGTTCTTTGGGGGCGCGCATCCACCGCCTCCCACCTCCCTCCGTTGATGCAGACGCCTTTAAGGGAAGAAGCCACTTTCAATCTCTCTGTGAAAATTTGTGAAGTGGGACTCGATCCCTGAACTCACTTTGCTACCTGAACAAACCATAAGAATAGTCCTCCCCCTTTCGGATCGCACCCTACTTGGTCAATTCATGGGCCTTTGGCCCTCTACCAGAACAACTTACAATTGGATCTAGAGGAATTGGAGGATGTTAATAAAAAACGACGTCACCTGTTATGGTGTCGAAAAAGGGTTTTTCATCTTTGAGTTCATCTCCAAAGAGGATAGAGATCTAATCTTGTATCTAAATGGGTGTAGAAAAAGGGTTTTTCATCTTTGACTTCATCTCCAAAGATGATAGATATCTAATCTTTTGAAGTTGGTAGTATTTTATGGGACCTTAGGGCCTGTATCTAAATGGGTGGACACTAGATTTTGATAGGGCAGTTGATGGGAGCAGTATAACCGTAAAATGTTCCCAACCCATTGTAATTCGAGAGACCAATTCTGGTCTAAATAGTTATTTGGAGGGTTTAAATCGTAATTTTAATGTTCTAGGTTGTTTTAAAACCAGCCAATTAATCTGGAGCAGTCCATTATAATTGTAGAAATTGTAAAAAAAAATAGAAATAACAATTTTCAAGCAAAAAAATGGCAGGTTTTTATGAAAAAACAGCGAGAGAAACAGGGCGTTTTAGTTACCGTTTATCCTACTTGCAGTTGATGTGCCCAAAGAAGTTATGGTTTGGGTACGCCTCCATGATCTCCCAATACACTACTAGAATCTCCCTTTTCTGCTCTATTGGGAATGGATTAGGCAGTTATATCGAGAAGGAAAATTCAAAAGATTAGTATTTTTGCGATCGAAAATTGATATCATTTCCAGAAAATAGATTATAAGCAACTTCCCTTTAAATGCAGAGGATGCCTTGATTATGGTCATTTCAAAAAAAAAAACTACTAAAAAAACACCCTATTTAGGAGAAAGAATCTAGTGAAGGGTGGCAAGCAACCCAAAAGGACAAAATTCAATACCAAATCAAATTTTAGAAAAGCAAGGAAAAACCCTAACCCTCATACAAATCCAAGCAAAGGTTCAAAAAGTCAAAAAGTTCAGACCGAATCTCGTAATAGTTTCGCGGCTTTCGAATACCAAGACACAGAACTCAAGGAACCAGAGAAGGCTCTCGAAGTACCTTCCCCTCTAGAGGACGAAGAATCCAATCATGAGAAGGAACCTGAGGTATCACCAGAAAGTCAGGATTTTGGAACAGAGGAAGAAGTCCAAGATGGTGAAGGAAGAGTGGTAGGAAGCTCTCATGCTTGTTATATTTTTAACATTAAGCTAGCATAATATTAGGATCTTTAACTGAAAGAACAACAAGCATAGCAATCAAACACAAGAGACAATGAACACAGTGTTTTTCCTCAGGGAAACTATAAATGGAGGAAACCCCGCAACTTACTCAGAGATAGAATCAGCACCAAAAGTGAAACCCAAAAACAGTAAGATGATCTCCTGACGGCAATAACCTCTTTCTTCCTTGCCCCGGTGTCTTTCTCTTCCTCAGCTATGCGCTACAATTGAGTGTGAGTGAGTGTGATAAATAGAGAGGCTAGCTCTCTATTTTTACTAATTCTCGACTTGACTAAACCCAACTAGGGTTGACTTCATTAGGTGAGTCTAATAACCCTGGTGCCCTGGAAGTGCGGGGACTTTAACCCTTAGACAATAGGAGAGTTAACCACCTTGACTTGACATGACTTGTTTATATTATAGAAACTTCCCGATAGGAACATCAGGACATGACATGACTCAAGTACATTACAAATACATCCCGGAATAAACATCGGGTTACAATACATAAGAAATACAAGTGAATACATTACGAAGTTACAATTACATCAACACTCCCTCTTAACTAGGAAGGTATTCTCTCGACACAATTTATCAGCACAAGTCTTCTTCTTTGTATCATCTGGATCATCATTGAGTCTTCGTCATATTCACCTTCAAGTCATCTCTATCTTTAAGTCACCTTCATCTTCAAGTCATATTCACCTTGATCTGGATCATCACTTGATCTAGATCATCATCACAAGATCTAGATCATCCCTCGATCTGGATAATCTCTGGAGCATCATCTCTAGATCTGGATCATCCCTTGATCTGGATCATCTCTGCTGGATCATCAACAGTAAATCTTCACGGGTGCTATCTCAGGATTCTTCTCATCACAGGAATTTCTACAAAGTCATCCCTTTTTCATGCTGGTTGTAGGCCTACCCTCCGTGTAGGTCTTGTCCAGCACTTATATCTGACCCTAAGTCAAAATGGCCCACCTAGTACTTACATCTAATCATGTAGGAATCAATCCTATAATCATATCAGAAAGGCATGCCCAACACTCACATCTAAACATGTGGTAACACAGCCCACAACCCTGTCAGAAAGGCCCAACACTCACATCCGTCAACCAATGTCGAAATGGCTCAACACTTACACTCGTCCATGCAAGGAACCAATACTCCATGCCAAAAGGATCTGCACTTATATCTGACAACCAATGTCAAAAAGGCTCAGCACTTATATTCAACACATGTGAGGAACCAATCAAACATGCATGTTCAAAAGGGAGTGCACTCACATATGATCATGTAGGAACCAATCCTATAGTCATGTCAGAATGTCCCACAGTCCTAGATTGAGCTACCTGGTAACTGACCAAGCGCCTCCATTCCCAGAATGGCATTCAGCCCTTACTTCTGATCATGTAGGAACCAATCCCACAGTCACATCAGAATGGCTCAGCACTCACATCTAACATGGAAGGAACCAATCCTCTCACCATGACAGAATGGCTCAGCCCTTACATCTAACAATGGAAGGAACCAATCCTCTCATGTCAGAATGGCTTTGCGTCTCATCATTTCCCTTTGGAGGAAACCTCGATCTGGAGAACACCAAGCTTCTCCGCGAAGTACTCAAAATTCACCCTAGCCAACGGCTTCGTCAACACATCAGATATATGTTCCTCCGTTGCAACATACTGGAGCTTCACTGCTCCCCTCTGCACGATATCCCTGATATAGTTATACTTGATCTCGATATGCTTCGACTTGTCATGGAACAGTGCATTCTTCAACAACTTCATGCAACTCTAGTTGTCACAATGTATACAAGTAGCATCCATCTAGAGATCAGACACTAGCTTTCATAGCCATATTGCCTCACAACTAGCTGAACAAGCCGCGACATACTCTGCTTCAGCTGTACTCAATGCCACACAGGATTGCTTCCTGCTAAACCAAAAGATCACACCTGATCGCATACTGAAAAAACACCCTAAAGTGCTCTTCCTATCGATGGCACTACCTGCCCAATCTGAATCAACATAACCCTCCAGGTTAATCTTTTGATTTTCCTCGTACTTGAGCCCATAATCAATTGTACCTCTCAGGTACCTCAGAATATACTTTACACCAATCAAGTGAACATGTCTCGGATCTGTCAAGAACTGGCTCAAGGTGTTCACAGTAAAGCAAATGTCTGGTCTCGTGTTCATCAGGTACATCAAGGACCCAATCATCTGACAATACATCGTAGCATCAACTGTCTCTAATGAAGCATCACTCAATAGCTTCAGGTTCAATGTCATAGGTGTGGTCATGGCCTTGCAGTCTATCATCCTGAATCTCTTCAGGATCTCTACTTCATACTTTCCTTGTTTGAGGGAGATTCCATCTGCATTCTACCACACCTCCATACCTAGGAAATAATGCATCATACCCAAGTCCTTCATTTCAAACTTGGCAACAAGATTTATCTTCGTATCAACAATCAAACCATCCATACTTGTTACAAACAAATCATCTACATACAGTATGTGCATCACTGGGTTGTCATATTCAACCTTATAATAAAGGTTGGAATCTTCTTTACTCTTGGTAAAGCCCAAACTAGATAGAAAGCACTCAATTCTGTCATACCATGTCCTGGGTGCCTGTTTCAAACCGCAAAGGGCTTTCTTCAATCTGCACACATGAGACTCCCTGTCATGTGTCTCAAAACTGAGTGGTTATTCTACATACACTTCCTCTTCCACTACACCATTCAAGAAAGCAGTCTTGACATCCATTTGGTGTATCTTCCATTTCATCACTGCAGCCATAGCAAGTACTAATCTAATGGAAGTGTATCTAGCTACAGGTGCAAAGGTTTCTTCATAATCTATTCCTTCCTTCTGTGAGAAGCCACAAGCCACAAATCTTTCCTAATATTTCTCTATGCTACCATCTGCAACATGCTTGATCTTGTAGATCCATTTGGAAGTCACAATCGACTTCCCTTCTGGTCTTGGGACAACATCCCAAACATCATTCTTCATGATCGATTGATATTCTTCGATCATAGCATCCTTCCATTCTTTCCGTTCTGTCGCTTCTTCATAGTTGGAAGGTTCTTTATTGACAACATCACATAGTAAGGCTACGTATTCGGAGCAGGATCTGGTTGACTTTCTTTCTCTGTGATTCTCTTCTGGAGCCCCATATCTTTCTGCACCTTGGATAATTTCTCGTACCTAAGCAGTTTTCCTCTTGTGAGGATTCTTCTCCTAAGGTGTATCTATAGGTCTTTGTGGTTCTTCAAATTCTCTGTCTTCTTCTTGAATTTCTTCATTCATGGTTGTATCATGAATTCTGGGTGCTTCTCCTTCATCAGGCTCTTCAACGGGTCTCTTTTTGGATTTGTTGTAAGTTGTGTCTTCATCAAATGTTACATCCCTGCTAATGTCAATCTTCTTGAATCCTGGGAAGTATATTTTGTAAGCCTTCGAGCCTTTAGAGTATCCCACAAATATACCCTTCTTTCCTAAAGGATCTAGTTTTGTTCTCTTCTCTTTTGGAATGTGTATGTACACAAGACAGCCGAATATTCTGAGATGGCCAAGTCATCTCCCTCTAGAACTAGAACCTCCTCACTAATATATGAGTCCAACTCATTTTCTTCCAGGACCAGGGAGATCCTATACTTCCAAGCTCGAAATTTATTAGCTCCCTCAATATTTTCATCAAGCTTGGTATGATGAGACATCTTAACTAAGAACCTTAAATGGAAATACAAAATATTTAGATCTTACCAGGTCAAGATGTCCGATCTGAATTTGGAGCTGAAATCCTGTAGTGCTGGTTCAAGAGCAGATTAGGTTTTTTTCTTTTCTGGAGTTCTGTCCAACCAAATGCTTTGAATTTGATCCCTAATTTTGATTTTGGGGAGGAGATCAATCCAGGCCTGGGCTCACTGAAAAATTCCACTTCTGTGAAAAGCCCTAATTTTCGGCAGCAGTGTCGGGTCCAAAACTGAAAAACCTCAGAATTGAATCATGCTTCCACAGAAAGATGTGCCATAGGGAGGAGAGTTATTCCACCCTACTTTTGCTGAAAATCTGTGGAGAGAGATCCACAAAATAGGAAGCCCTAGTTCCCGTAGCTGCACAGTGTCTTCTTCTCAGGTTAGCTCTGATACCATGTTATATTTTTAACATTAAGCTAGCATAACATTAGGATCTTTAACTGAGAGAACAACAAGCATAGCAATCAAACACAAGAGACAATGAACACAGTGTTTTTCCTTAGGGAAACCATAAATGGAGAAAACCTCGCAACTTCCTCGGAGATACAATCAGCACCAAAAGTGAAACCCAAAAACAGTAAGATGATCTCTCGACAGCAGTAACCTATTTCTTCCTTACCCTAATGTCTTTCTCTTCCTCAGCTATGCGCTACAAATGAGTGTGAGTGAGTGTGTGATAAATAGAGAGGCTAGCTCTCTATTTATACTAATTCCTGACTTGACTAAACCCAACTAGGTCCGGCTTCAATAGGTGAGTCTAATAACCCTAGTGCCCCAGAACTGCGGGGACTTTAACCCTTAGCCAATAGGAGAGTTAACCACCTTGACTTGACATGACTTGTTTATATTATAGAAACTTCCCGATAGGAACATCGGGGAATGACATGACTCAAGTACATTACAAATACATCCCAGAATAAACATCGGGTTACAATACATAAGAAATACAAGTGAATACATTCCGAAGTTACAATTACATCAACAATGCTAATCCAAGGAAGTCCACCAGAGGTCTAAGATAGGAAATCAAAAAAAGAAAGAAGAGAAAGTGAGACGTATAAGGACAATATCCAAGGTTCTAAGCCAACAATCTAGAGTATGATGAATACTAGAACTACTCGGCAACAAGGTATGGTTCCAAAATGAGCCTCTTCGAACCCCAAAAGTAAATAATGAAGATAGTCTCTTGTAACAGTAGGGGATTCAGAAGCAAAATCAAAGAAGAATCATTGAAGGATCTACTTTGTATGACAATTCCCCAGATTCTACTGATCCAGGAGACCAAATTGAAGGAATCAGACTTCCTCCCGGTAAGCAAAACTCCCTAGAAAAAAGGTCAAGGTATGGTTCTTAGTGCCCGAGGAGCCTCTAGAGGCTTAGGTACTTTCTGGGACAACTCCAAATTCGACCTAGTTCTTTCTCAATGTTGCACTCATAGGATTTTTACCCAAATTCTGCACAAAGAGACAGTTTATCATGTTAGTCTCTTTAATCTTTATGTTCATGATATTTTTTGAAAATGAGACTACTAGGATCTCTTCCTTGATTTCCTAAGTTCTCATCAGTTGGAAAATATCATTTTAGGGGAAGATTTAAATCTCACTCTTGGATTGGGTAGAGGATCTTATCTTGGATTGGGATCTAGAATACATTAAGCCATCCCGTGGGAAATTTACTTGGTCGAACAAGAGATTGGGTCCATGCCACATTGTTGCCCGACTTGCCCATTGTTGGTACAAAATTCCTTTCTGCTCTATGATTTCAATGCTACCTCCAGGATTCTACCCCATAGTGTTTTGGACCATAAACCCATTTTGCTTGAGTTCTCTAAATATCAAAACGTGGGCCCTATCCCTTTTCCCTTTAGTCTGGCTTGGCTTCAGCACGAAGGTTTTCAAGAGCTTGTATCCCACATTTGGAACAATCCATTTCTAAGCTCCCCTTTTTCTATGGGAATAGAAATTAATAACACTAAAGATAACTCTTAAATGTTGGGCCAAAACTCTGAAATCTCCTAGTTTACAGTGTCAAGAAGCTCAAAGTCATCTGGAAGAACATCAGTTGAGATAGTTTATCACTCTGGCTCTGCTGGATTGAGAAGCGACTCTTCAGAGGACTCTCCTTTAAACTTGTAGAGAAGAGGAAGAATTTTGAAGACAAAATTCTTGCAGTTTGTGGTTAGAAGATGGTGACAAAAACGCCAATTTCTTTCACAAACAGGCAGAGGATCGAAAACAATTTAAATTTGTCAAGGAAATCCATCTTCATGACCAGCTAATCTCAGAATTCGAAGGAATCAAGCCAGTGTCTCATTTATTCTTCAAATATCTCTACACGGAGAATTCAATGGCTCCATTAGAGATTAACACTTATCCTCTCTCCTTGGTACCATATTTAGTCTGAGAGGATTCAAATCAGTTCCTTTCTTCTCCGGTGAAGATGCATGAAATAAAAGATGGTCTAAATCAAATGGACCCTGATAAATCCCCTAGTCCAGATGGGTTCACTACAAGGTTTTTCAAATCTTGTTGGCCAATTATCAAAAAATATCTTCATCGAATAGTGGTGAAATCTCAAAATTGCAGTAAGATAGGGGGTGTTGGAAATATTAATTACTTGCTGATCCATAATCCAATCAGCCGACTCTGTCAGATTCTGTAACAAGTCAATAAGTGCTAGAGAGTCTAACAAGATCAAGAGTTCAGATTTCTCGCATATAAGTCAATAGAATTTAGTTTCTGAAGCTAAGTTTCTAGGTAGAAGTAATTGCAGTCTTTTAATGCTAAGACGATTAGTAGGTAGAAATATTCTATATGAAGAATGAAATTGTAAATCAAAGTGTGAACAAAGAAAGGAGAGGAGACAGACAAGTTACAGAGAAGAGAAGTGCGAAGAAGAAGAAGGAAAACTCACTAAAGATTTTGAAGCTCAAGCTTCTATGTTTTTACCAAGTTTGTATTTACGGCTGTAAGTTTTGTTATGCCGTCATATGAAATATAAATCCTTATTTTATTTTTGAATGAATGTTCTGTTCAGCCACACATCTTCTCCATGCTTACCTAAGTAAATGTTGTTTACATTTACTGTGAGTGAAAGACACAGAATCCATAATTATTTCACTGTGTAAAAGTTCCTAGTTTTAGGCGCAAGTTCCTAGTTTCGCGCAGACACAAATCTTGATCATTATTTTCTTATATGATATTGTAAGTGCTTCACAATATAGTTGTGTCGCAGTTAATCCTAGTTTGTTGCACTAAAAAGTGTTTTTCATATTCCTAAGTCAGACTAGGAAATATAAAGTTATTTCGCAAAAGTGAAAACTTGTTCGCAACCAATTCATATCGCAGTTAAAGCCGGTCGAAGCCTAAGTTAAAGTGTGTCAAGGTGAAAAGTTTGTGTAGTTACTTCATCGCAGTAAATCCTATCGCAAGGAAATCAAGTCGCAAGTTTTGAAAAGGTAAAAAGGGAAAACATAAGGTTGTGCTGTGCGGTAACTCAAGTTAATTGCCGCGGCCGCCGTTTCTCCCGATATTTGGTATCAAAGCTAGTTTAGGGAAGAAATCTTGTCCTAAAAGGACAAAAGTAATTTTCTAAGGAAAGTTTAAAATTAAAAAATGGCTTCTACTTCCGGTTCAAATATGTCGAGTTTACAAACTCCGATTTTTACAGGAAAGAATTATGAATATTGGTCTCTAACAATGAAGGCTTTTTTTAGAGGTCAAGATGTTTGGGATATTGTCCAAAATGCTTATGTGGAACCATCAAATCAAACATCATATAATAATCTCTCATAGGCTGAGAAAGATATCCTAAGGGAACAGAGGAAGAAAGATGGAAAAGCTCTGTTCTACATACATCAAGCCATGCATGAAAGCATACTCCCAAGAGTAGTAGCAGCAATTACCTCAAAGCAGGCATGGGACACATTGGGGATAGCTTATCAAGGTTTGGATAAGGTAAATACTTCAAAGCTGCAAATTCTAAGAAGATATTTTGAATCTCTATCCATGAAAGATTCAGAGACAGCAGACTCATTTTATATCGGAGTTGTTGGTTTGATAAATCAACTGAAATGTCATGGAGAAACCATAAAAGACCAAAGGGTGGTTGAGAAAATTCTCAGAAGTCTTCCCACAATATTTGAAAACTTGGTTGGAACCTTGGAAGAACATGTAGACATGACAACGTTTACTATTGATGAGCTGGAAGGCTAACTCATCAATCATGAACACAAGCTCAGCAGAACTCAAACATCATTGGAAGGTGCATTCACAGCACAATCATCTATAAGTCGTTGAAGAGGCAGGGGGAGAAATAAATTCAGAGGCAAAGGAAGAAACTTCTCAAGAGGAGGATGCAGCAATAGTCTTGCAGATGTTGCTGGTAGAGGACAGAATCAGAACACAAGTCAGCCAAGTGGTAACAGGTTTGATAAATCAAAGATTCAATGTAATTATTGAAAAAAATTTGGTCATTATGCATATGAATGCAAGAAGAAGCAATATGACCAAGGAAAGCAAAGCCAGAATCAGTCAATGAACACCAGCATTTCGTCGAGCGCAATGATGATGGCAAGTGTATCGCCAACTGAATGCAATAACATCCAAGAAAGTCCATCTGACATATGGTATTTAGATTCAAGATGCAGCAATCATATGACTAGTAATTTAAATTTATTTTCCAGTCTCGATAATCCAGTTCAAACTGATATTACACTTGGAAATAATGACCAAGTCACTGTTTTGGGAAAAGGTACTATTAGTATTTTAACCAAACAGGGGGAGCATAAATATATGCCTGATATTTACCATGTAGAAGGTCTGAAGCATAATTTACTGAGTATTGGACAACTGATACAGAAAGGTTACAGATTTTACATGGAATATAATCACTATGTGATTAAAGATGTACATCCAAGCAACCAGTTGATAGCAAGAGTTCCAATTACAAGCAATTGCTTGTTTCCATTGAGGATAGTTCCAGACCATACAAAAGCTGCATTCAAGGCAAAAAGTAAAGAAGAAGTTGTTTGCTGCGACAAGAAAGAAAATGATAGTGCTGATTTTCAAGCTGCATTTCAAATAGAAGTTAAGGATGATTCTTGGCTTTGGCATTTCAGATTTGGACATCTGAACTTTGGTTAACTGAAGTTGTTGCACACAAAGAATATGGTAAAAGGATTTCCATTTATTGACAAACTAGATAGAGTTTGTGAAGTCTACATATTTGGCAAGCAGCATAGAGAGACTTTTCCAGTTGGAAAGTCATACAAAGCGCGCACACAACTTAGGATTGTGCACTNGCTGCAAGTATTTTCTTACTTTTATTGATGACTACTCAAGAAAAACATGGGTATATTTTTTGAAACATAAATCTGATGCATTTAGTTGTTTTCAGCAATTCAAGGCACTCGTGGAGAACCAGAGTGGACACCACATAAAAATCCTAAGGACAGATAGAGGCGGTGAATATGTTTCAAATGAATTTCTAAATTTCTGCAAAACTCATGGCATACAGAAGCAATTCACTGCGCAATATACACCTCAATAGAATGGTATCGCAGAGAGAAAGAACAAAACCATTATGGAAATGGCACGCAGCATGATCGTAGCCAAGCATTTGCCAAATGAATATTGGGGTGAAGCAATCGCAACTCCCATATACATTACGAATCAATGTCCGACAAAGAGCGTGAAGAACAAGATTCCTGAAGAAGCATGGATAGGTATGAATCATAGTGTTTCTCATTTAAATTTTTTTGGTTGTGTCGCATATGCTCATGTGCCAGATGAGCTAAGAAAGAAGTTAGACAAGAAGGGACAAAAATGTACTTTTGTTGGCTACTCTGAAGACACAAAAACATACAAGTTGTATGACCCTGTCGCAAGGAAAGTAATCATTAGTCGTGGCGTTCAATTTGTTGATAATGAATCATGGGATGGAACTATCGAAAAGAATGTCAATATTGTGTCGAATGTCGAGCATGAAGACATGACGGAAGAAGTGGTTCAAACACCACAAGTAAATCAGCCAGTCACAGCACCGTCAATTACCATGACATCATGACATTATTCAGCACAAGGAACATCAACACAAATCGCACCTCAAGTTACACTGACAAGCACAGCAAGAGGACAATAGACTCCATCAAGCAGTTCGACATCAACAGATCCGGTGAAGACAAGAAGTTTGCGTGAGATATATGAATCTGGTACACTGATATGGATTTATGCAGGAATGCAACAAAATACACAAATAACCATAGAAACAAATATGCAACGGAAATAACACTTCATTTCATTAATCAAAGAACTAAAACATGTTTACATACATAATGGAAATAAACTAGCTAGAGTGCTAGTAGCTTATCTCTAAGAAGAGATGTGGCAGCTATTTGCTTCTGAACTCTGTGTTACAATGAGGCTTAAAGGCCTATATATTATTGAGAAACAATGGAAACCCTACACATCCAAAAACCTAACCCTAGGAGGTGAAACGCCAGAATGTGGGCCCCATTGGGTAACTTAGTACATCAATTTCCCGGGGTTGTAACTTTGGCATACTACCTCTGTTTGATGTGCATGATACATCGTTAGAAATATCTATTCAAGGACTACATCCATAAATAAAAATTATAGTGTCTAGAATGGACTCATATTTTCTCGACCATTCGATGACGATAAAATGTTGTTTAGGGCCTCAAAATGGCTCAGGAATTTTAGGACCCAAAAACTCCCAAAAATAATAAATTTTGCTACAATTAAGGAAACTATAAAACTAAAAGAAACAATGGTGGGGGTCCAAGTGGAATAGGTGGGTGGCAACCAATATCCTCCCAGATCATTCCTCCCCTCTTAGGAAGCAATGGTCCCCGTTGCGTTGATTTTCTCCATGAGATGAGAAAACTTTTGCTGAACTTGTTCTCTAGTGAGCCACTTTCCCTGGTGAAGGAGTTGGCCTGCTTTGACAACTTGATATAGCTGGATATTCTGCTGGCAGGTGTTCTTGATCTATGTGTCCATAATCTGATTAGTTGTGGATTGTTCCATGCAATCAGGGTTTAACTCTGTTGGTGTGAGTTGTTATGCCACGTCTGATGTGTCCAGTAGAGGTGGAAAGTAGGGACGAAGGCGGTCCACATTGAACACTGGGTGCAGAACAAGGAATGATGGAATACTGAGCTCGAAGGCATTGTCTTCAACAACCTTGGTGATGGTGTATGGCCCATATTGGAGTGAGCGAAGCTTGCGGTGGGGTTCAGCGAGGTGCTCCTTCTGCAAATGTAGCCACACTTTGTTGCCCACTTGGAAGTTGTGTTGCACCCGATGCTAATCATGTCACTGCTTGTACTTAGCATTGGATTTGTCCAATATGTCATGAACCTGTTGGTGAATGTGCTGAATGCACTCAATGAAGCTGTTTGCCTTAGAAAATTCAAACTAGACATGAGCTGAATCAGCTTGAGTAGCTGCAAATGGCATGGCTACATCAATGGGACATAGTGTTTGGAATCCCAATCCCATTGTAAAAGGGGATATGGTCGGTTGAGCTGTGGAGGGCCCGATTATAGCTATGTTGTACATAGGGGAGGCTCTCATCCCATGTGCATGGATGCTTTGAGTTGTAAATGTGCAAAATGTGTACGATCATCCGGTTGACGACCTCTATATGGCCATCAGTCTGGGGAAGGAAAGTTGTGGACTTTGTGAGCTTGGTGTATAGCATTGACCATAGGATAGACCAGAATGTACTAAGGAACCTGTTGTCCCAATATGAGATTATAGACTGTTGGATCCCAAAGTGTACCCACACTCATTCAAATAAGATTTTAGCAGTGGCTTTTCCTGTGATATTCTTCTTATAGGTCGCCATTATGGCCATCTTTGAGAATCTGTCGATGACCACGAACACACAGTTGTTGTCATGCTTAGTAGAAGGAAGGCCTGACATGTAATCCATGGAGATTGATTCCCAAGGTCGACTAGGGGTAGGAAACAAATTATAGAGGCCTTGCTTCTTAATGGACGGTTTGGCAATGACGCAGGGAGTGCAGGATCGAATGTACTTCTCGATGTCCTGTCAAAGGTTCAATCAATAGAAAAACTTATGTAGCACTGCCACTATTTTCTCAACCTTGAAATTCCCAATGACCTGACTGTAGTGCACTTTCCAAATCATCGTGGCATGCCCGCTTAAAGGAACACAAAGGTGTCCCATGTGACATAGTAGTGCATCCTGGAGGTGAAAATTTGGAACTTGGTTTCCCTCCAAGAGCGTCCTGTATGTGTGGCTGAATTCTGGATTGCTCTTGTAGAGAAGCGGCCAATCAGAGGTCTCGTTCCCACAAGAGTTGAGCACAATGGTTATCGCCGTGATCGATGGTTAGCTAAGGCAATCTGCAACATTATTGGTGCTTCCCTTCTTGTACTTGATATTCAAATGAAACTATTATAGATATGTGTACCACTTCTAATGGTGATCATTCTATAACTTCCCTTGTGTTTGTATGAACTGCAGGGGTCGATGGTTTGTGTGGATGATCGTTTCCTTCCCCAAAATGTAATGCTTCCATTGTCGGCAAGCCTGTATAATGGAATACGTCTCTTTGTCATAAGCGGGATATTTGTGGACTGTGTCAAATAATGTCTCACTGTGATATGCCACTAGATGCCCTTGTTGAGTAAGGACTTCCCCAATAGCATAGTTAGAGGCATCTGTCTCGATCTCGAATGGCTGTTGCAAGTCTAGTAATGTGAACACTGGGGCACAACAGAGGTGATGTTTCAATTCTGCAAACACCTTTTGTTGAGTTTTCAACCAGAAGAATTTTGCTTTTGCTCCTCCCTTGGTGACTTGACTCAAGGGCCAAGTGATATGAGAGAATCCCAACATGAACCTGTGGTAGAAATCAACAAGACCTAGAAAGTTGCGAAGCTCTGTTAGAGTAGTTGGGGCTGGCCAATCCCAACTGAATTGGATCTTGGTTGGATCCACATGTACCCCATACTCGTCAACAATGTATCCCAGATACTGAACCTGGGTCATGCCAAAATTTCACTTGTCCAAATTGGCACACAACTTGTGTTGCCGTAGTGTTTGGAGGACCTGTCGAATGTGGTGGAGGTGCTCTTCCTAAGTCTGGCTGAATATCAGGATGTCATCCAAGTACACTACTACAAATGAGTTGGTGATTGGCTGTAAGATGTCTTCCATCAGTCTCATGAAGTTTGTGGGAGCATTCGTAAGCCCGAAAGGCATGACCAACCATTCGAAAAGGCCCTCCTTGGCTTTGAAGGCAGTTTTCCACACATCGATCGGTTCGATCGGTACCTGGTGATACCCGAAATTTAGGTCGATCTTGCTAAAATATTCCGCCCCTTTAAGCTGGTCTAGGAGGTCATCAATCTGTGGGATCGGGTACCTATTCCTGACAGTGATCTTGTTCAGCGCTCGATAGTCAATATAGAGTCTCCAAGTCCCATCCTTATTCTGTACCAACACGATCAGGCTCCCATAGGGAGATGAACTTGGCCAGATGTGACCCTTCTGTAGCAGCTCCTGAATTTGCCTCTTGATTTCATCATTCTCCGAAACAGAGCATAGATCAGTCCATTGGGTAGTGATGCACCTGGGGTCATATCTATTGGGTGCTTGACCTGACAGTGTAGAGGCAACCATGTGGGTGAGGTGAATATGTCCTGGTACTCCTCCATGACCTTGTCCATTTGTTGTTGTCGTGCGGATGGGCCCTGTCTGGAGGTCGTGGCAATGATATTCTTCTTTCCCTAAGGGTGGATCATCAAGAAAACAAATTTCTTGGTTTTGGAAATGAGCTTACTGCATTGTTTTGAAGTAACCAAAGAGATAATGGAAGGAGGTGGTACCTCTAGTATCCTGTACAACTTATTTCCTAACATAATAATAACAGCACGAGGACGGGACTCATACACAGCATGTTGCTTCCATAAGTATGGTTGACCTAATAATACATCACAAACATCAAGAGGAGCAATATCACATAATACCTCATCAGTGAAGGGCTTGATGTGGTACGAAAGGCGACACTGCTAGCTGACGCGGAGATCTCATCCTTGGTGAAGCCACCTGATGGTGTACAGCTGTGGGTGTGCTGTGGTCAGCAAGCCCAACTGCTTCATGACCTCTACTCAAATGAGGTTCTTTTGGCTCCCACTATCGACAATGAACTGTAGCAGGGAACCCTTTACCCACATCTGGTAGTGGAAAAGACACTCCTCCTCGTCTGAATCTTCTAGTTCTTCCTTTTGGATCTTCATGGTGGCAACAGTGGCGTTGGGCTCTGCATCAATAATCTTCTTCCCTCTGTCATTCCACTTCTTGGGTTCTGATTTAGTGTCAGAGTATGCATATTATTCGGAAGCCTTTCCCTTAGCCACTAGTGACTATTTGTCCTGACACTCACTGGTGTTGTGAGTGGGGCTCTTATGGAACTTGCACCACTTTCTTGCTTCCTTCTTCGACTTCGCAGTGTTGCTCTTTTCTTGCGGCTTTGAAAAGTTGTCTTGAGTCACCATGCCTTGGATTTGTCCTTGGTTATGTGGTTTTGGGGAACCTTTCACTTGCTTCTGATTCACAGATCCAAAGTCTCACTTTTTCTGTTTGATTTTTTGCTCAATTTTGGTAGCATACCAGTATGTCGTACCAAGCGAGGAGATGTTGAGGAACTCCATTTCCTCTTAAATGTATCTGTGCAGACAAGTGCGTTACTTTAGCACCAAATGTTTCTCTGAATCTTTGATACCCATCTTGGTGCATAGGGTGTGGAACAGATTCGTCAGCTCATGCACATATTGATCTCTTTGCTACCGCAGCATAGTCCATTGTATGTACTTGTACTCATAGCTCCCCATGAGATAATATTGTCCCTTTATGGCATCTCAGAATGAATTCCAAGTGGGTACGACCAAGAACAGAGAGGGTTCCTCCTCATCCTTTCTCTCACAGTAGGTTTCCCACCAGTCCTTGACATGGGGGCAGCTTTGAGTAGTGAAAAAGTAATCTTTTCCCAGTCGAAAAAGTATTGAAATGAGAAATATCCTTCTAATAGATTCAACCATTTATATATGGCATCTGCATCTATTCGGCCATCAAATATGGGAATGTCGAAGTTTACTTGTACCTTAAAAGGGGTTGCGCCTCCAGAGTGGCTGCTATATGCAGATGCGCCGCCAATGGGAAGTTGTTGAAGGATCTGGGCGAATTTATCCATCATTGCATTCCTTTTTTTTCAAGGGCCTCCTCGAGCAACATTTTGATAGTATCTTCTGCGCCCTTGCCTTTCTTTTCATCCCCCATGGGAGGCCATTGGGGTTTGCGAGGATGATCTTGCAAAGGTTCAACCAGATCGATCCCTAACTCTTTATACCCCGCCCTCATTGGGGACATGCAAAGAAGGATCAAGAAAGAGCATATTGATCTAATACCACTGATCCGGATTTATGCAGGAACGCAACAGAATACAGAAATAACTATAGAAACAAATATGCAATAGAAATAACACTTCATTTCATTAATTAAAGAACTGAAACTTGTTTACATATAGATGGAAATAAACTAGCTAGAGTGCTGGTAGCTTATTTCGGAGAAGAGATGTGGCATCTACATGCCTTTGAACTCTATGTTACAATGAGGCTCGAATGCCTATATATTATTGAGAAACAATGGAAACCCTACACATCCAAAAACATAACCCTAGGAAGTGAAACACCAGAATGTGGGCCCTATTTGGTAACTTGGCACATCAATTTCTCGGGGTCATAACTTTGGCATACTACCTTCGTTTGACGCGCATGATACATCATTAAAATTATCTATTCAAGGACTACATCCATAAATAGAAAATATTGAGTCCGAAACGGACTCATATTTTTTCAACCATTTGATGCTGAAAAAACATCGTTTAGGGCCTCAAAACGGCTCTCAAAGTTTAGGACCCGAAAATTGCCAAAAATAGTAAATTTTACTACAATTAAGGAAACTAGAAAACTGGAAGAAACAATGGTGGGGGCCCAAGTGGAATAGGTGGGTGGCCACCAATATCCTCCCGAATCATACACCAAATTCCTTCTCTCTCTTTGCATTATTTTCTCAAATTGATGATCCACTAACATTTGAGGAAGCTGTTGAAGAAGAAGTATGGGCACAAGCCATGGATGAGGAAATAGAATGTATTGAGAAAAACTAGACATGGGAACTGGTTGATACCAAAAGATAAAGATGTATTCATCATCAAATGGATTTATAAGACCAAACAAGATGCTGATGGGAATGTGCAGAAGCACAAGGCAAGAATGGTAGCAAGAGGGTTCACACAACAACCTGGCATAGATTTCAATGAAACATTTGCACCATTTGCATGCATGGATACAATTAGAACTGTTTTGGCCATTGCCGCACAAAGAAAATGGCATGTTTATCAAATGGATGTTCAGTCAACATTTCTGAATGGTTATTTGGATGAAGAAGTATATGTGGAACAACCACAAGGCTATGAAGTTCCAGTACAAGAACACAAAGTGTACAGAATGAAGAAAGTGCTCTATGGTTTAAAGCAAGCTCCAAGAGCTTGGCATAGTTGCATTGATTCCTATCTCATTGAGAATGGATTTCATAGAAGTGAAAGTGAGCCAATGATGTACACCAAAGTGAATGAGTAAGGCAACATGTTAATGTTGATGTAATTGTAACTTCGGAATGTATTGACTTGTATTTCTTATGTATTGTACCCCGATGTTTATTCTGGGGAGTGTTTGTAATGTAACTGAGTAATGTTATGCCCCGATGTTCCAATCGGGAGTTTCTATAATGTAAACAAGTCATGTCAAGTCATTGTGGGTAACCCTTATATTTATCAAGGGTTAAAGTCCCCGCAGTTGTGGAGCGCTAGGGTTCTTAGACTTACCTAGTGAAGTCGGCCCTAGTGAGTTATTGTCAAGTCGAGAATTAGTATAAATAGAGAGTGAGCCTCTCTATTTAACACACACTCACTCACACTCAATTGTAGCGCATAGCTGAGGGAGAAGAAGTTGTTGGGGCTAGAAAGAAAGAGGATACTGTTGTTGGGAGATCATTTTATTATTTTGGGGTTTTACTTTTGGTGATAATTCTATCTCTGAGGAAGTTGCGGGGTTTTCTCCATTTATGGTTTCCCTGAGGAAAAAAAATGTGTTCATTGTCTCTTATGTTTGATTGTTTTGTTTGTTATTCTCTTAGTTAAAGATCCTAATATAATGCTAGCTTAAATGTTACAAATATAACATGGTATCAGAGCTAACCTGAGAAGAAGACACTATGCAGCTATGGAAACTAGGGATTCCTACTTTTTGGATCTCTCTCCACATATTTTCAGCAAAATAAGTTTGGGATGAATCTCCTCCCTAGGGCGCATCTTTCTATCGAAATAGAATCTGATTCTGATCTTTTTTAGTTTTGGACACGACACTACTGCTGTAAATTAGGGCTTTCCACAGAAGTGGAATTTTTGAGTGAGCCCAAGCCTGGATTGATCTCCTCCTCAAAATCGAAGTTTAGAGATCAAGATCAAAGCACTTGGTTGGACAGAACTTTGGGAAGGACAAACCCTAATCTTCCCCTGAACCAGCACTGCAGAAATTCAGCTCCAAATCCAAATCCGACATCTTGACCTGGTAAGATCTAAATCTTTTGTATTTCCATTTGAGGTTCTCAATTAAGATGTCTCATCATACCAAGATTGAAGAAAAGATTTAGGGAGATGATAACTTCCGAGCATGGAAGTATAGGATCTCCCTGGTCCTAGAAAAAAATGAGTTGGACTCCTACATCAATGATGAGGTTCTAGTTCTAGAGGAAGATGAAGCTAAGGCCTTACATAAGAAGAAGTTGGTTATGGCTAAGAGGATTATTGCTGATTCAATCAAGGATCACCTCATACCACAGGTGCCCTCCCTCAAGACACTTAAAGCTATGTTTGATTCCCTAACCAAACTGTTTGAAGGGAAGAACATAAACCGAAAGATGACTTTGAGGAACCAGTTGAAGAATGTAAAGATACAGAATGAGGATACCATCCAGTCATACTTTACAAGGGTCTCCCATATCAAAGAACAACTTGAAGCAGTAGATGAAGAAGTGGAGAATGCAAAAATTGTGAAGACAACCTTGAATGGTCTCCCTAGTTCATGGGATTCTTTCATCCAAGGAATCTGTGCTAGGAAGAAGCTAATCAAGTTCAATAGACTATGGGAATAATGCTCACAAGAAGAATCTCAAATAGAAACTCAAGAAGAAAAGATGGGAAGTGAAGATCAAGCTCTCACAGTACACTCCAAGAAAGGCACAAGGGAAATCATCATCACCAAGGTAAGCATTCTCATCAGAAAGATAATTTTGTGAAAAAGGATCCATCCAAACTTAGATGTTATACATGTGATGAAAGAGGACACTTTGCTAGAAATTTTCCCATGAATAAGAGTGGATATAAGAAGAAGAAGAACTCCAAAAGAATACATCATGCTCACACTGTTGAGGATGATGATCATCCCAGAAAGAGAGTAAAACAAGAAAGTGAAGACTCTTCAAGTGATGAAGAATATGTTCTGATCTCCGCTCTCACAGGAACTATCACACATGGAAGCAAAGATTGGATTATTGACAGTGGGGCTTCCAAACACATGACAGGATTCAAGGAATTTTTTGAGAAATTATCCGAACATAATTCACCCCATAAGGTGAAACTTGGGGATGACTACCAATATCCCATAAAAGGCAGTGGTGAATCCTCCTACAAGCTAGACTCTGGAAAGTCTATGAAAATGAAGGATGTCTTGTTTGTACCAGGACTAAAGAAGAATCTTCTCTCCATATCGGCACTGGATGCAAAAGGCATGAGGGTTGCATTTGTAGATGGCCAAGTCCTCATGTGGCCAAGAGGAAAGACTATTGACGATGCAATAGTAATTGGAGAACAAGAAGGAGGATTATACAAATTGAAGGGCCATCTAGAACAATCTTTGGTCCATGAAATAGTAGAGCCAAATGAACTTTGGCATAGAATTCTTGCACATGTGCATTACAGAGCACTACCACTTGTAAGCAAAGTTGTTGAAGGTCTTCCAGAAATACACTCAAAACATGATGGAGTCTGCAAAGCATGTGCGAAATGAAAGAACACAAAGAAGACATTTCCAAGTAGCGAAAGCAAAGCAAAAGGAATCTTGGAAATCATTCACTCCGATGTATGTGGTCCAATGTCATCGAGTTCATTGAGCGGGTATGTATACTATGTTTCCTTTATTGATGATTTTTCTAAGAAAACATGGATATACTTTATGAAGAACAAAGATGAAGTTTCCAGCAAGTTCAAGGAATTCAAATCCTTGATTGAGAACCACACAGAAAAGAATATCAAGACCTTTCGATCAGATAATGGCGGAGAATTCACATCAAATGAATTCAAAAAGTTATACAAAGATTTAGGGATTAAGAGGGAGTTATCCACTCCTTATAATACACAACAAAATGGGGTTGCAGAAAGGAAGAATAGAATGATCATGGAGGCTGCAAGAGCAATGCTTCACGATCAAGATCTTCCCATGCATCTATGGGTAGAAGCTGCCAGAACAGCGGTGTATGTACAGAACCGTACTCCTCATAGAGTACTTGAGAACAAGACACTTGAAGAAGTCTTTTCCACCAAGAAACCAGAAGTCATCCATCTCAGATTATTTGGCTGTCTAGTGTACATACACATCCCAAAAGAAAAGAGGACAAAGTTAGATCCTTTAGGAAAGAAGGGTATATTTGTGGGATACTCTGAAAGCTCGAAGGCTTACAGAATATACTTTCCCAGGATTCAAGAAGATTGACATCAGTAGGGATGTAACATTTGATAAAGAATCAGCTTACAATAAATCCAGAAAGAGACCTGCCGAAGAACATGAACAAACATAAGCACCCAAAATTCATGACACAACCATGAACGAAGAAACTCAAGAAGAAGATAGAGAATTTGAAGAACCTTAAGAACCTGTAGATCCACCTCAGGATAAAAATCCTCGCAAGAGGAAACCTTCTTGGGTACGAGAAGCTATCCAAGGTGCAGAAAGATATGGGGCTCCAGAAGAAAATCACCGAGAAAGAAAGAGGACCAAGTCCTGCTCCGGGTATGTGGCTTTATTATGTGACTTTATCAATAAAGAACCTTCCAACTATGAAGAAGTGACAGAAAGGAAAGAATGGAAGGAGGATATGATCAAAGAGTATCAATTGATCATAAAGAATGATGTTTGGGATGTTGTCCCAAGACTAGAAGGGAAGTCTGTTGTAACTTCCAAATGGATCTACAAGACCAAGCATGTTACAGATGGCAGCATAGAGAAATATAAAGCAAGATTCATGGCTCGTGGCTTCTCACACAAAGAAGGAATAGATTATGAAGAAACTTTTGCACCTGTAGCCAAATACACTTCCATCAGATCAGTACTTTCTCTAATTGCAGTGATGAAATGGAAGATACACCAAATGGATGTTAAGACCGCTTTCTTGAATGGTGTAGTCGAAGAGGAAGTGTATGTAGAGTAGCCACTCAGTTTTGAGACATATGATAGGGAGTCTCATGTGTGTAGATTGAAGAAATCCCTATACGGTTTTAAACGGGCACCCAGGACATCGTACGACGGAATTGATGGATTTCTATCCAGTTTGGTCTTTACCAAAAGTAAAGCAGATTCCAACCTTTACTACAAGGTTGAAGATGGAAACCCAGTGATACTCCTACTATATGTAAATGATATATTTGTAATAGGTATGGATGGGTTGATTGCTGATATGAAGAGGAAGCTTGCTACTGAGTTCAAAATGAAGGACTTGGGTATCATGCACTATTTTCTAGGCATGGAGGTGTGGCAGAATGCAGATGGAATCTCCCTCGGACAAGGGAAGTATGCAGTAGAGATCCTGAATAGGTTTAGGATGATGGACTGCAAGGCCATGACCACACTTATGGCATCAAAGCTGAAGCTATTGAGTGATGCTTCATCAGAAACGGTTGATGCTACGATGTATCGTCAGATGATTGGGTCCTTGATGTATCTGATGAACAGGAGACCAGATATTTGCTTTGCTATGAACACCTTGAGCCAGTTCCTGACAGATCCGAGACATGTTCACTTAATTGCTGCAAAGCATATTCTGAGGTACCTTAGGGGTACAATTGATTACGGGATCAAGTATGAGGCGAATCAGAAGATTAACCTGAAGGGTTATGTTGATTCATATTGGGAGAAAAGTGCCATCGATAGGAAGAACACTTCAGGGTGTTGCTTTAGTATGGAATCAGGTATGATCTCTTGGTTTAACAGGAAGCAATCCTATGTGGCACTGAGTACAGCTGAAGCAGAGTATGTCACAACTTGTTCAACTATTTGTGAGGCAGTATGGCTAAGGAAGCTATTGTCTGATTTATTTGATCTCAAGTTGGATTCTACTTGTATACATTGCAACAACCAGAGTTGTGTGAAGTTGTCAGAGAACCCGGTGTTCCATGACAAGTCGAATCATATCAAGATCAAGTATCACTATATTAGGGATATGGTGCAGAGAGGAGCAGTGAAGCTCCAGTATGTTACGATGGACAAACAGATAGCTAATGTGTTGACTAAGCCATTAGCTAGAGTGAAGTTTGAGTAATTCAGGGAGAATCTTGGTGTTCCCTAGATCAAGGTTCCCTACAAAGGGAATTGATGAGTCTGTGAGCCATTCCAAAATGGTGAGAGGATTGGTTCCTTCCATGGTCAGATGTAAGGGCTGAGCCATTTTGTCATGATGAGAGGATTGGTTCCTCACATGTCAGATATGAGTGCTGAGCCATTCTGATGTGACTGTAGGATTGGTTCCTACATGATCAGATATAAGTGCTAAATGCCATTCTTGGAATGGAGGCACCTGGTTAGTTACCAGGAAAACTCAGTCTGGGACTGAGAGCCATCATGATGTGACTGTAGGATTTCTTCCTACATGATTAGATGTAAGTGCAGAGCCATTCTGATGTGACTATAGGATTGATTCCTACATGATCAGATGTAAGTGCAGAGCCCCTTCGACATGCACATAGGATTGGTTCCTCGCATGGTCGAATGTAAGTGCAGAGCTCTTTCAACATGCACATAGGATTGGTTCCTCGCATGGTCGAATGTAAGTGCAAATCCCTTTCGACATGTACATAGGATTAGTTCCTTGCATGGTCAAATGTAAGTGTTGGGCCTTTCTGACATTGGTTGTCAGACGTGAGTGCTAGGCCTTTCTGACAAGGTTGTGGGATGTGTTCCCACATGGTCAAATGTGAGTGTTGGGCATGCCTTTCTGATATGATTATAGAATTGGTTACTACATGCTCAGATGTAAGTGTTGGGTGGGCCATTCTGACTTAGGGTCAAATATAAGTGATGGAAAAGACCTACATGGAGGCTAGGCCTACAACCAACATAAAAAAGGATTGGCTCTGTAGAAATTCCTATGACGAGAAGAATCAAGATATAGCATCTGTGATGATTATCCAACAAAGATGTTCCAGAACCAAGGATGATCCAGATCGAGTGATGATCCAAATCCAGAGGAAGATGACTTGAAGATGACGAGGACTCGATGATGATCCAGATGATACAGAGAAGAAGAATTGTGCTGCTAATTTGTGTCGAGAGAATACCTTCCTAGTTAAGAGGGAGTGTTGATGTAATCGTAACTTCGAAATGTATTCACTTCTATTTCTTATGTATTGTATCCTGATGTTTATTCCGGGAAGTGTTTGTAATGTAATTGAGTCATGTCATGACCATATTTTCTGATCGGGAGTTTCTATAATGTAAACAAGTCATGTCAACTCATTGTGGGTAACCCTCTTATTGATCAAGGGTTAAAGTCCCCGTAGTTGTGGGACCCTAGTGTTGTTAGACTCACCTAGTGAAGTCATCCCTAGTCAGATATTGTCAAGTTGGGAATTAGTATAAATAGAGAGTGATCCTCTCTATTTAACACACACTCAGTCACACTCAGTTGTAGCACATAGCTGAGGGAGAAGAAGTTGTTGGGGCTAAAAAGAAAGAGGCTAATGCTATCGGGAGATCATCTTACTGTTTTGGGGTTTTACTTTTGGTGCTGATTCTATCTCTAAGGAAGTTGCGGGGTTTTCTCCATTTATGGTTTCCCCGAGGAAAAACACTATGTTCATTGTCTCTTATGTTTGATTGTTGTGCTTGTTATTCTCTTAGTTAAATATCCTAATATAATGCTATCTTAAATGTTAAAAATCTAATAGTTAATTGTTTGCCTGTATGTGGATGATTTAATATTTACTGGTGATTTTGGCATAAAAGAATTTAGAACAGTCATGGAAAGTGAATTTGAAATGACTAATTTGGGGCTCATGAAGTTCTTTCTAGGAATTGAAGTTCAGCAATCTGAAAGTGGTATTTTCATATCATATTCAAAGTATGCAAACACGGGGTGATTCCATGAAGATGGGTAACACTTTTTGGCCAAATCTGGCAATGAAAACCTGATTTTTTACTCATGTGCTAGATAGAAGCCCTCAAAACGCATATGTGCCATGTGAATTTTGACTTGCAGTGAAAAAACAAATTGTAGAATATTATGTTGGCTTCATAGTGATATTTTTTTAAAAATATTCTGATGTCATTTAATGTGTGAATTTTTGCATTTAATGAACTGTGTGACCTTAAAAATTTGAAGAAGCTAATAAGTGGCTCGTGTCCACGTAGAGTAATTCAATCTTGCATTAATAATTTAAAAAATATATATATATGAGCATGATCTACATAAAATGCAGTGTGATGTGCATATTTTTTTGTTAATTTTTTTCGTATTATACAATTATTTATTATTTTTCGAAAGTGAACACATTCGATTTCAGCATCGTTTTAAACACATATTTGTCCACGTAAAGCAATTTTTTCTATTTTTTCAAAAATTGAAAAACCAAAGATATTCTTTTGAAGAGGACACGTCGATATGTGATGTGTGCATTTTTAAGAATTTTTTGACTGTGTATTTTTAACTCCGCGGATTTTTCTTTGAGCTGCTTCGAAGTTGCAGTGTGGTTTTCTAAGTATAAGTTTTAGAAGTAATTAAAAAATAAATTTCATATGAATGCCAAAATGCATGCATAATACCTCAATGGATAGAAGATTCGTTGTTGAATTTATCGGTATCAACTCCGCTCAGTTATGTGCTAGGAATGGCAGGGTGTACACCTCTGCAAGGCATAGAAAATTTTTCATTTGTTTGAATGTGGGCTAAGTCTATTTTCTTAAGCCCTCGACCGAGGTATTTAAATACCTCGGTCGAGGTCTTAATGAAACCTCGACCGAGGGTTTGTAAATCCCTCGACTGAGGGTTTAACAAACCCTCGATCGAGGTTTCGTTAAGACCTCGACCAAGGTATGAGCTTGGTCGAGGTCCTAGTCATGTAAACTCCTTTGGAGCAAAATCCTGAGAGTGAATTCAAACATTAATGACACTCTAACTACACACCCAACCATCTTTCCCACCCGAATTTTTA